>LPNX010778344.1:80851-103890 GCA_001517045.1 Pseudotsuga menziesii | reverse complement strand
GAGAGTTCCTATAAATTCTACCGCAACAACTAGGAAACATATGCAGACTTTAAGAAATATTGACATAGTTTAGATCACAAAGCAACACAGAATTTTGGAACACGATGAGAGTCCTTATAATTTCCACTGCAACAATGGAAATCATATGCACACATTAAGAAACGTTGACATAGTTTAGACCACATATCAACACGGAATTTCAGAAAACGATGGCAGAGTTTTCGATCTAATCAGAGGGTCTCGCCATAAAATAAAAAATAAATAAATAAAAAAGATTAAAAGAAAACATTTTGCAGAAGCTGGAACTACACACCAACAAAGCATAAACAAAGAAAAAATCAATCACACACCAGCGATCAAAAGTAGGAAGAAGGATCCCCTCAATGGAGACGCCTTCCATTTGCAACTGTTAATTACAATACACAGTTGTGAAATAAAATAGAGACATGGGACGATCCTCTCAACAAGGAGATCACCCATCCCCATGGAGATGCGATCTCTCGGCAAGTATTAACGCATAACTAAACAAATAAAAAAAAGGCGACATAAAGGAGTATTGCACAACCCAATGGAGACATGATTTATCTGTAAAAATTAAAATATACACTCAACAACAAAATTTCCCAAAAGGGAGGCCGCCTAGCCCAACAGAGACGCCCTCTCCATGCAATAATTAAAATACACAGTCAATAATAATAATAAAAAAGAGAGGCATGGGAAAAATTTTGATCCACGCGTAGGCTAAAAGGAATCATACCCGCCCAATGGCGGATCTAAAAGATTCATCAAAATCAAACATTGGATTATCAATGGAATTTTCGGAGATGTTCTCCAAATAAAAAAACGTAGGGAAAAAAATAAAATACAACAGAGATTTAAATTCAAAAACCAGTCAGTATATTGATGGTAAAATCGCCAAGATGGAAAAGAACACTGATTGTAATTTCCATAGACCAAAACAGTACAATCATATGTAGAGGTTTATCAATATAAATCTACAGATCGATCAATGGATTTACATGCAAAAGGTTTAGATCCAGCAAAAGAAATCAAGTATGCATAAAACCACGTAATAGACCGAAAACATAAGTAGATGAAGGAAGTCGAAACCCCATTAACAATAAACTGCAGATATTGGTTTCAAACTACTGTCAGAGATGGATCCGGGCTTCCATATTAAATAAAAAATATATAATGCATATCCATAAAGGAGAACATAGAGTTACTCTTTTTCATAAAAGAAAACAGTCTCTGCAGACTGGTATTTTTTATTTCATATTAAAACGACAAGGTAACCATTCACAAAATAGAAAAACGCTCAACACATGCACTCAGCAATCGTTTTCCTCATGCACACCATGACGTGGCGTGCTATTCTAGTGCACTCATATATATAGCTTTTTCCCATGTCTTATGCCATCCCAATCAAATCTCCAATCATATCCTTAAATCCCTATGATTTAGGATCTTGTTTGGTTGTTGAGTTTTGGATTGGATTTGATTGGTATCAGATCACTCTAGATTGCTTACACATGTTCCTTGGTGCCATGGTTGGTGTCCCCTCATGTAGTTGAGTTCTCCAAATGTCATTTTCTTTATTAAATAAATAAATAAAAAGGTTCGTTGTGCAATGTCATTTGAGTTTTTGAGTTTTCATAACTCATTACATAATAAAAAATAATTTTCAAAACATGAAAATAAAAGCAATGTCATGGAGTATTGCATGGAATCCATGAAGAAAAAGAAGCAAAGATAAATAAAGGGGAGCGAAATTCATTGCAAGAATCATGTTGGCAGTAAAGGAGAAGGGTGTATAAAATAAGATCTAGACATTTTAGACATGGATAATGGAGCATCTTCTAATGGATGTTGTGATGAGATACCTACTGATGGGTATCATGGTGAGGAGCCTATTGATGGGTTCCTAAGGGTTGATGTACCTACTGATGGGTACCAAGATAACATGGAGACATCTACTGATGGATGCTCATCCCTCTTTGTTAGTGACATAGAGATTCCTATTGAAGATATTATTGCAAGTACACATTTACTTGAGCATAAAGACCTTGCAGTTGAAGAGAAAGACCTATGATCGATTTTCACTTCACCTCTTGAGCTTCATGAGGTTGATTCTGTAGATGAGGAGGAGGTTCACTCTTAGGAGTCTTCCTTCCTAAAGGGCCATTGTCATTGGGTGAAAATAAGATCAAGAAATCCTTACACATTCTCCATGACACTCATGCTTCAATATCAAATCTATGTTCGAGAGTTGCTTTGCTGGGAAGATTCATCTTTCCTTGAATCCATGCATTGATGTCAAGCTAGGAAGTAACTTAAAACAAGTATCTTAAGCCCTTTCTCACTGCTATGACCCAAACATTGATGTCATAAATCAAAAAAGTCACTTGCAACTTCAGAGAATACTATCGATTGATTTATCTCAGTACTTCCTTCTACCTTATAAAGCTTCTCAATCCTTTTAGGCTTCACAACTACTAAGATGCCCTTGGAAACCTTCAACACTCGACCTTGAACTTTAAATTTATAACCATAAGAATATAGAACTCCCATTGATATTAAGTTCTTTATTAGTTTGAGTACATTCCTCACTTCTATTAATATTCTCATAGTACTATCATACATTTTAACCTTGATGCTACCAATCCCAACAATTTTACAGGAAAAATATTTTTCCATAAAAACAACATCGTTATTAATGGATTGGTAAAATGAGAACCAATTTCTGTGAAGACACATATGGTGAGAGGCACCAAAATATAGCATCTAATCATGATTATATTGTGAAACATTAGAAAAAAATAGTTCTTCATCAACCATACCTGAACTTATTTCAGCTCCATTTGCTTCATTTGTGGAGTCTTCTTTAGATGACCCCTCTTTGGATGGCTGTCTTTTCCAACAATCCTTTTTGAAATGGCTTGATTTGTTACGATACGATCACTTTAGCTTACCCTTCTTAACTCTTGATTTGGATTTATATGCACGTCTCGAATTCTTCCCTTTTTCTTTAGATCGACATCTAGCCACCATTGATACCGTGGTAGAGGTTTTTGAACTAGTTTTTGTTTGCACCTCCTTAGATAACATAGCTCCAACAATAGTATCATAATCTAAACTATCCATTGTCCTCATCTGAGATATTTGTGGGGTTCTTTGATTTACCCACCTATGCTTTTTGCAGACCTTACTCTACAAGCAAATCAAACTTTCACAACTCAAAATTAATTTTCGAATTAAATTTGTCCACCTCTAACTTTGCACTCTTGCCATGAGTACAAGTACCCAAACCAAAATTTATAAAACCAAACCTTTTTCAAACCAAATTTTATAAAACCAAGTTTTTCAAAATAATGAAACACATATTATATTTTAAGGTTGAACCCAAAATATTAATTATTAAATAAAAATTTTAATAAAAAATAAATGTTTAAAATATAATTCATAGTAATAAAACATCCACCTTTTAGTCTGCAACTTATACCTCTAAAAGTAGATCCACTTTACACCTTACACCTTAAAACCTTTACACCTTTAAAAGTAGATCTCATGTGACGACAATGCCCACGTAGATCTCACCTTTCTTTAAGTGAGAGAGAGAGGGTGATAAAGAGTTAACTGCTCCGAGTTAACTTCAATTCTCATATGACAACTCTATGCCAACGATAATGTTATAATTATTACTCCCTCAACGTGATAAAGAGAGTGATAATATAAATATGATTTTAAGCGGCCTTTAACCAAGTTTTAATAGCACTCGTTGGTAACAGAAACATAAACCAAAAGAGATCAATAGTTCAATCATACAAAGAACATGTGTAAATATTACGCGATAAAACCTTTAATACGAAACATTCTCGAGGCAATAATATTGGTATTCTTATGGTTTAATATAACAACTAAACATGTTTATAACCATTTTTCATATACATATTTTCATATTTTTCTTTATGGGTTTACCTAGATATAACTTTTCTTTTTCACATAGTTACATAAAACTCACCAATTAAATATTTGCCTATCTATATTTTATCTTCTGCTTGTTTGTTTCAACTAAAAACAAAATAATAAAATTTTAGAAAAATGATAATATCCAAATCCTTGGAAAATTAGTCGTCATTATTTCAAGACATAAACTTATACTCAACACATTATATAAGTAAAAAACATTATCATTATGCTAAATAAACACTAAATAAACACTACAATATTAATATTAATAAACCATCATAATTAATCATAACCCACCTCCAAATGTTTTGAAAGTCATCCACCCTCCACCATATGATTTTATAGGAAAACCAATCCAAACAACTCATTTTAGAAAACAACGAACTACTACTTACTTATATCTCTCATTATGTCCATCAATCATCCACTCTCCACCATATTAATCATCCACTCTCCACCATATTATTTAGATACCAACGATCTCATTTTAAATACGCACAGAATGTTTACCTAATTAAGTGTCCTATCATTAATTTTAATTGTTCTCAACTATACACCATTTGGAAATTTGATTTAACACTATCCACCATTTGATTTTGGTACTATCCACTTACCCATTATATGATTTATCCACTCTCTATCACTATATGATTTTAGAAGTTAGTCATTTCATTTTAAATACTAGTATGACTATAATCCACCTTCCTGAAATCAATGTGTAATAAATCAATTGTCATAATCTTCGTAATGAAAATTTAGATGTACCAATATAACTATTAAAATTACAATCCACATTCCCAATCAATAAACTTGTAATAAATCAATTTCCATCCAATCTCTGCCATGAAAATTTAGATGTACCGATATAACTATTACAACTACAATCCACCTTCCCAATCAATCAATGTGTAATAAATCAATTGCCATCCAATCTCTACCATGAAAATTTAAATGTACCAATATAACTATTACAACTACAATCCACCTTCCCAATGCCCAAAGAACGCATATGCCCACTTAGCCTTCAAAGAGCCACTCAGTTGATTTACCTGGTCGAGAGAGCTCTGCGGCGTGGTGACGGAGACGAACCTAGGGTTTCATTGACCCTGCACTGGTACCTACGTCCACATATACCTTGGAGCTCTATGGCATGGTGAATGGAGATGAACCTAGGGTTTCATCAACATTGACCCTACACCGGTATCTGAGGTTTTTTCTGGAGTATTAGGGGGCTGCACTGGGATTTTCAATTCCCTCCTTTTCCTTTCCCACTATTGGTGCCTTTAGTGGTATTGGACTGGTGGGCAGCACGCTGGGTTATTTCCACAACCATTTCTTTTTCACCCACCAGCGGTTTCCTTCTGCGGTGTGCAGCATAACCCGGTGTCGTGCTGGTGCACATTTTTGGATTATTGTCGGGGTTTGTATTATCTTTAGATGTTTCTTTGCACGAGGGTTGACTTTAGGGCACATGCCTCTCAGTGAATGTTGGGTTGGTCGATGATGCATGCACGGGATGATGGGGATTAGCTTGCTTTATCTTTTGAGAGCTATGGCACCTATCGAAAGACTGATGTGCAGATCCTTGACCGGTTTGGGAAACCGGAAAACATAGTTGGGTTTGTGGCCTAGATTTCCTGGTCTGGGTAGCGGTGCTGCCCTTGTGTTGGTACATTTTTTGGCTTTGGTTACCTGTGGAGTGGGTTTCTGCTAGTGGCATCCCTTGCGAAGCTGATTTGGGGGACTGACAAACTTTCGTTGGGTTTGCGGCCTGGAGTTCCTAGAATGGGGTGCGGTGAAGACTGGCCCTCTTTGGTCTCTTAGGTTTGTTGATGTGCCAGCACTGCTGACTGATCCATGGTGTCGATTTTCTCTGGTGAACGATTGCGGCTGAACCAGTTACGGGCACACTTCTCACCGGCTCACGGCTCTACACTCAGGTTTGCCTGACTCTAGGTAACTCTGTTCGTTTTTTATTGCTCTTTTAATTACTGTTTTCTGGTGGGCTATTTTTTGTGGCTATACTTGGTGGGGTTTTTCATGGCTTTTCTTGATTATTATATGGAGTTCACCCTCATATGAGGGTTAGTACCAACCATTAAAAAGTGGGAATTCCTTTTTTACTTTTTTATTTTTGATTCTGGTACTGTATGTGATTCCTGCGGTGGGGTTTTTATGTGGTTTCTGGTACTATATGAGCACTGTTGGTGGTGCTTTGAGGCTATTTTTTTTACTTCTGGTATTTTTAAATTTCTTCATTTACACCTGCCTGCTCTAAATTATGTGGTAGGTTTTGTTACCCTGTTTTTTGGGCTGTATTGAACCCTTTATTCTCGTGGTTGGTGTGGGGCTTGGGGTTTACATCTAGGTTGTTCCTTGGGCCGTATTTTGGTTATTTGGCGATATCTTGCTGGTGTATTTTACTCTACCCTTTGTGTCTCGGGGCTGACTATTGGTCACCCTTAACTGGTTCTAACCCGGGGATGGTCTCAAGTATTGATTACCCCTCTGATTTGTGTCGCTCCTATGTCTGCCACTATTGTTAACCCGCTCCTTTGGGATATGGAGGGCCCGACCGTGGGTTGTCAGCCTACACACCCTGGCAAGAGACGGTCTCATTATTCATCATGTCGTAAGGCAAAATCCCTTAAGGCCTCTGAACATAAACCTCGTTTCATTCTTGGACATGATGTATTTTCGGACAAGGTGGAGACCCTATGTCGTAGGGCGTTGATCGGTAGACTGGAGTATTGTTCCATGTCAAAAGAGGGTTGGGTTGATTGGGAAACCCTACATTGGAAACCTATCATACATTATGTACCCTCGATTAGTCTACTGGCAAATAAATGGCTGGTATTTGTATTCTTAGAAGAGTATGATGCTTTACTTATTCTGGATAAACTTTGGCCGGTACTTGAAGGTTCTGTTGTTCTGAAGAAGTGGCACTCAAGGTTTGATCCTCTTACTGAAAGAGTGACTGTTAGACATCTCTGGGTCTTGTTACCTTCTTTTCCCTTCACTCTCTAGAACAAGGATGTCCTTATGAATTTGGCTAACCTTCTTGGTCGATTTGTTGCACTTGAGAGGGATTTTCACCTTATTTATGATAAAAGATTAGCAAAGATACTGGTTGAAGTGGATATCACCAAGGGACTTATTTCAGAAATTGACATTGTGTGTGGTGATATTATTATCACCCAGAGATTGGATTATCTGCATATGCCATTCAGGTGTAACTTTTGCCATGAAACTAGACACCTCCAGAATACCTGTCACAGTATCCGTACTGGTATACCTATCAAGAATGTTTTTAACTTCATACTTATCCCTGATTTTCCCCGTCCTAAACCTTGTTCCCAGCCTATTGCACCCCTGGAGGACTCCACTGACTCCACCATTCAAACCCGTCCCGATTCTTATTCTCAGCCTACTGTTCCCCTAGTGGACTCCACTGATCTTATTTATAATTTGTCTTCTCCTTCCACATTTGATGACCTCTCGAAAGGTTAGCTGATGTACATTGAAGACATGGAAGCTGTTGCAATTCATTCCAGTGCTGTACCGGTGGAGAACTTGGTCTCTTCAGTTCCAGATTTATCTTCTGAGCAGATTGATGATGTTGGCCCTCCTCCCCTTACCCTGGAGCACTATCCCTCCCTCCCTCTGAGCTCTTCTAGACTGTCCTCTTCATCCACCCCTTCCTCTCCTGATGGCTGCTCTATGCCTATTCATTTAACCACTTCATCTAGTTCACCTGAAGCTCCGGTCTTCTAGGATCCTTCTCTTCTTACTGCTCTCTCTATCTTCTCCGACAAGACTCCTTTATCACCCTCTACCTTACCATTGGACTCTATCCGGTTTAAGGATGTGACCATCAGAAAATCAAAGAAGCCTCCTCGGGAGGGCACTGGGGACCCGAAGACTTATATCCCTCTCTCGACTCGCTTAAAGCAGGCGGCCAGACACTCACCTTCCTCTCCTGTTTGCTCTTAGGTACTTAGAGCATGTACACCTGTGGAGCCCACTTCTCCATGAAGATTTTATCTATGAATATCTGTGGGTTTGGGGGATTAGCCAAACAAAAATCCATTGGTGTATTATTATCTGACCTTAGACCTGATATGATCCTCTTACAAGAGACGATGTGTGGTCATGCACATGCTCTTGACCTGTTCTCTAAACTTAAGCCTGGTTGGGAATTCTGTGCTTTTGATGCTACTGGTCTCTTTGGTGGACTACTTGCTGGTTGGGACCCTCACTTAGTCCGTTGCAAGGATTTTTCTTCTCTGGCTGGTATTGTACTTAAAGCTATCTTTAAAGGTCTGGAAGAGACCTTTACTGTTATAAGCTGCTACGGTCCCTATGTTCAAAGAACTACCTATTGGAACAACTTGGTGTCTGGTGGTCTTCTGGGAATGCCTAATTTACTACTGGCAGGGGATCTCAACTTCACATTATCTTCTGCTGAAGTCTGGGGGATTAAAGCTAGGTTGGATCCATTGGCATCCTATTTCACCCTGCTTATCTCTGGGAATAAGTTGGTTGATATTTCTATGTACCCTTCTTCCCCTACCTAGAGAAATGGGCGCTCGGGGGTTGCTGGTATTAGCAAAAGGTTGGACAGGTTCTTGCTCTCTGAGTCTCTCCTTCCAATATTTTCCTTCTATAGGACCTTGGCTACTCCATCTGATGCATCAGATCACTACCCTATTTGTTTGGAACGGGGTCCGAAAAGTTGCGCTCCTTGTAGGCCTTTCAAATTTAATAGAGCTTGGCTGTTGGAGGAGGAATTTACACATTTGGTACTTACTTCCTAGAAGGCTCCTTTGGATCTAACTGATTATTGCCATATGGATGTACTCACCTTCAAGTTGCGTAGACTTAAAGGCTCTGTGAAGGACTAGGAATGGACTAAGAATATTGAAAGGAAGCAGCAGATTCTAGATATAAATAAAGGCATCTCAGAATTATTATTGGAGGACTTTGGTATTTTATCGGTTCAAAATGCTAAAAATTGGGAAACTCTTCAAGAAATGAAAGGAAAATATTCGTCCCATGAGATCACTACTCAGAGGCTGAAGAGTAGGGCACTGTGGTTAAATGAGGGGGATGCAAATATGAGATTTTTTCACTCCTTTGCATCTGCTAGAAGGAATACAAATACCATTTGGTCTCTAAATGACCAGGAAGGAAACTCAGTATCGGAGGACAAGGCACTTAAGCTACTTGGCAAAAATCACTTTAGTGACCTTTTCAGTGATGACAAGTCCTCAGATATTGCTGAACAACTGAATGTTGTCAGGCTCCTTCCGTACATGACTACTGATGAAGATACTGATTGCTTTCTTAAGCCCATATCGGGGCCGGAAGTTGAAGCTGTACTCAGGGGGTTTAAGAAGGATAAGAGTCCTAGACCTGATGGGTGGCTTGTTGAGTTCTTTCTGGCCTTCTTTGATCTGGTGGGGGAGGATTTGGTACTGGCTGTGGAACAAGCCAGATTACATGGTAAAGTCACGGAGGCCCTAAATTCTACCTTTTTAACCCTGATACCTAAATGTGAAAAGCCATTGACTTTTGTTGATTTCCGTCTGATCTCATTATGTAACCTGGTCTACAAGATTATTTCAAAGATTGCTGACATTAGACTAAAGCCTATCTTAAACCATTCACTGTCAGCACATCAATTTGGTTTTCTCAAGGACAGACAGATTACTGAACCAGTTGGTATTACCCAGGAATTACTACACTCGATTAAGACTAAAAATTCAAATATCTTGGTATTAAAACTGGACCTGATTAAAGCTTTTGATAGAGCCAACTGGACCTTCATCAGATTGTTGCTCATTTAGATAGGTATCCCTCTTATGGGTGTCAATTGGATTATGGGTTGTGTCACGAGCTCCTTTTTTGCTATATTAGTAAATGGATCACCCTCAGATTTTTTTCCTGTCTCTAGGGGGCTTCGTCAAGGTTGTCACTTGTCACCCCTCTTATTCATTTTGATTATGGAGGGCCTCAGTCGCATTATTATGGATGCACAACACTATGGATTGATTATGGGTTATCAGTGCTCTCCTCATTTGTCCTTAACGCACTTGTTTTTCGTGGATGATGTAATTCTTATTGGTATGGGCACTATTGATGAATGGAGTGCATATAAAGGTGCTCTTGATTTATTTTGTTAGGTATCTGGGATGTCTGTTAGCCCATTAAAATCTACCTTTCTATATCAGAATGTGGATTTTGACATCAAGGGAAAAATTGCTGAGCTATTTCCGTTCAGGATGGATCCTATTACTGTGGGTTTCAAGTACTTGGGCTACCATCTTAAACCTTTGGGATACCACACCTCGGATTGGATATGGATGATCGGCTTATTTGAAAGAAAAATTCATAATTGGACTTACAGGTATCTCTCACTTGGTGGCAGAGTGGTCCTCATTAAAGCTGTGCTAACTGGGTTGGCTATCTATTGGTTCGCTTTGGCAAGATGCCCTAAATCCATACTAAATGCACTATGCAAACTTATTTTCTCCTTTCTCTGGGGTTCCTCTGAAGGACATCAGTTTTCTCATTTGGTAAACTAGGAAACTCTTTCCTTACCTTTTGAATTCGATGGTTGGGATATCAAGAATCTTGAATGGTTCGGTATTTCTCTGAGACTTAAGAGTATGTGGCAACTACTTACTGGTACTGGGATCTGGAGCAGGATTATTGTCCATAAATACTTCAAGAACAGACCTCTTGAAGATTGGATTCGTGGTCGGACATTCAGTATTATTGGTACTTCTTATTTTTGGAATGGGTTTATAAGGATTATTGAGTGGATCACCTATCAACTGGGATTGAAGGTGGGTAATGGATTAAAATCAAAGTGGGCATTGACCCCATTGCGGGGCTCAACTAGCAGTACTTTCTTTCTGAGCAGCTCAGAGAATATCTCACTGACTTGGGGATTACATACCTTGCACAGGCTCAAAACCTCGATGTATGTGGTACGGATGGGACAGGTTGGTACTCTGCCTCTGACCTGCTATTGGGGGGTGAATGGGCTACTCAGTGGTCCTCCTATGTAAAGGGTATGTCACATGGGGGTATTAGGATTGGACATACTAAGGACAGGCTGTTATGGATGTTTGATGAGCAGATGGATAAGGAGACAGCAAAGAAAGCATATGAATTTATTGTCTCAAATCACAAAACTGCTTTGGAAAATGATATTATGATGAAGATTTGGTACTTTAATATTCCCCTTAAGGTTAAGTTTTTTGTGTGGCTCACTTGCAATAAAAAAATTAATACTTGGGACAATTTAAGCAAGAAAGGAATGATCGGACCTAATAGGTGTTGTCTCTGTAAAGAGGATGCTGGATCAGTTGATCACCTATTTGTTAGCTGTCATTTTCTGAAGGAGGTGATTTGTGGGCTCAACTATATTTTTGATGTGAACATACTATGGAATGTGCCTACCTTTTTGGAAAATCTCTCTATTTGGGTATCAAATAGGGTTTCTTTACTGTATCTGCCCCTTTTCTTTATATGGAATATTTGGAAGGCCAGGAACCAATTATGTTTTGATGATCATAAACCTATTATTACTAGCCTGTTACATATTATTTTTGAGGAGGTAAATACCTTTAAGCCTCTTCTGAAGCACAGGCTTAAAATTAGGAATATTGGGAAGTCTCCTACTTCTGTGTTTCATATGATCTTTTTTGATGGAGGAGCTGCAAATAACATTGGTGGAGCGGGATTTTGTCTTTGGCTGAATGAACATCACCTTCTTGTGTGCAAACTTGGATGTGGCAGCTACACAAATACTAGAGCAGAACTCTTAGCACTCTGGGCATCACTACGGGTCACCAAGGATATTGGGTTGCCTTACCTACATATCTTTGGCAACTCCTCTGTGATTATAAACTGGGAAAAAAAGGAATCTACCCTGGACATGGTGAATCTTGAGGCTTGGTGCTTCAACACCAGAATTCTCATGTCCTCTTTTACTTGGGTGGATTTCAGTAATGTCTATAGGGAACATAACAAGAGGGCATATATCTTATCCAAGGAAGGATTGCACTTGGCTCCGGGCGATCTCTTACTTACTGAATCATTTGGAAATGAGATTATTGGGGTTGACTCATCACAGCTTTTTTAGAATATGCTCATTCTATTATAGTTTAACTCTCATGATTCATTGAGCTACTATAAGATATTGTTGAGCAAGCTACTACAGGATACAAGAGTCACCTTCTTTGCTTGGATCAGATTTATGGGCTCCTGTTATTTTCTCTAGGGACATAGATGACTGATTCATACAACGCTCTTATGAGAGGGATATATTGTAGTGATTCCCAGGTGCTTTGGGTACCCCTGTATTTCTGCGGTTTTCTCTTTTGTTTTGGACGTATGTTTGTTGTATTGGTGAAAATCACCTATTATTTTTTGTGTTGTTCCTTGGGGCATTTCTGTTATAACTGAAGATGTAAAAGGTTCCTTTGATTCAATGAATACCAAGGAATGGTTTTTTCGACTGAAAAAAATAAAAATCAATGTGTAATAAATGAATTGTCATCCAATCTCTACCATGAAAATTTAAATGTACCAATATAACTATTACAACTACAATCCATATTCCCAATCAATTAATGTGTAATAAAACAATTTCCATCCAATCTTTGCCATGAAAATTTAGATGTACCAATATAACTATTACGACTACAATCCACCTTGCTAATCAATGTATAATAAAAATGACATCTAATTCTGCCATGAAAATCTAGATATAGATGTTTTCATTTTAAATGCTAGTGTACATATTACAATTATGATCCACCTTTTCAATCAATGTGTAATTAATCTATGCCATAAAGCTTTCAATGCCCTTTAAAACTTTTTTTGACCTTTCATAGAATAACATAATTTTTCTCATTAAAAAAAAAGTTCTCAATAAACCATTATTGTGTAACTTTACAATGGAAAGCCTGCTTTAATTTTTCTTATCAAAATTTTAGATAGTGACTTGGGAAGCAACCAAGAAGTAGCCAATACCTGGAACGACATGACGAAGGGACTGGGGAAGAGCACATCATACGGACCAATAGACATGACGAAGGGACTGGAGAAGAGCACATCATACGGACCAATAGACCGGGATTGGAGAAGAGCACATCATACGGACCAATTGGGCAGAATCAGGGATCAAATTTGAAGGGTAGGGTCCCATTTCACTTTGAAGGGTTGTGAAAAATTTAACCCTTCATTGTTTACATGCAAAAATAAATCATTCTTTTCATTTGAAACTGTAAGTGTACAACAAAATTTTATTATTTATTAAAAACAATGTATAGAAAAAAAAAACAATAAGAAGAAATCCCGAGTGATTCAACATTTACATGGAATTAGTGAGGTAAATCATGTACTCTTCGGGTCCCTGGAGCATATAGTTTATTGAACTTAGATAAGGGAAAATTCTGTCGGGCTGGTGAAATACTCGGTTGTTAGGTCGTTGATAAAATAAGGCATTGGAATTTGGAAGGACCTTTGAATAGAGGATTGATTCAACTTGATGGTGGCTCTATTGGTCAAGTGTGATTGGGCCTACCTAAAATAGAAACCCCAGAATGTAATACCTAATGCTTTCACGGAGAAATTTTTTTATTAACCCTAAATTCAACAGTTATTTTTAGAATTGAATCATGTCCTCCCCACATGCTCAAATCAAAGTGATCAAACAAAGGCCCCAATTTTAGGTGTATTATGGATAGTCCCTCCAATGTTTATCGAGTTTATACCCCAATTCGAAGTGATTAAACAAAATCCCCAATTTTAGGTAGATTATGGATAGTCCCTCCAATCTATATCGAGTTTATCATCCCTATAGAAAAGGTTAAGTATTTATTAGTCCACTATAAGGAAGATCTTTAAATTCTCCAATAAATATCACTACAAGTTAGGTGTCTAGTTTCTACCAAAGTCAACAAGGAAGACAAATTATAAACACAAGTTTGGGAGGTTTTGACAACGAGGATGTTGAAATCATGTTCTTCGCTAGATCATTGCACTCCTAGTCCCTCATTCAGGAACGTCCGTCGAGGGATTCCCTTGTTTTGATATATTGGTAGACAATTTGTACTTCTTGTTTCCATTATTAGAAGGATGACAAGAAAATGAAGGGTTTAGAGCCTATAACATTTACAGTGTCGGTTGTTAAATATTTTATCCTTTCAACTATTGGATTTCATTAAGGAAATTGGAACAATTCAAACACTTATATTCAAATATTGTTCTTTCTTTCAACCTAATGTTTACAATTCATGGTAGATAAATAACATTGATAGATTTGAAACTCAAATACAAGGCTCTTTCTTCTTGCTCCTCCACCCAAACAAAGTTGTGCTCCTAGACTATAAAAAGTATACGCTATTTTGGTTCTGATTTCATTTAAATATTGGGTTTTTTAAGGTTACATCTATTGATTATTTGAGACTTAGTCTGGTGGAAACACAATCGTATAATACATTACAAATTTCAAACAACATTTTGGATGGAGAAATTTTAAACCCTTATATTTATAGATCCAGAAGGAACTCCAACAAGAAACACATTTAACTTTTATCCACATATAGAGTGTTACACAAGTGTAAAATGCTATACATACCTATAAACTCATGACAACCAAGCTGTCATCTTAGCTCTACATAATCTTTTGGAGGAAATAGAAATTAGGGAGACACTGAAGCATAGAATTGGAGAGTTGAGAGCCTCAGTCCCGACCTCCGACTGTCCTATACTCGTAAACCCAAAATGATTTTTTTTTTCACAGACTTCACCAATCTCTTTAAGTTCAGGGAAGCTCAATCCATCCTACCCAACGTCCTACCTTTGCTTCTCTTGCTCCTACCTGTGAAAAAGGTGGAACCATCAAGTTGCCCACTGCAGAAGGAAACGAGGAATTAGAGTGTGCAACCATTTCCTTCTACATAAAGACAATTGGAAGAAATGCCATCTCAATTCCACAATATCCTGACGCTCCTTAGTTGGTTTACCTTGCCCGAGGTAGGCAAATGCATGTTTGTGTATTTCACATGATTACAAAAATAATCATTTTATAATTGCTTCTACATAACAGAGATATATCTATGTAGGTGAGGGAAAACTAGGTATTGTTTTCCTGAGGTTTCCAGAGACTTTCAGAGATCATTCTTTGTTATGAGGGTGCTCAAGGCATAGATCAGAGAGCACACGGGAGGAAGAAGAAGAAGAAGAAGAACAGGACTCAAGTCAAAAGGTGAGGTGAGTGAGGAGGGGAGATGTAATAGTGAATTTGCAGGAGAAACCCATTGGTGCTATAATGATGGGAACAAGCCTCTCTAAATCATAGCCATTGTAGACATAGGAAACCCTCATAAACAACTTGGGTGCAAGAGTTACCATGTAAGCATCCCGACAAATTAAGTAACGATAATGTCCAGTTAGGATATGACAAATTCTTTCGTTTCTTTTAGATATGACTATATGCATATTGTACAACCATTCTCTCTCGCTGGCCCTCCATTCCAGCTTCCTTTGTCTCTACTGCCTAACCCCCTTCCTCCAATGAGACAGGTAGACTAAGCAGCCTAGGTGGACCGTGGGAGACTAGGAGTGTTGATTCAAATGACTTTCACCCCAGTAAATGAATGGAAATTGGAATAAATCCTAGAGTCCTGGACTAACTAGTATAGGATATGATTCATGGGCACAAACAAAGGGCGGCGTGCTGCTAGCTTGCTACAAAAAATTTGTCATCCCAGTCTTGTGGTGGTCATAATAGAAATGTCTAGCTCTGGGTGAAACCCTGGTCTGGAAAATTACATACCCATTGGACCAGGTTAGGTTCAAATCTAGCATAGATTGCTCAATGCATTGTAAATTGCAACTTGCAAGTTGTAACCCAAAAGCAACACCATTAGTTTTTCCTTACAGATCCTTGATAGTGGAGGGTTATCAAATCAATTCACCATTCATAGATATGACTCATATGAGCATTTAATTTCACATCATATACTCAAATACTCAAGTGACTTGTAACTTGTGAGATCACGTGACTCGGTGAACAATAAGATGATAGATGGAAAATCGAGTTGGCAAGTGGCATAATCTCATACCAAGATTTAATGAATTTGGTGAATCAGTAATGCATGCTAATGCCATTAAATTCTTTGAAAGTGAACATCGAATCATGAGTCACAATCCTAACTCACTGACTTGAACTTGGCACTAGGCAGCCTAGTGGCCCACCGTGGTCCATGTCGATTGGGATCGAGATCCTCATCCATGATCCGACTATTCAAGGGCACTTGGGAAGACTCTGAGTCCCGACTCTCCCATAGTCCACTGAATCCCTGGATAGGCAAATTTTGTAGCTGCCCTTCTGTTGCAAATTTACCGAGGCTTACTCAATTTCATTATTGAAGTGATGGAAATGAAACTAAGTTTTTTTTGCATGGTAAAATTCCTTGTGGCCTTCTATGACGTTTAAAATGGCCTTTGGAGGGCTCTGAAGGCTTCAAATTTGAAGCCTGGGCAGAATTTAAGCAAAAGTATCTCATTGCTCCTAAGTGTAGCGCAAACTATTCTAGCGTGGGAACAAGTCCGCCTTCAACAAGAAACTATGAAATAAGTAGCTAATTATTATGTTGGATATTTACATATTTTGTTTATGGTTTTGTAAGTTGTATTATGTGCTAGTCCATGTATTATATATGGATAATTGTGTAATGTTTGTTTGTTTTGCTAATAAAATGAGACATTGGTGTGTGGATAGTCAAATAAATAGATAAAATATGTGATATGTGAGATTCTGTTGTTAAAATCGCTGAGTTAGTTAAATGTTTTATTTTTTGAATTATTAGTCTTATGATCAAATCTATCATGAAAACGGAATTGGTTTGTGTTTTCTATGGTACATTGAGTTAAACATATTGTAACCATTTTTTTTACATATTGTCACTTCTTATATTGAATACCTTTTTTATTTAGGAATTTTGTAGTTGTTTAAATATGGTATCAAAGTTATTGGTTTGAGATTTAGCCTATTGTTTACAATTTTAATAGAGGTTATTGATTGTATGTGTTCTTGATTTACTTAAAGTTTAGATTTGAAGAATGAATGGGTCTATATCTAGATAAATTAAGAACAGGAGTTCCAAGCAATAACTTGTGGTTTTGAATATAGCCATAGCTATGGTATATGGGAACAAAATATGGAAATGCTATTGAAGAGTAAAGGAATTCGGCAATTTACAAAGACTATGGTTTCATAAAAAAGATGATTAGTATAATCTTGTTATCAATGGGAAGAAGAATAAGGATACAGGAGTGACAATGAATTACATCTTTAGAGAGGCTCACTTTCATACTAGTATAATCAATTTTCTGAATGAAGTCTGGAAGAATGTTAGGTCTCTACCTTAACCTCCCTACTTTAAGGTACTTCATTGTTGGTAATTATTGTACAAGTCCATTTTCTTTTAGATAGCCAGTTAGTAATTACCCAATAGAAAATGGTCACATTTGTTTTGTTAAATAAGATTGCCCAATAAGTTCTTGGTACTCACTAATTATAAGACCACAAATAATTAGGTAGAAGCTATTTATAAAGTTAGTATGATTTGGAATGTTTGGGTCAAATAAGTAAATTATAGCCTCTATATGAGTAATTCTCTCTCTTTCTTTATTTTTTCTTCTTATTGCTAGATTTAATATATCTTGTCATTTATGTCTTTTAATTAATGTTTTATTTATTACACCGTAAGGCATTTTTCTCTCAGAAGCTGGGTTTGGGAACACTGTAGCATTGTCGGCCTTTGGGCGAGTAGGTATCTGCCACGCGTTCTCGACCACTTTTCACATGGTTTAAATTGCTAGGTTTCACATTTTACTGTCTTCTACAGTCTCGTGACCACGTTTCACATTGTTTAAACTACCAAGTTTCACGTTTTTCTTTCTTCTACAGTCCGACGAATTTTGGAGAGCCATGACTCTTGAGTTGGTTAAAACCACAGTTGTCCGGTGATTTCTGGAGTGCCCGTCCGACAATTTCTGGAGAGTTCGTCCTGTGATTTTTGTAGAAAGAGCTCGTCCGACGATTTCTAGAGAGGTCAGAGCAACAGCTGTAAAAAGAGCCTTGGTTCTGGTTTAATGGTCGATGTTGAGATATAACTGAACTTGGAAGGTAACGCTAACTCCTTTAGGGTTATGAACAACTTAGTCATCTGTTGCAGCACATTAGCACCGGAGAACACACTTAGGGTTACTAATGGTTGAAGACATTTAGGGTTTCTCACTCATAACAGTTTCTGGTTACAGTATTCCTTTTTCCCTTCAATTTACAATCCTCGTTGAGCTTTAAGGAAACGTGAAGTGACTCTAGAGTTGGTCAGATGATTAGAGGATGGCATGTGTTTTTTTCTCAGTTTTCTCAGTTTGACATTTATTCTGAATTTATTAAACCCCATAGATAGCTTGCTATTCATGTAGGAGGTGGTTGAACATCTTGTCATGGTGACCGCCCCTCCCTCCTGCATAAATGGTGTTTACTGGTCACATTTAGTTTGCGGTTTTAAAGGATTTGCACTATTTGGGTTTGCATAGAGAAGTTGCTTTGTTTCTAGGAATACCTTTGCAGGAATTCTGATTCAAAGAGCCAAAGAAGAGGAAAAAATCACATGTACTTTGTTTTCCCACTCGTCCTGGATTTCATTCTGTGCAATTTCATTTCTATGCAAATTTGTTGTCTTTAAAGCGTGGAGTGTCCATCATTTTTTTTTTATAAATTTATGCAAACTCTCTTGTAGTGTTCTGTGGGTTGGTAAATTATATATGCTGTTATGTTTTTATAATAATCCCTTTGGTTTAACTATTGTTTTATGATGATTCTCACCTGGAACATTATCAGTTACAGTTGTTTGTAGAACTTGTAAAACCACTCAGTACGCCCAATCTGATCCATTCTTTTAGTATAATGGTATGTTTTTAATCTATTGGTGGGTATGACCGAACATAAACATAATGTTGGGGAAATGATATTATATGGTTTTAGTAGGTTTTTAACTTTTAATCTAGGACTTCTTGTACGCTTGAATGGTAGATTAGCATACGTAGGCTCCATTCAATTCAATGCAGCTATAGGTACATATACAAAATGATCTCTGGACACACATTTTGTCAACTTCCATCCCACTTCTACTTGTAATCTGCATGCCTGTCCTGTACTGCAACTCTCTTCTCTGGCAAACACACAGTTGCTTGACCTGCAAATAAGAGGGATCCTTTGGACAAATTGGATCAAAACCCAAGCATACTTTAATAAATTTTAGGCATCTGGGCAACAATCCCTCTCGGCTCTCTGGTTCACAAAATACAGTTCAGATAACAATGTCTTAATGAGCAGCAAAGCAAATCGACAATAAATGAAACCTGCGTGCAGACAGAGAGGGATAGCGACAAGAGCTCCTAGCAAGCATATTCTCTGCTTGGTATGCTCTTTATATGAAAAAACACTGTGATAGTGATATGAAGTTATAAATACAAATAAAAGTCTTCTGAGATTCTCTGCCTGGTATGCTCTGTATATGAAAACCCACTATGACAGTGATACGAAGTTAGAAATACAAATAAAAGTCTTTTGCAGTGAGTCATGTGCGTTTCTTGTACAAACAAGGTCTGCTCATGTACTGCAACTGTCTTATCTGGCTAATGCCCATAACTTGGCTTGTTTGGGATCCTCCGGACAAATTATTTGTACTGCAAGCAGCAGGGATCCTTCGGGCAATTTTTGGAATAGTTTCATAACCTGTGTAATTTTCCATGAGATTGAGGCAATTTGTGGAATAGTTTCATAACCTGTGTAGTTTTCAACGTGGTATGGGATCCAGGAGCTAAGGTTGATTAGCAATAGGTGAAACGCCCGTGCCAAAGTGAGGTTTGAAGAGGCTATTGGAAGTAGCAATCCCTTATTTTCCTTATTTTTGGGAAATGTGTTGATTCCTAGCTTGCACCCATTTAATGTCTGAAACTTTAATCTACACCCTACTTATTTTTGTCTTGCACTTGTTTTCGTATCTTCTTTCTCTTATGCTTCTCTTGCTTCTGCAAGAACCAACTTTTACTGGACATGAATTCTTAAATAGCATAAAACATAGATGAATGTCTATGTAGATGAATTCAAGATGCTTAGTTTTATTGCAAGCATCTTGAATTATGTTGCTCTTATACCTAAATAGCATAAAATGTAGATGAATGTCTATGTTCAATGCATGGAATACATCTTTTAGATTTAGTCAACCTTCTATAATGCACATAAATATATGCGCGTAGACACCAGACCAATGGAGTGCCCCTGTATTCTCTGGGTGCATAGTTATTTAAAGGTGCCAGGGAAATTGCATATGTAATAAGCTTTTGAAGATTTTCTTAATAGGAATAAAAATAAAATAATAAGCTACAAAATAAAAATGAAAAGGTGAAAGTATTTCATGGAGTTTTTGTAGATTCCTTAAGTCAACCAGCATTTTGACACATGTTGAAAACTTTTTATCTGGAAATGTTTGTAACACAAGTTGTGATAAGTCTTTATAGATTCCCTGAGGGAACCAAAATTTTACACAGGAGGAGGAAGCCTTTTTTTATTTGGGTACTTTAGAATCCATTCAGTGCAGAGTGCACTCTACAAGTCATTTTCCCTTTTTAATTAATGGATTCTAAAGTCATTGCAGTGCAGAGAACTTAAAGTTATGTTATCACTTTCATATGAATCAAATAAATGTCCATAGAGTTAATGCGATTTGGCAATTTACAAAGATTATGGTTTCATATAAAAAAGATGATTAGTATAATCTTGTCATCAATGGGAAGAAGAATGAGGATACAGGAGTGACAATGAATTACATCTTTAGAGAGGCTCACTTTCATACTAGTATAATCAATTTTCCGAATGAAGTCTAGAAGAATGTTAGGTCTCTACCTTAACCTCCCTACTTTGAGGTACTTAGTTGTTGGTAATTATTGTACAAGTCCATTTTCTTTTAGATAGCCAGTTAGTAATTACCCAATAGAAAATGGTCACATTTGTTAATTAAGATTTCCCACTAAGTTCTTGGTACTCACTAATTATAAGACCACAACTAGTTAGGTAGAAGCTATTTATAAAGTTAGTGTCATTTGGAATGTTTGGGTCAAATATTGTTATTGTATTTGATTTTTTCTTAAAGTAGGTTTCCACCTCAAAGATGCTTATCCATATTGTTCTCTCTTTTGGAATTACCATTAAAAGAGTTATATTATATTGCTTTTTTGTACTTACATTTGTTTGAATATTGTTCATGTTTTATTATTTAAGTTGGTTTAATACATTATAAGTTGTATTAGAACTCTTTAATGTGCTAATACATGCCAAAATTTCAAAATATTTTGTAATCCTAGAGACATGTTCTAATGTTTAAACATAGAGATTTGTCATTCTATTTGTAAAATTGTAGTTGCAAAATAATAGATGGCACATAAAGAGAATACTTTTAGAGTCACCTAGTTAGACAACCTTATTCACCTCTATTGGCACCCCTTCTAATAGTATTACATTTAAGAAAATATAGAAATCCCTCATCTTATATAGAAATCCCTCACCTTATTCACCTCTATTGAATATTATAGAAACCCCTATCAGTTCACTTGAACTTAGCCTAACATAAACTTCTCGTTATATTGTTTCTATCATACATCAAGACTAGCACTTAAGGAGATCACTCTCATGTAGTAAGGAATTAGGTAATACAACTAAAGGAGATCACTCTCATGTACTAAGGAATTAAACCACTGAGATGCTATTTGGAAACTATGAACCGCTTGATCGACAAAGCCGAGGACATGTAGTTGCTGAGAAAAAAAAAGGTAATAATCCAGAGTGACTTGGGCAACGACGAAAGAAGTAGCTACTATATGGATATTTATATATTTTGTTTATGTGTAAGTCGATGTATGATATGGATAATTGTGGAACTCTTGTTTGTTTTGCTAATGATATGAAAAAGTCATATTTTTAGCTTAGAGTTGGTTAAATCTTTTATTTTTTAATTGAATAAGAAAGAATGTTTTTGATGAAATAGTTTAGTTATATTTTTTATTATATCAATGGATTTAGCATTCCTTATATATATGGATATTTGGATTTTGAAACATTTACACAAAGATTATCTAAAACCTAAAACATTTACCTTAAGTTTTTAAAATCTCTTTTATGTTTACTTCAAATTTGCTATTTTATTTAAATTTTAGAATTTAAAACATAGGTAAATTTAAAATTTAGAATTGAAAATAAAGGTAAAGGCACCAAAAGTAAAAGTGAGTTACTTTTATATATATAGATATTTTGAAAGTATTAGTGATCAAGCCACAAGTTTGGTGGTTGTGCTAGTTATATAGAAATTAAGCATTGATGAATGATGTTCTCATTATTATATATGTATTGATATTAATACAATTAGGATTCCATTATTTTACTCCAGCTTTAACTACCAAGTTAAGTAAATGGTATCTAACCTTAACATGTGTTGCCAAGTAAATTAATCTAGTGATATCTCACACTCTTGCTTTGGACTAGATCTTGTTATTACCAACTCTCCTACTTTGTGATTCTCTTTCATCAAATGACTCAAGACTTATGTAATAGGATTATTATCTATCTTGTAACTTTCAATTTGGATTTGTCTTCTTTACTATATTTATATGTTTTTTTATGCTTCTTTTACATAAATGTGGATCAATGATCTTAATAACCATGAGACCTCTCTAGTAAGAGATGCTTAACTTATGATGATGTGTAATAGGATTATTATCCATCTTGTAACTTTCAATTAGAATTTGTCTTCTTTACTATATTTATATGCTTTTTTTACACAAATGTGGATCAATGATCTTAATAACCATGAGACCTCTCTAATAAGAGATGCTTAACTTCTGATGATGTGTTAGTTTGAATTTGTAAGAAAAAATTAATAGAATTAAATAATGGATTTCATTTATATCAACGCATC
>LPNX010778344.1:68773-80462 GCA_001517045.1 Pseudotsuga menziesii | reverse complement strand
TAAAGGGAGTAGATTACACACACACACACACACACACACACACACACACACACACACACACACACACACACATATAGTCATATGAATCAACTCTATCAGGAAAAAAAGGTGTATGGAACTTTCTTGGTTTGTGTTTTCTATTTTATGTTGAGCTAGCCTGACTTGTGCTTAAGTGTTGTAACAATTGTTTTTAGCCCGTGCCACTTCTTATAGTGTATAGCTCCTTGGCCTATGGATTTTGTAGTTATTCAACATGGTGCCAAAGATATTGGTTTGAGGCCTAGCCTATTGTCTACAATTATTTTAGAGGTTATTGTTTGTGTGTACTCTAGATTGACATAGGGTGAATACTTGAAGACTGGATCAGGGTCTAGATCTAGATAGATTAAGAACATGGATTTCATGCAATAAGTTATGGATTTGAATGGACATGACTATGGTATCTGGGAGAATTTGATTGTCCGAATGAAGTTTGGAAGAATGTTAGTTCCCTACCTTAACCTCCTTTGTTTGGGGTACTTTGTGGTTGGTAATTCATGTACAAGGCCATTTTCTTTGAACAATTCCATCATGCAATTAGTTAGTAGTTACCCAATGGAAAAGGGCCACATTTGTTAAAGAAGGCTACCCACTAAATTCTTGGTACTCATTAATGATAAGACCATAACTAGTTAGGTAGAATCTATTTATAGAGATACTAGGCTTTGAAATGTTTGGGTTAAAGATTGTTATTGTATCATACCTTTTCTCAAAGGAGGTTGTCACCTTAAAGATGCCCATGGGCATTGCTCTCTCATTTAGAATTATCAATAAAAGGGTTATATTCTACAAGTTTAATCTCATGTTCACATGTATTTGCTTCTTGTTCATGTTGTCGTATTGCTATTGGTTAAGCACATTACAAGTTGTACTTGAGCTCTTTCATGTGCCAATACATGCGCAAATTTTAGAATATTTTTTAATTCTAGAGACATGTTCTAGCATATTTAAACATAGATATTTGTCATTCAATGTGTAAAATTGTGGTTGCAGAAGAATACATGGTGCACAAAAAGAATACAAGTAGAGTCACCTTGTTGGGAAACACTATACACCTCTATTGGTACTCTTCAAATAGTATGACATTAGAGAAAATATGCATCTAGATTTTATTTTCCATGTACCTTTGGGTATCTAGGAATCCCTATAGGTTCACTTGAAACTAGCATTACGTAAGCCTCTTGATTATATTATTGCTATCACACACCAAAACTAGTTAAGGATATGACTCTCATGTACTAGGGAATTAGGTAATACAACTAATGGTGCGGTCTATCCTGCCTAGTTAGTATTGTGAAATTTTTTTTAGCACTATTATTGGAAACCCTAAATTATATTAGAGAGCTATAACACTTAACAATTCTTTTTCCTTAAGACTACACAAATTCTAGCCTCTATAGAATGGGTAGATAAAAACCCATTTTTGTCATAATATCAATTATTTCTAAATTTTATTAGTGCACTAATACTCAAATAGGAGTAATATGTCAGAAAAACAGGATCGCAGAGCAATAACAATAAACAATAAAGAAAATGCAAATATAAAACACATTATAAGAGAGAAACCAAATATAACATGGTTCACCCAAGATGGGCTATGTCCACATAAAAAATTATCAATCATTTTATTATACCATCCAACAAAATGAAGGGATACAATTTACAACAACCCTCGTTGCACTTCCTCTTAACTCTCTCACAATCATAGTGTTAGCAATATGGATTATAGTTGTCGTTGATTGCAAAAGAAGTTCAGTGATGACAAAGGAATAACCAAGGACATGATGGCAGAGTGAACTTAGTGAAAGACAAAAGAAAGACAAAGGTAGTGATGACTTGGCATGAATGATGAAAAGTAAGATATGAAGGAAGATTTGTTGGCATTCAAGGACAAAAAGGAAAATAAACCAATGAGTTGCTATGTGGAAATGATGAACCACTTGATCGACAAAGTCGAGGACGTGCAGTTGCTGAGAAAAGAGGGTATAATCCATAGTGGCTTGGGAAGCGACCAAGAAGTAGCTGATACCTTAAACACAATGAGGAAAAACCTAGAGAAGAGCACATACGAACCAATAGACAAAGTTATTCACAAGGTTGTAACGTTTTACATAAGAAAATATAGAATCTTGTGGGCATAATTTAAGCAAAACAGTGCATCCATGGAGGTGGGTAACAATTTTTGGCAACAGATTTTTGGCGAAATGCAAAAAGAACACCCTCAATCGAGGTTTTAATACCTCGAATGAGGGTTTAACAAGTGCTCGATCGAGGTTCTTTTAAACCCTCGATCAAGGTAGTGGCCTCGATCAAGCTACGGACCTCGATTGAGGTTCATACCTCGATCGAGCTTACTGTTTCTAAAAAATTATAAACAGGGCCACGTGCACCCACGACCATTGCTAAGTGCGCTGCAAAATCCCTCGATTGAGCTATTGCCTCGACCGAGCGTCCGCGTCCCGGAACACGTCATGTCACATACCCCAATTTTTGTAAAATTATGTAAATTGTTTTATTATATTTCTGAGACATTATGTTAGACTTAATCCTAAGTAGGAATTGATGACTCAGCAGAGTCAACAATAATGGAGTGTAATTTAGAATATTTTATTAATAATAAATAATTTATGGAGACAAAAGCATGGGAGAGCTGTTAAAAGAGGTTACTGGTCAAACTGGTGGATGGAACTAGGTGGAAAGGCAAAAGACAAGTGGCAGCATCCTCAAACACTTCCTAAGTTGCAGGTGGCAACTTCCCTATATTTGGGGTCATGATTCCCCAAGAAAGTGGAATCAGAGTAGGTGGCTCATTAAATGACAGTTAACCCAACAAAGACCTAGGCAATCTTTTAAAAAGTACTCAATGAAGAGAGCTGAGGCTGCTCAGATTTTATTCCAGAAAGAATTCATTCAGGTGAATGTTATTCAGGAATTTCATTGAGGAAAGAGGGAAAAACAGTAAAGAAGTGTTTTGAGTGGATTGCTGCAGTAACTTGATTCTTATTACAGCTATTTGGGCTGAGAGAACTGACTGTTGGTTCTGAGTTAATACTGAGTTGAAGACTGGTATCTGATTTGCTGCACCTAGTTCCAGCCAGGGAGACAGAGCAAGCTCGGGGGTCCTGAGAAGTCGTTGTTTGAGTGCTCTCTAGGAGTTGGTAGGGAGGAACGGCCTCCCATTGCTGTTGTTGTCCACAGCTTAAACAGGTTCTGTCATTCATTTCTTTATGTTTTGTTTTCTTGGGTATGAATGGATGAATGTTGTGTTTATTTTTATGTATGAGTGGTTAGATAGATTCAGTAAAGTTAGTATCTCAGAATATCAGTAATTAAACCTGTTAGTAATTACTGTGTTTTTCCACATCTGGTATCACTAGACCATACTCCAGCACAGTATCTCGATGTTGAGAAGCAGTATTCTTCTGAACCGAGTTTCCTATTCTACTTGCAGTTACTTTAAGTGTTTTACAAAATGATAAGTTATCTTTTTACAGTCATAAAAACGAATCCTAGTACTGTATCTTTGTTTTTCTGTAAATACTAGCTATGATAATGAAAAGATATACTGAGTATATCTGCAGTTTAAGTTATGATAGTTATCTCTAGTTTTAAAGAATTTAACTTTTTCTTAGAAGTCAAAAATAAAAACAATACTGACAGTAGGATATAATTACTTATCTGCTTGATATTACAGTTAAATCTTATTGATATTAGTCTAAAATATTGTTAAGAATGTAACCATTTAATTACTGTATACTCTTTTATTTGGTTAAAGTTCAAACATATGTCATAACTATTATTCTATTTCAAAAATGGTAAATGAATGATATCATATATACAGGTATTCACATAGATATGTATGTGAAATCATACTTTATTATTAAATAAGTAATGTACAGAAACATTTAGGTATTACAACTAATTAAAAGAATTCACATCAAACATTAGATAAATAACATTAAATAACAATCATAGAAGTATTGACAAGAAATAGAATCATTATTGAATCACCAATAATGTTTCTAAAATATATACATTATAAAAGTAATATTTAAGTATTATATTATTATTATCATCATAAACCTAGTCTATTTATATTCAGGACATAAATAAACATAGTTTATGTATGAATTAATTACACTCTGTGTATTATAAAGTAAATAAATATTACTGAAAGACAATAGTAATGCCAAATAAAAACACAACAGGCTTATCTAACTCGAAAGATTATACATGTATTTATAATTTCCACTAAGTAGAATTTAGGATATAAAGTTTACATGGAAAAACTTAATATCACATTTATTAAACAATAAGCTGGAAATTACTTAATTTACAAAAATCTATTACATTAAATGAACTGTAGTGTTATAACACAACCTACAGTAATACCAGAAAATAGTAATAACAGATACTATATTAATATAAGGGTATAACCCTATATGCACTTATAATGTCGGAAGTTACTACATACAGTAACACAGTAAAAGAATTCATGAATAGTATTACAATACATTCGTACAGAATCATATATTGCTTGAATGATGAGCCTAACCTTTAAGGTTAAAAACGTTTTTATACGTTGCTCACAGTATAAAAACCTTTTTATAAGATGCAAAAAACGCTTTCATTATGCGGTATTGCAAAACTCGGGTAAAAACCCTGATCAAGTTAAGAGCACAGCAAGAGAAACAAAACGTGAAGTCGTAACCTCATCTTGCAAACAGGCTTACAGCCATCAACTTGCCTTTTGTTTTTACACAGTATTTTCTTTATAGAAAATCCAAAAGGAAAAGTAAAGGCGAGTATATATATACACAGTCTCGACCGAAATCAAAATACATATGTTCTTTGCAGGAGTTAACCCTGCTAATAACTATTTTATTTAACCTACAACTAGACATGATAGAATGGAACCAAAGTAACCACGGAGTTGCATCCATTCACTAACAACCAGCAAGGAGGAACGCTGTGTTGAAACCGGGCTTACCGGAGAAAGCCAGAAGCTGAGTTATGCTTTTTCCTAAGCTTTGAGGAAGGAAACAGAACCTGTAGCAAAGAAAACAGTCTATCAGTAAAACCCTTAAAGCATGTTTTTGTAAAGTAATTATTTGTATTTATAAAAAGAATACTCTATGCTTACCTTCGAGGTCAAATGACTTCACGGCCGTTGAAAAACGATAGATACAACACTAACAGGATGAACACTAAACCTTCCTTCACCTCAAAAATGGTTGAACCGCTGGATTCAAGGGTGTCTGTCACCTTGGGGAACAATATAAAGCATTACTGGAAGGAATACATTTGCACGATGGCAGGTCCAGCACTAAAGCTGAAGGAGAAACCCTAAGAAGGTCAACTTTTCTCTTAAACTCTTTCAATAGGCTTCTCAACACCGTAAGCCTCTACACCTTGCAGCAGGAAGGTCATAAGAAAACTGGAGCAGCGGAGAAATAACTCACAGGCAGCACGCACACAGTAAGAGTAATCGAACCGGGAAGAGTTGCAGAGCGGCCGAAGGCCGAAAGCAAAGGAGAAATGACCATTAGGGTTGGTCAAAAATGTTTTTAAACGCCAGTGCATGGCCAAGGAGTGGCCACGATAGTACAAAAATAAATTGCATGCAGTGGGTAGATGTCTAATGTTTTATAACGAAGTTGTCAATCATTTGACTCCCAAACGATCATCGCAAGGATATTCACCATAAGGTCTCTATCCTATGGTTTTTACCTGCATTATATTCACATCCGCATCATTAGATCAATGCATATAAAACTATACGTGGTAATCTATAAAAACTATGCTATTTCAACCTTTGCTTTGTAAATGTTAATATTTGATTTATTTATATTATAAAATTTGCATAGTAAAAGTTACAAGGATGGAGGTTTTAAATGGAGCTATAATGGTTCATGAAACTCATGACCATATAACCATATGATCAACTATATTGGTCTCAAAAGAAGACTTTAAACCGATCTTTTCTTATAATCTATAATTTAGTGGAGTAATGGATAAGTATAGATGTTTCAAGCTATAACTTAAATGCCATTATTTGAACCTTGCATAAATGGTAAAGGACTATCCATACTGGAACTGTAACTTAAAGTAACCCAGCTTTATAATCCACTAGTTGATTTGAGATTTCTCCAGTTTGTTTGGGATCGTCATTCTATATATATATTTTTTTAACCTCATATTTTCGTCTTAGATCCTTTATAGTAGCATTTAGTCTTTGGTAACCTTCAAACGTAAGAGTCACAAGGTTTGATAAGTAAAGGTGTGACTAACAGTTATGTAAATGGTTATCACCATTCTTAATGATAATCTAAAACCGGAAACTCCTAATAAGTTTTATCATGAAAAGTCTAGGACTAAGTCTAAAAGGCGCTCTAGACGATATTCAATTGTTATCTTGGAAATAGAAAAATCTTTTCCAATCAATGTAAATCTTTAAATGATAAGTATAGACATGTATCAAATAGGAAATATTATAATTTCTGGAAGTAAGAAGGTATATAAATTATTATATTAACTCCAGATTCTTTACATTGGAAAACATATAGTAACTTGACAGGTTGTAGTAACAACAGATAAGCAAGTTGGGTAAGAACATGATAACCCAGAATTAATTACTGTACTAGATAAGAATTATTATTTACCACTATGGTTGCATTACAGTAAAACTCGTTAAATGATTCAATACCTCTTAGAGATGCTTAATGCTGGTATTATAAAGGAAAAATAGCTATCATTTCTATAAGTAAATACCAATTTTTTTTTTCAGTAAGATCTTAAGGAAATATTATAAGAAAAGCTTTACCTGTAAAAAGCTTGATAGACTGGCTAACATGCATATATATCTATATTTCTTTATTGAATGATTTTGGTACAGCATATGGTTATCTATTACTTTAAAAGATCTGTTAGCAGTGATCCGAACTTTACCTGTGTATCTGTAAGAGAAAGAAAAACTGCTGCATTAGCTTAGTAGCTAAGTAAGCCCAGTCTGACATAGCAATCCCCCTTGCGGTTACAAAAAGAAAACAATCAGTAACTGACAAGAAACTCATCATATAAATTAAGCACAAGTAAAGATCATTCAGTTACAATTCTTTAGCATAAAATAATCAAACCATTAATGATTGCATTTAATGTGTTTATATGCTATAATTTAAAAAGTTTTAATTTTTTTGAAATTTTGGGGTTTGACATGTGGTATCAGAGGATGGTTCAAACACTAGGCCTTGATGTGGCCCAATTACTTTTCGCAGAACAACAAAATAATATACTAACCTGTATTTTGTTTTATGTGAAAGGCAGAAAATTATTTTTTCTGAATCTAACAGGCAGGTATGGAGAACTTAGGAGCATATGCTGTGGAGGAATCTCCAAACACTGAAACCAGACAAATGTCCAGAGAACCTGAGATAGAGGAGGTAATTGTTCACTCCTCAGAACTGATGCAGACCATAAAAGTTTTAAAGACTGAATTAGAATCAGTCAAAAAGGACAATGAAAGGATTCTGAAGACTCAAGAGGAGTTAAATCAAATTCTGATAGAGAAATTTCAGACTGAAGGGAAAAATAGAAGGTCTGAATCTAAAGAAGCTAGTCATAAAAAGGGGTCCAAAAAGATGAAACTAGCTAAATCTGATAGCAGTTCCTCATCTGAAAGCTTTAAGGAACAACAAAGCTATTATTCTACTAGTGATAGTAGCGAAGAAGAGGTGTATAAGAGAAAGAGAAAGTACAGACCTTACGAGGAGATTTCTGGGGAGTTCAAGAAAATAAAACCCCCAACTTTCAATGGAGAAACGGAAAAAGGACAAGAGGCAGAATCCTGGTTATCCGGGATGAGAAAATACTTTCAGATTTATAATTATTCAAACCAGCTGAAGGCGAGAATGGCCATATATAACCTTTCAGGGAAGGTAGATATATGGTGGCAAGATTTGAAAAGGGTCAAAGGGATTAAAGAAAAAGAGGTCAATTGGAGTACTTTCAAAGGGTACTTCAAGAAGAAGTTCTTGTCTGAACAATACTATGAAGAAAGGGCCAAGGAGTTTTATGAGTTAAAGCTTGGGTCCATGACTATGAAAGACTTAAACAGCAAGTTCTTAAGTCTGTTAAGGTATGTGCCGTATTTAGTTAATGAAAAACTGAAGGTACAGCGGTTTCTCAGCTATTTGCCATACCATATAAAAGACAGAATTGAATATGATAACCCCAAAACTCTGGAAGAAGCTATGCGAAAAGATAATTTCTGTTTTGAACAGAATAAAAAGAAGGAAGGAATAGCCAATTGGAAGGCTAAAAAGAATGGAAATCAGTCTGAATTCAAGAAAAAGGAGTATGTACCCCAGAAAAATTTCAGGAACAACAAGAACAGAAACCATTCTAATGGTAAGAACTTTCAGGGAAGCAAAAATGGTGCTTCAAATAACTCCAATAACTTCAAAGGCACCAAGGAGGTTTCTAACAATCATGGAAATTTTACTAAGAATTTCGAAAGGAAGGAATCTGTTAAGTGTTGGGAGTGCAATGGCCCACATTATGCTTCAGTTTGCCCAAATCGGAAGAAGCCAAACAACAATATTCATACAATACAAGATGAAATGACTGTTGGAGACTTTGCAAGGACTATGCCCCGAATCAATGCAGCGTTGGAGAATCGCCAAGCTGAGTACCAAAATTCCATGGTGGAAGTAGAAGGTATGGTTAACAAAACTCCTGTAACTATTTTGATAGATCCAGGTGCTAGCCTAAGTTATATTTCATCGCAGATAGTAGAAAAGTGTAATCTGACTGTTGAAAAGTTTGATAACTCTTGGCTAGTTCAACTAGCCATAGGGGCAAAAAGGAAGGTAAATTGTTATGTTAAAGAATGTGCTTTAGATATGAATGATTTTACAACTACTGTTAAATTAAATGTTCTGCCACTTGCTTCGTATGACATACTTATTGGTATGGACTAGTTAGAACAACACAGGGTAGTTTTAAACTGTTTTGATAAAACTTTTACTTGTTTGAATAAAAATGAACAGCCTGTAATAGTTAAAGGCGTTCCTAGGAAAACTGTGGTAAGGCAGATTTCTGCCTTACAGCTCAAAAGAGCAGTCTGGAAAGGATGCAAGGCCTATGCTGTAATCATTACAGATGAGGCAAATAAAGTTGAAAAAGATAAAATAAAAATAGAGGATATTCCTGTGTTAAATGAATTTATTGATGTTTTTCCGGAGGAAATTCCAGGATTACCTCCTCGGAGGGAACTGGATTTCACAATAGAGATGGTACCAGGTGCTGTACCTAGCTCAAAAGTTCCATACCGTATGAATATTCTGGAACTTAACGAATTAAAATCATAATTAAAGGAATTAATTGATAAGAAATATATTCATCCTAGTGTGTCTCCTTGGGGAGCACCAGTAATATTTGTTAAAAAGAAAGACGGAACTATGTGACTTTGCATAGATTACCGTCAGCTCAATAAAATGACAATTAAAAATAGATATCCATTGCCCCGCATAGACGATCTGTTTGATCAGCTATGTGGAGCTGCGGTGTTCTCTAAGACAGACCTGAGGTCAGGCTATCATCAAGTGAGAATTAAAGAAGAGGACATTTTTAAGACAGCTTTCAGAACTAGATATGGGCATTACGAATTTTTCGTAATGCCATTTGGGCTGACTAATGCCCCAGCCGTCTTCATGTGTCTAATGAATAACATAATGCACAAATATTTAGATAAGTTTGTCGTTGTATTCATCGATGACATCTTAATCTATTCTAAAAATGAAGAGGAAGATAAGGAACATTTACAAATAGTCTTACAAGAACTGCGTGAGAAACAGATCTTTGCGAAGTTCAGTAAGTGTGATTTCTTCAGGGATGAAATCCAATACTTAGGTCACGTGGTGACTAAGGAAGGAATTTCGGTTGATCCTGGAAAGATTAGGGCAATTGAAGAATGGCTAGTACCAAAAGATGTAACAGATGTTAGGTCTTTCATGGGAATCACCGGTTATTACCGGAGATTCATAGAAGGCTTTTCAAAAATAGCCAACCCAATCACTTCCTTGCAAAAGAAAGGCAAGAAGTTCGATTGGAACTTAAAATGCGAAGAAAGCTTTAAGAAACTAAAAAATTTATTAACAACTGTGCCAATTTTAAGAATAGCGGATCCCAATAAGGATTTCGTGGTTTGCACAGATGCTTGTAATGACGGTCTAGGCGGAGTACTGACTCAGGATGGGCATGTTATTGCCTATGAGTCCAGGAAGCTAAAGATCCATGAGAAGAATTATGCCACGTATGATTTGGAACTAGCTGCTGTTATTCATGCCTTAAAAATGTGGCGACACCACTTAATAGGCAGAAAGTTTACTTTAATGACTGATAATAAGGGTCTTAAATACCTTTTAGATCAGCCTAATTTAAATGCAAGGAAAGCAAGATGGTTAGCCTTCCTAAGTGAATATGATTTCGAAATTCAACACATAAAAGGAAAAGAAAATAAAGTAGCTGATGCTTTGAGCAGAAATGCAAAATTAAATTTTACAACAGCAATCAGTACTTATAATTCTGATTTAAATGAACAGCTAGCTGAAGGGATAAAATTGGATGAAATTTATCAACCCATAGAAAGTTTAACTAAGGGTTATAGTCTAAATGATGATGGATTTTTATTGTTTAAGGACAGATTGTATGTGCCAAATGTGTCTAAAGTTAAATTGTTGATTCTGGATGAAGTGCATAAAACCCCTTATTCAGGGCATCAGGCTACCAGAAGACTGTCACCATGTTGAGAAAAGATTATTTCTGGCCTAATATGAAGTCTGAAGTAGCTGAGTATATAGCTAGATGTCTGGACTGTCAACAAGTGAAGACAGAACATCAAAATCCAGCTGGGTTATTGCAACCCTTGCCTATTCCTTGCTGGAAGTGGGAAATAATCAGCTTAGATTTCATTACTGGATTACCCAGAAATCAAAATCAGAATGATTCAATTATGGTGGTAGTGGATAAATTAAGTAAAGCGACACATTTTATTCCTGTTAAAACCACTTTTAAGGCTGCAAATATAGCAGACATTTTCTTAAAACAGATTTTTCGGCTACATGGTGTGCCGAAGGTTATTGTTTCAGACATGGATCCTAAATTCACAGGGAATTTCTGGAAATCCTTGTTTAAAGGATTAAACACCACTCTGAATTTCAGCACCTCTTTCCATCCTCAGACAGACGGATAGACTGAAAGAGTTAACCAGGTGTTGGAAGATCTGTTAAGAATGTACGTCAAGGATCAACCAGGTAAGTGGGAGGATTACTTGCATTTAGTAGAATTTGCATATAATAACAACTATCAATCATCAGCTAAGTTCAGTCCTTTTGAAATTCTGTATGGGCGTAAATGTAACACTCCTATCTCCTGGAATAATCCAGTAGATAGATTAGTGTTGGGACCCAAATTATTAAAAGAAATGGAACATATTGTAAAACAAGTGCAGGAGAACTTGAAGGTTGCCCAGGATCGGCAAAAGAGCCAAGCAGATTTGAAAAGAACTCCTAAAGAGTTCCAAGTGGGTGAGCATGTGTTCATAAAGGTAAGACCAAAGAAGAGCTCCCTAAGACTGGGGAGTTGTTCAAAA
>LPNX010778344.1:23859-68581 GCA_001517045.1 Pseudotsuga menziesii | reverse complement strand
CTGTTCTGAAAAAGTATGTACATGATGCTACTCATGTGATTGATTGGAACGTTGTACAAGTAGAACCAGAAGGGGAAGTTCTGGTGGAACCGGATTGTATCCTCAGGAGGAGGGAGATTACTCTACGGAACCGCACAATTGGACAGCTGAAGGTGCAATGGAAGCACCTTAGTCCTGAAGAAGCTACTTGGGAACTGGAAAGTAAGATGCGGGAAGCATACCCGAATCTTTTCCAGGAAGTTCCTGAGGAAGAATAATAAGTAACATCGAGGACGATGTTACATTTTAAGGGGGTGTGTATGTCACATACCCCAATTTTTGTAAAATTATGTAAATTGTTTTATTATATTTCTGAGACATTATGTTAAACTTAATCCTAAGTAGGAATTGATGACTTAGCAGAGTCAACAATAATGGAGTGTAATTCAAAATATTTTATTAATAATAAATAATTTATGGAGACAACAACATGGGAGAGCTGTTAAAAGAGGTTACTGGTCAAACTGGTGGATGGAACTAGGTGGAAAGGCAAAAGACAAGTGGCAGCATCCTCAAACACTTCCTAAGTTGCAGATGGCAACTTCCATATATTTGGGGTCATGATTCCCCAAGAAAGTGGAATCAGAGCAGGTGGCTCATTAAATGACAGTTAACCCAACAAAGACCTAGGCAATCTTTTAAAAAGTACTCAATGAAGAGAGCTGAGGCTGCTCAGATTTTATTCCAGAAAGAATTCATTCAGGTGAATGTTATTCAGGAATTTCATTGAGGAAAGAGGGAAAAACAGTAAGGAAGTGTTTTGAGTGGATTGCTGCAGTAACTTGATTCTTATTACAGCTATTTGGGCTGAGAGAACTGACTATTGGTTCTGAGTTAATACTGAGTTGAAGACTGGTATCTGATTTGCTGCACCTAGTTCCAGCCAGGGAGACAGAGAAAGCTCGGGGGTCCTGAAAAGTCGCTGTTTGAGCGCTCTCCAGGAGTTGGTAGGGAGGAACGGCCTCCCATTGCTGTTGTTGTCCACAGCTTAAACAGGTTCTGTCATTCATTTCTTTATGTTTTGTTTTCTTGGGTATGAATGGATGAATGTTATGTTTATTTTTATGTATGAGTGGTTAGATAGATTCAGTAAATTTAGTATCTCAGAATATCAGTAATTAAACCTGTTAGTAATTACTGTGTTTTTCCACATCTGGTATCACCAGACCGTACTCCAACACAGTATCTCGATGTTGAGAAGTAGTATTCTTCTGAACCGAGTTTCCTATTCTACTTGCAGTTACTTTAAGTGTTTTACAAAATGATAAGTTATCTTTTTACAGTCGTAAAAACGAATCCTAGTACTGTATCTTTGTTTTTCTGTAAATACTAGCTGTGATAATGAAAAGATATACTGAGTATATCTGCAGTTTAAGTTATGATAGTTATCTCTAGTTTTAAAGAATTTAACTTTTTCTTAGAAGTCAAAAATAAAAACAATACTGACAGTACGATATAATTACTTATCTGCTTGATATTATAGTTAAATCTTATTGATATTAGTCTAAAATATTGTTAAGAATGTAACCATTTAATTACTGTATACTCTTTTATTTGGTTAAAGTTCAAACATATGTCATAACTATTATTCTATTTCAAAAATGGTAAATGAATGATATCATATATACAGGTATTCACATAGATATGTATGTGAAATCATACTTTATTATTAAATAAGTAATGTACAGAAACATTTAGGTATTACAACTAATTAAAAGAATTCACATCAAACATTAGATAAATAACATTAAATATCAATCATAGAAGTATTTACAAGAAATAGAATCATTATTGAATCACCAATAATGTTTCTAAAATATATACATTATAAAAGTAATATTTAAGTATTATATTATTATTATCATCATAAACCTAGTCTATTTATATTCAGGACATAAATAAACACAGTTTATGTATGAATTAATTACACTCTGTGTATTATAAAGTAAATAAATATTACTGAAAGACAATAGTAATGCCAAATAAAAACACAACAGGCCTATCTAACTCGAAAGATTATACATGTATTTATAATTTCCACTAAGTAGAATTTAGGACATAAAGTTTACATGGAAAAACTTAATAACACATTTATTAAACAATAAGCTGGAAATTACTTAATTTACAAAAATCTATTACATTAAATGAACTGTAGTGTTATAACACAACCTACAATAATACCAGAAAATAGTAAAACAGATACTATATTAATATAAGGGTATAACCCTATATGCACTTATAATGTCGGAAGTTACTACATACAGTAACACAGTAAAAGAATTCATGAATAGTATTACAATACATTCGTACAGAATCATATATTGCTCGAATGACGAGCCTAACCTTTAAGGTTAAAAACCTTTTTATACGTTGCTCACAGTAGACCAAAAGGTCTATAATATTAATTTTAAATGACAGGTCAAGCAACGGATTGTTTCATAACTGTAAGAATTTGGGATTTAACCTTATAGGTTCGATATATACCAATAAAAACAAATATTAAGAATTAAAAGAAAATAGCATTTCCAGTCACGGCCGCATTCTAAATCCATAGTTCTGCTTTTGTAAACTTTCTTATTCTTATTTTCCTGAACAGAGAATAAATACAAAATACATGTTTAAAACAAACTCAAGATGCAGAAAACGCTTTCATTAAGCGGTATTGCAAAACTCGGGTAAAAACCCTGATCAAGTTAAGAGCACAGCAAGAGAAACAAAATGTGAAGCCGTAACCTCATCTTGCAAATAGGCTTACAGCCATCAACTTTCCTTTGGTTTTTACACAGTATTTTCTCAATAGAAAATCCAAAAGGCAAAGTAAAGGCGAGTATATATATACACAGTCTCGACCGAAATCAAAATACATATGTTCTTTGCAGGAGTTAACCCTGCCAATAACTATTTTATTTAACCTACAGCTAGACATGATAGAATGGAACCAAAGTAACCACGGAGTTGCATCCATTCACTAACAACCAGCAAGGAGGAACGATGTGTTGAAACCAGGCTTACCGGAGAAAGCCAGCAGCCGAGTTATGCTTTTTCCTAAGCTTTGAGGAAGGAAACAAAACCTGTAGCAAAGAAAACAGTCTATCAGTAAAACCCTTAAAGCATGTTTTTGTAAAGTAATTATTTGTATTTATAAAAAGAATACTCTATGCTTACCTTCGAGGTCAAATGACTTCACGGCCATTGAAAAACGATAGATACAACGCTAACAGGATGAACACTAAACCTTCCTTCACCTCAAAAACGGTTGAGCCGTTGGATTCAAGGGTGTCTATCACCTTGGGGAACAATATAAAGCATTACTGGAAGGAATACATTTGCATGATGGCAGGTCCAGCACTAAAGCTGAAGGAGAAACCCTAAGAAGGTCGACTTTTCTCTTAAACTCTTTCAACAGGCTTCTCAACACCGTAAGCCTCTACACCTTGCAGCAGGAAGGTCATAAGAAAACTGGAGCAGCGGAGAAATAACTCGTAGGCAACACGCACACAGTAAGAGTAATCGGACCGGGAAGAGTTGCAGAGCGGCTGAAGGCCGAAAGCAAAGGAGCAATGACCATTAGGGTTGGTCAAAAATGTTTTTAAATGCCAGTGCATGTCCAAGGAGTGGCCATGATAGTACAAAAATAAATTGCATGCAGTGGGTAGATGTCTAATGTTTTATAACGAAGTTGTCAATCATTTGACTCCCAAACGATCATCGCAAGGATATTCACCATAAGTTCGCTATCCTATGGTTTTTACCTGCATTATATTCACATCCGCATCATTAGATCAATGCATATAAAACTATACATGGTAATCTATAAAAACTATGCTATTTCAACCTTTGCTTTGTAAATGTTAATATTTGATTTATTTATATTATAAACTTTGCATAGTAAAAGTTACAAGGATGGAGGTTTTAAATGGAGCTATAATGGTTCATGAAACTCATGACCATATAACCATATGATCAACTATATTGGTCTCAAAAGAAGACTTTAAACCGATCTTTTATTATAATCTATAATTTAGTGGAGTAATGGATAAGTATAGATGTTTCAAGCTATAACTTAAATGCCATTATTTGAACCTTGCATAAATGGTAAAGGACTATCCATACTGGAACTGTAACTTAAAGTAACCCAGCTTTATAATCCACTAGTTGATTTGAGATTTCTCCAGTTTGTTTGGGATCGTCATTCTATATATATATATATATTTTAACCTCATATTTTCGTCTTAGATCCTTTATAGTAGCATTTAGTCTTTGGTAACCTTCAAACATAAGAGTCACAAGGTTTGATAAGTAAAGGTGTGACTAACAGTTATGTAAATGGTTATCACCATTCTTAATGATAATCTAAAATTGGAAACTCCTAATAAGTTTTATCATGAAAAGTCTAGGACTAAGTCTAAAAGGCGCTCTAGATGATATTCAATTGTTATCTTGGAAATAGAAAAAGCTTTTCCAATCAATGTAAATCTTTAAATGATAAGTATAGACATGTATCAAATAGGAAATATTATAATTTCTGGAAGTAAGAAGGTATATAAATTATTATATTAACTCCAGATTCTTTACATTGGAAAACATATAGTAACTTGACAGGTTGTAGTAACAACAGATAAGCAAGTTGGGTAAGAACATGATAACCCAGAATTAATTACTGTACTAGATAAGAATTATTATTTACCACTATGGTTGCATTACAGTAAAACTCGTTAAATGATTCAATACCTCTTAGAGATGCTTAATACTGGTATTATAAAGGAAAAATAGCTATCATTTCTATAAGTAAATACCAATTTTTTTTTTCAGTAAGATCTTAAGGAAATATTATAAGAAAAGCTTTACCTGTAAAAAGCTTGATAGAATGGCTAACATGCATATATATCTATATTTCTTTATTGAATGATTTTGGTACAGCATATGGTTATCTATTACTTTAAAAGATCTGTTAGCAGTGATCCGAACTTTACCTGTGTATCTGTAAGAGAAAGAAAAACTGCTGCATTAGCTTAGTAGCTAAGTAAGCCCAGTCTGACATAGCAATCCCCCTTGCGGTTACAAAAAGAAAACAATCAGTAACTGACAAGAAACTCGTCATATAAATTAAGCACAAGTAAAGATCATTCTGTTACAATTCTTTAGCATAAACTAATCAAACCATTAATGACTGCATTTAATGTGTTTATATGCTATAATTTAAAAAGTTTTAAATTTTTCGAAATTTTGGGGTTTGAAACGTCGCCCGTGCAGCCACGCCCCCGGGTTGATGTACCTACTGATGGGTACCAAGATAACATAGAGACATCTACTGATGGATGCTCATCCCTCTTTGTTGGTGACATAGATATTCCTATTGAAGATATTATTGCAAGTACACATTTATTTGAGCATAAAGACCTTTCAGTTGAAGAGAAAGACCTATTATCGATTTTCAGTTCACCTCTTGAGCTTCATGAGGTTGATTCTGTAGATGAGGAGGAGGCTCACTCTTAGGAGTCTTCCTACCTAATAGGGCCATTGTCGTTGGGTGAAAATAAGATCAAGAAATCGTTACACATTCTCCATGACACTCATGCTTCAATATCAAATCTATGTTCAAGAGCTGCTTCACCGGGAAGATTCATCTTTCCTTGAATCCATGCATTGATGTTAAGTGGCCTTTAACCAGGTTTTAATAGCACTTGTTGGTAACAGAAACATAAACCAAAAGAGATCAATAGTTCAATCATACAAAGAACATGTGTAAATATTATGCGATAAAACCTTTAATAGGAAACATTCTCGAGGCAATAATATTGGTATTCTTATGGTTTAATATAACAACTAAACATGTTTATAACCATTTCTTGTATACATATTTTCATATTTTTCTTTACAGGTTTACATAGATATAACTTTTCTTTTCTCACATAGTTACATAAAACTGACCAATTAAATATGCACCTATCTATATTTTATCTTGAGCTTGTTTGTTTCAAATAAAAACAAAATAATAAAATTTTAGAAAAATGATAATATCCGAATCCTTGGAAAATTAGTTGTCATTATTTCAACACATAAATTTGTACTCAACACATTATATAAGTAAAAAACATTATCATTATGCTAAATATACACTGAATAAACACTACAATATTAATATTAATAAACCATCATAATTAATCATAACCCACCTCCAAATGTTTTGAATGTCATCTACCCTCCACCATATGATTTTATAGGCAAACCAATCCAAACAATTCATTTTAAAAAACAACAAACTACTACTTACTTATATCTCTCATTATGTCCATCAATCATCCACTCTCCACCATATGATTTAGATACCAACTATCTCATTTTAAACACGCACATAATTTTTACCTAATTAAGTGTCCATCATTAATTTTAGTTGTTCTCAACTATACACGATTTGGACATTTGATTTAACACTATCCACCATTTGATTTAGGTACTATCCACTTACCCATTATATGATTTATCCACTCTCTACCACTATATGATTTTAGAAGTTAGTCATTTCATTTTAAATACTAGTATGACTATAACCCACCTCCCTGAAATCAATGTGTAATAAATCAATTGTCATTTAATCTCTGTAATGAAAATTTAGATGTACCAATATAACTATTAAAATTACAATCCACATTCCCAAATCAATATATGTGTAATAAATCAATTTCCATCCAATCTCTGTTATGAAAATTTAGATGTACCAATATAACTATTACAACTACAATCCACCTTCCCAATCAATCAATGTTTAATAAAACAATTTCCATCCAATCTCTGCCATGGAAATTTCGATGTACCAATATAACTATTACAAGTACAATCCATGTTCCCAATCAATCAATGTGTAATAAAACAATTTCCATCCAATCTCTGTCATGAAAATTTAGATGTACCAATATAACTATTACAACTACAATCCACCTTGCCAATCAATTTATAATAAAAATGACATCTGATTCTGCCATGAAAATTTAGATATAGATATTTTCATTTTAAATGCTAGTCTACATATTACAATTATGATCCACCTTTTCAATCAATGTGTAATTAATCTATGCCATAAAGCTTTCAATGCCCTTTAAAACTTTTTTTGCCCTTTCATAGAATAACATAATTTTTCTCGGAGCGTATCTTATGCTTTTCGGTATTACTGCTGCTGAGTTTTCAGGTTTCCTCATTGCATTAGCTTTGTCTTTTACCTCCAGGAGTGCTCTATTTCTCGGTCCTTTCTACATCCTTGCTGCCTTCAGCGCTGATAGGTAGCATTCCTTTTTCTTTTGGTTATGTCTAGGGTTTTAAGATTCGAACTGAACCCTACGGCCTTCACCAACGGCTGGAGTCCCTCCACATAGTTGTGGACTAGTACCAACCAGCATAAACAAGTGGGAATTTTTTATTTATTCATAGTTGGTGATATCTCTCTGGGTTTCTGTTTATTGCTTCCCTTTCACGTTGTTTTCTGGGGGTCTCCCCACCTGGGTTTCTGTCTTTTCGCCTCCCTTTCACGTTGTTTTTCTGGAGGTTTCCCATTTCACGTTTTTTTCTGGGGGTTTTCCACCTGGGTTTCTTAGAAGCTTCTTATATGATGCCCTCGACGTGCGGGGTTGACCTCCTGCACTTGGTTTCTACTGCTTTCGACAGAATGATTGGTTCTTTGGATATTTTACACGCCAAGGGCGGATGATCTTTTTTCCCTTGCGGTTTCCTTATATTTTCCCCTTCTCATGAACTCTGTGACGCTGCTGCACATGGGTTGACTTCCTCTACGTTGCTGGGTCTCTCTCGGTCCTGACATATTTGGTCGGGCCCGTGCCTGTCTCTTTCCTGTTTGTTTTTATTTGGTGCCTCGGTGGGCAGTTCTGTGTTTGGAAGCACCTCTGGGTTTCCGAGGGGGGGTTTGGGCCACACGACGCGGACTCCTTTGTGGTTTCGGGTCGGGCCCGGTTAACTTTCTGTATGGGGTTATTGGGTTCTTTCCGTGGATTAGGGTTCAGGCTTGTTACCCTAATTTAGGGTCTGATCCGGTGGCGCCTTTACACTCTATTGATGGTTTGCCGTTCCACATTTCCGAATGCCGAATTTTGCTAGGAAATCACCGGTCAATCTGGCCGGGGATGCCGCTGTCCGTTTCAGACATAGAAGGAAGTCAAAGGCCCTGAAGGCTCTGGAGGGGAAACTGAATTTTGTGGTAGGCCGTGACATCTATTTTGACAGGATAGAAGCTTTATGTTCACGAGCCTTGATAGGACGGCTTTAATATGCATCTATGGACAAAAAAAAGTGGTTTGAGTGGGCCTCGGCTCAGTGGAAGCCCTTACTGACTTATGTACCGGCCATCAGCCTCCTTGTCCGTGGCTGGATTGTATTTGTTTTTCTGGAAGATTCACATGTGTCTACTGTTTTAAGCCAGATTTGGCGGGTCGGCAGAGGTTCACTGGTTCTTGATAGGTGGCACACAAATTTCGACCCGGCTCGGGAGCGGGTTCGAAAGCAAGGGAGGGACCGTCACTCTTTCGTCCTCTGCTCCTTTATTCCCGGGATTACCTCCTCCTTCTTCGCCGCCCATATGTTTTCCCGAATCTGCTTTGTCTTCTGATCTCGCCCTTAAGGATGCTGTTCACGACATGACATCCCTCTTCTGTGAACCTTGCCAGCCTGGTGCTCTCCCATCTGTTGAGCCATGTGAGGTAGGTGACGTACAACCTCTTTTCACGTCTTCGGATTTTCCTCCTCTTGTTACCCCTGCTCCCTCTACTTCAGCTTCTCCCCCCCATAGCCCTGTCGATTTCCCGTCTCTCAATGATCCCTCACTCCAGAAATCTTTGGATATATTCTCAGACAAGACACCCCTTTCACCTTTGGTTCGCCCCCTCGACTCCATTAGGTTTGAAAATGTCACCATACGAAGAAAGAAGAAAACCCCGTCTGTCAATGTTGAGTCACTCGCACCGGCTCCTTACACACCTCTCTCCACTCGTCTTAAGAACACTGCTCGTAAGTCTGTTCCTCCTACTTCTCGGGTTCTTAGAGCATCGACCCCCTCTCCCCCGGATACCTAATGCGTCTACTTTCCTTGAACGTTAGGGGGTTGGGAGGCTTCTCCAAACAAAAAAGTCTCCATCAGTTGTTATTAACACTCTCCCCAGATGTTGTTCTCTTTCAAGAAACTATGACCAGTACTTACCCGACACTCTATGCCTTCTCTAAACTCTACCCTGGATGGGAATTCTGTGCTCTAAATTTGTCTGGGCGATCGGGAGGCATCCTTTCTGTTTGGAACCCTAGGGTACTCAGATGCAAGGCTTACCACACCTTGGCGGGTATTTTACTCCATGCCACGCTGCGGGGTTCTTCCCTCACTCTCTCCATACTCAATGTCTATGGTCCATACCTTCACCGGGACTCTTTCTGGAATGTTGTGGCTTCAGGTGGTCTTTTATCCTTACCAAATCTCATCATCGCCGGTGATATCAACTTTACTCTTAGTGCTTCGGAAATCTGGGGTAACAAGGCACTACCTGATCCTTTGGGTCCCTACCTCTCTACCTTATTCTCTGATCATCAACTTGTGGACATAGCCCCTCCCTGTGCCGGTCTCACCTGGAGGAATGGTGGGGTGGGGATTGAGGGTATATCCAAACGTCTTGACCATTTTATGCTGTCTGCTCAGCTCATTAGCTGTCTGCCAAGACACCGTGTTTGGGCACATCGATGCGGTATATCCGATCATTTCCCTGTTCTGCTGGAATGGGGTGAGGAGCAAACACCTATTCTCTACCCCTTTAAATTCAACCATTCCTAGCTCATGAATGCGGATTTTGTTGATATGATACGTGATACTTGGCCACTCTTACTGTCGGACTCTTCATTACTTTTTATGGATTCTCTCTCCTCAAAGCTCCGTCGGTTAAAATTGAAGGTGAAAGATTGGACTAAGGAGGAGAATCGCAAGCAAAAGGCTACATCTGCTTGATTGGAAGGATAAATTAACTCCCTACTTCTCTCCTCCCAATCTTCTATCCTTGACCTGGCACAGCAACACAGGTTAAATACCTTAAAGTCTGATCTACAGGAGATTTGGGATCATGAATTGAACTCTGCTAGATTACAAAGCAGAGTCCAATGGGCCACTGTTGGGGATACTAATACTAAATTTTTCCATGTTGTTGCATCTGCCCGTAAAAATCTAAATACCATTTGGAGTCTACAGGATGAATGGGGTCGTTGGTTATCAGATGATCAGAGCATTAAGGCTCTCGGTGTGAGACATTTTAAGGACATCTTCGCTGATGACAATTCGACCAATCTTTCTACCCAGTTGAAGGTTATTCTCCTCTTTCCCTCATTTGTTTCGGAGGAGGACCATACTGCATTTACCAGCCCTGTCACATTTTCTGAGATTGAGGGGGCTTTGAAGACTTTTAAAAAAGACAAATCCCTGGGCCCTGATGGATGGACGGTGGAGTTTTACTTATTCTTATTTGACCTTCTGGGTCCCTCGCTGATGCAGTTGGTTGAGTCCTCACGTCTCAGGGGTAGGGTGGCCTCGGACATTAATTCTACCTTTGTCGCTCTCATTCCTAAGGTTGAACATCTTGTTAATTTTGGGGACTTCAGGCCTATATCTTTGTGCAATCTTTGCTACAAACTGATCGCAAAAGTGGCTGCTTTGAGACTCAAACCTTTCCTTGATTCCTCCATCTCTCCCCAACAGTTTGGTTTCCTAAAGAACCGCTTGATACATGAACCGGTTGCCATCACTCAGGAAGTACTTCATTCTGTTAAACTTAAGAAGAAATCAGCTCTCTTTCTTAAGCTAGACTTGACTAAAGCCTTTGACCGGGTTAATTGGACTTACATCAGGTTGATTCTCATTCAGATTGGGATACCACTCGTAGAGGTGAACTGGATCATGGGGTGCATCTCATCGGCAAACTTCGCTGTCCTCGTCAATGGTACTCCTTCCCCTTTCTTCCCTGCCTCTCGGGGCCTACGTCAGGGCTGCCCTTTATCCCCGCTACTCTTCATTTTGGTCATTGAAGGTCTTATCCTTCTCATTCAGGATGCCAAAAGGAATGGGGTTATCAAGGGTATACAGATCTCGGCTGATCTTTCCATCACACACTTAATTTTTGTGGATGATGTCATTTTATTCGGGATGGGCACCTTTGAAGATTGGATTGCTTTTAAAGTTATATTGGACACTTTCTGTGAGGCCTCCGGTATGCAGATAAATTTGGATAAATCCAGCTTCCTCCATTCTGATCTTGAACCTGCTTTGCTTGACAAAATTATGGACATCCTGCCTTTCAGATTTGCCCACATTGATCTTGGTTTCTCCTATCTTGGATTCCAGTTGAATACTTCGGGGTATTTAGTCAAAGACTGGATCTGGCTCCTGTGTCGTTTTGAGAAACGCATAAACCACTGGACTCACCGCCTCTTATCATTGGGGGGAAGACTGGTCTTGGTCCGTTCTGTTCTTACTAGCCTGCCTGTCTATTGGTTGTCCCTCTTCACGGTTCCCGCTTCCATTTTGGATAAGCTTCGCTCTATTATCTTCTCCTTCCTTTGGGGGTCTTCTTCCTCACATAAGAAATACCACTTGGCTAATTGGCACCTGCTGGCCCGCCCCATTTCTCAGGGGGGCTGGGGGATTAAACATCTTCCACACTTTAGTCTTTCATTGAGAATGAAGAATTTTTGGTTTGCACTGAACAATACTGGAATATGGAATCACCTTTTAAAAGTCAAATATATGAAAAATTTATCGGTACATTCTTGGCTCAGAAATAAAAAGTTCAGATTTTGGAATGTTTCGATTATCTGGAAAGGCTTTCTTGAAACATTGCCATGGATTGGGAGAGGTCTTCTCTGGCAAGTAGGAAATGGTTCTGAGATACGGGTTGGGGCTGATCCCATTGTGGGATTGGGTGGTTCATATATTTTATCTGAAGAACTTCGCCTGTACCTGGAAGACTATGGGATTTGCTCTCTGAATTAGGCATTAAACCACGCTACTGGATTCTGGTTCACTGCTGAAGAACTTGATCTTAGCGAGGATTGGAGTCATCAATGGACATCATATATCAAAGGCTTGACATTTAATAAAATATGTTTATTTGATGTCAATGACTCGCTCCTTTGGTCTCATTGCAAACACGTGGGCACTATTAGCGCGGCCATTGGATATGACAGTCTCTTTCACAGCACTACCTTTCTGGAGAATAATCGGGTTTTATCCTACCTTTGGTCATTAAAAATCTCGTTGAAGATGATATGTTTTAGCTGGTTGTTGGCGGTGGACAAGATCCTATCCTGGGATAATCTACAATCCCGTGGTCATCATGGCCCTAGCAGATGTGTATTATGTAAAAAATCTACTGAGAACTGCCATCATCTTTTCCTTTTGTGTCCCTTCACCTCCTCCATCTTCACACACTTTTCGAACCGGATGGGTTTTCCTCTGTCTCCACACTGTTCTGTTCTGTCTTTTCTTTCCCACTGGTTTGACAGCACTTCTCTGTCTGCAACTCATAGATACATCCCTTTCTTCATCTTTTGGCTTGTGTGGCTCCTACAGAACAAATGTTTATTTGAAAATGGAATACCATCTGCTCCACTACTCATCACCCGTACTGAGCTTTTACTCGCTCTCCACCCTGTACCTATACATGCTAAAAAACATAGGCTGATTGGATCTGCACCTGGGCACCATTTTCCGGTTGGATATTTCGATGGTGCTGCACAATTGGGGATGGGGGGAGCTGGGTTTGTGATCTACATAAGTGAAACCCATTATCTCTCTTTTTCGGTGGGATGTGGTCCGGACACTAATACCAGAGCTGAACTCTTGGCTCTTTGGTCTGTTCTTAAAGTCAGCCACATGATGGGAGTGCCCTTACATCAGATTATCTCATGGGAAAACAATCTTTCTGCCCTTGAAATACCTGCATTGAAACATTGGTGTGATGATATTTTCCACATGCTGCACACTGGCCCACCTATGACCATTAATCATACATTTCGAGAGCATAATTTACTAGCTGATGGTCTATCAAAAAGAGCTTTGAAATTGGAGATTGGTTCAGGACACCTCTCTGAGATTATGGATGGACAGGTCATACATGATGACCATTTTTTACTTTTTTGGTGGCTGTTTTTCTTTTTATTACAGCAGTTGGTTTGATATGTCTTATTTCTTCATTCTCATAGACTGCTTTGGGAGATTATCAGCTAGCGGGAATGCACTGAATTGTATGTTTACTGGTCATATTTTTGATTCTCCGATATTTGCTGACCTGATTACTCAGGGATGATGAAAAAAGTCTGCATAGATCAGACTTTGTCTATCTTTCTCATATGTGTTGGCAGACATACTATTTACTCCTATCTTGAAGGTGTTTGGGTGGTTTGACTGCTGATTATTCCAGCTGGGATGTTGCTGATTACTGTATATTTTGTCTTTTTGATTCATTTTGAATATCAAAAAATGGCATTTTTTCCTCGGATAAAAAATATAAAAAAAAACAACAACAACAACAACAACCATAATTTTTCTCATTAAAAAAAGATTCTCAATAAACCATTATTGTGTAACATTACAATGGAAAGCCTGCTTTAATTTTTCTTATCAAAATTTTAGATAGTGACTTGGGAAGTGACCAAGAAGTAGCCAATATTTGGAACGACATCACGAAAGGACTGGAGAAGAGCACATCATACGGACCAATTCACCAGGACTGGAGAAGAGGACAGCACATCATACGGACCAATTGACGAGGTTGTAAAGCCGTGATTCCCGCCAGAATTCCCGCAAAAGTATTTGTTAAAGCCGTGATTCCCGCCAGATTTCCCACAAAAGTATTTCTGAAAGTATTAACAAAAGTGCACAAGTATTTGTTAAAGTAAGCCGTGGTTCCCACAAAAGTATTAACAAGTGCACATTGCTACTGGAGACAGAAAAAGACAACTCCCCCAATGGTTACTTCCTCTAGAGATAGAGTCCATCTTTGAGTAACTTTTTATTGTGTTATTTTATAGATTTTTCATTGTTTTGAGATGATTGTATTATTTTGTATATTTTTCACTAAAAGTTTGGGGAAGCTTGATTCTTTTAGTGAAGTAAAGTGAAAGCAAGAAGTGAACTTATAACATTTATTTTTTGGAAATAAGTGAAATTTGTTATTAAAGTGATTCAAGATGATAATAGTTTTGGTAATTATGAACACTTTTGTTTTTTTAGATTAACTCTCTCTTTTGTATTTAGTAATCTCTATGTTTATTGCACATTGTATAGATTGTATGTTATTTTCATCCAATCTTAAATTTTCCGTTGAAAAAGTTTTATTACTTGTTAATTCAAACACCATAAAACAAAGAAAATATTTTTTTATAATCATACTAAAAAAATTGAAAATAATAAGAATGAAAAATCTCAACACTCAACAAAAAACATGTGATATTCAAAATTCTAAGCAAATGCTAATATAATTGTTACCATCTCTCTCCCTACACACATATTCTAATCGTGAGAACCTCTCTAAAGAACTTAGTGAGCATCAACTGCCCCCACCTCAATACCACCTCAACACCTCAATTGTACAAGCTTTTTATCGGTGCAATTTGTTCATTATACCTCTCTACAAATCAAAACTGGGCTCCTCAACCCTCTAAAGAACTTAGTGAGCATCAACTTCCCCACCTCAATACCACCTCAACACCTCAATTGTACAAGCTTTTTATCGGTGCAGTTTGTTCATTATACCTCTCTACAAATCAAAACTGGGCTCCTCAACCCCATATATATATATATATATATATATATATATATATATATATAATGCAAATCATTATTTATGCTAACATAACTTTTGGTCATGACCCCATCCAACTATGTTATCCATGGTCCTATCCAAGTGTCCATCATTTAATTATAGATACCATTTACAGTTCTTGATGGAGCTATTTCACTTTACACATCAAGATTACTCCATTAAAGTTAATGAGAATAGGCCTCGAATTATCATGACCCCATCCAACTATGTTATCCATGATCCCACCCAAACGTCCACCATTTAATTATAGATACCATTTACAGTTGTTGATGGAGCTATTTCACTTTACACATCAAGATCACTCCATTAAAGTTAATGAAAATAGGCCCTGAATTATCATGACCCCATCCAACTATGTTATCCATGGTCCCATCCAAACATCCACCATTTAATTATAGATACCATTTAGAGTTGTTGATGGAGCTATTTCACTTTACACATCAAGATCACTCCATTAAAGTTAATGAGAATAGGCCCAGAATTATCATGACTCCATCCAACTATGTTATCCATGGTCCCATCCAAACGTCCACCATTTAATTATAGATACCATTTACAGCTGTTGATGGAACTATTTCACTTTACACATCAAGATCACTCCATTAAAGTTAATGAAAATAGGCCCAGAATTATCATAACCCCATCCAACTATGTTATCCATGGTCCTACCCACCGCCCACGAGTCCACCACCCACGAGTCTAGAATTATCATGACCCCATCCAACTATGTTATCCATGGTCCCATCCAAATGTCCACCATTTAATTATAGATGCCATTGTTGCTGCGATTTCATTTTAAACATCAACATCAAGGAGAATAGGCCTGGAATCAAAAGACCATATGCTATGGCACATAACACAAAAGAGACTGCTCACTGATTGAACATATAATTGTCAAAGTGACTGTTCGATTATTTTGCTCCGTGCAACTTTAGACGTGGAAAAATCATATTCCACGTAGCTTCAAATTCCCAAACTGTGTCGACCATATATTTGCTATCTGCTCGAAGAAAATGGCATGTCCCTGACCATAAATTTGCTATCTGCTCGAAGAAAATGGCATGTCCCTTCCCGTGCCCGCTCCTGTTCTGGTTCTCTCCCACGCATTAGAACTCTAGATTTCTGGTCATATCCTCCTGGTAGCTAATTACGCATAATCCACAAGGAACAGTACGTCCCTGCCGGATAATGGAAGAATCCACGATCGATATGAAAGCATGCTTAAACCGCGTACGGACTGATTTGCGTGAGAAAAGGCCGGAAGTATATAAGCCGTGCTTGGTTTCTCTCGGCTGTTTTCATTCCGGCTCTTTTCATTCCGAACTTAATAAGTTTAAATGCAAAAATTTCCCTGGTGGTAAACTCCCCAACAGAGACGACAAATTAAATAAGCTGTCTGATAAGATTATTGAAGTTCACGGGAAGGACATTAGGGAATGGTATGGTCCAGATGAGAACTATAATGAACTAGGTACCAACATGGCTCAGGATGGCTTATTCCTTTTGCAGTTCTTGTGGTAAGTACAGTCTCATTTTTTCTTTATTAAGCACTATAAAGAAAATTGTAGATGCAGACATCAATGGTTTTATAAGCTCTCTACACCTTTTTTTGGGGTTCTTCTTATTAAATTATACACCTTTTTATTGAGATTTGGGGTGGAGTAAGGGTTATGTTTTTCCATTTTCAGATGAGGATGAGACAAGTTTACTGCTTAGATTGAATTTATGGCAGTAGTTCAAAATTCCAAATAAACAATTATAAAGAAAAATATAGAAAATAACAGGTATCTAGCTCATAAATGATCAACCTGTAGCAATGCATAGATAACTCATAGCTGATAAATGAATAACCAACGATTCATAAATGGATAACTGTTAGCAATGCATGAATAACTCATAATTGATGAATGGATAACCAACAATTCATCTCAAATGACTAAAATATTGTTAAATAAAAAGAAAAAGAATATAAAATAATTGATAATTGATAAATGTGTGGATACAACAAAAATATCTGTGATAACATGTATCTAGGTATGGATAACTCACAGTTAAACTGGTATAACTAAAAGAATATAAAAACTTAAAAAATATTTATAAACTATCATCCATTCCATAACGTTTTCCATAATTGTAAACCACAAAAGAAGATTTGGATGTGCTAGTTTTAACTTATGTTGTAATTTATGTGAAGGATAATTAATGTTTTATTTATTTATTAATTTTTAGTCAGGTTTCCCCGAAGGCAGCTAAGAAACGGAAAGCAGCTCGCTACATTTCGCAAATCCAGCATATATTCGCAGTTGAGGAGGATATTATGAAGTTAGAAAAACAAATACCTCTTTTTGTCTTAAAGACGCTCATTGAATGGGAGGCACAAACATACGAACTCAACTTAATTTTAAGGCATGCCGTTCTGCACACACTGTCTCCTTTTGCTTACAATATTGAGGATTGGCCTGTATTTGTCCCTGTCAACTACAAATCACACCTTTTAGAATTTGTTTATGACAATATTATAGCCGGGTTTAAACCGGTTTCCACAGGTAATTCCACAGGTAATGATAAACGGATACATTTACTTCGAGTGGAACATGACCAGTACAAAATTAGTTTCGATCGCAAAACCTGTACGATAAAGTTACCCGCGATTAAAATGGACGACAGAACCGATGCTGTCATGAGAAATTTGTTGGCATTCGAGGACATGAAAAATGCAGAGAAACCACTGAGATGCTATGTGGAAAGGATGAACCGCTTGATCGACACAGCCGAGGACGTGCAGTTGCTGAGAAATAAAGGTATAATCCATAGTGACTTGGGCAGCGACAAAGAAGTAGCTGATATCTGGAACGACATGGCGAAGGGACTGGAGAAGAGCACATGGTACGGACCAATAGACAGCGTTATTGATGACGTTGTGACCTTTTCCACAAGCAAACATAGAATCTTGTGGGCACAATTTAAGGCAAAGTATTTGTCAAAGCCATGGTTAGCGCTAGCTTTGATCGGAGGATGTCTCTCATTGCTCCTAAGTGTAGCGCAAACTATTCTAGCCTGGAAACAATTATCTCATTGCTCCTAAGTCCGCCTTCAACTAGAAACTATGAAATAAGTAGCTGATTATTATGCTGGATATTTACATATTTTGTTTTATCGTTTTGTAAGCTGTATTATGTGCTAGTCCATGTATTATATATGGATAATTGTGTAATGTTTGTTTGTTTTGCTAATAAAATAAGAAATTGGTGTGTGGATAGTCAAATAAATAAATAAAATATGTGAGATTCTGTTGTTAACAACATAGCTGAGTTAGTTAAATGTTTTATTTTTTGAATTATTACTCTTATGATCAAATCTATCATGAAAACGAAATTGGTTTACATATTGTCCCTTCTCTTATTGTATATCTTTTTTATTTAATAATTTTGTAGTTGTCCAAATATGGTATCAAAGTTATTGGTTTGAGATTTAGCCTATTGTTTACAATTCTATTAGAGGTTATTGATTGTATGTGTTTTTTATTTACTTAAAGTTTAGATGTGAAGAATGAATGGGTCTATATCTAGATAAATTAAGAACAGGGGTTTCAAGCAATAACTTGTGGTTTTGAATATAGCCATAGCTATGGTATATGGGAACAAAATATGGAAATGCTATTGAAGAGTAAAGTGATTTGGCAATTTACAAAGACTATGGTTTCATATAAAAAAGATGATTAGTATAATCTTGTCATCAATGGGAAGAAGAATGAGGATACAGGAGTGACAATGAATTACATCTTTAGAGAGGCTCACTTTCATACTAGTATAATCAATTTTCCGAATGAAGTCTAGAAGAATGTTAGGTCTCTACCTTAACCTCCCTATTTTGAGGTACTTAGTTGTCGGTAATTAATGTACAAGTCCATTTTCTTTTAGATAGCAAGTTAGTAATTACCCAATAGAAAATGGTCACATTTGTTTTGTTAAATAAGATTGCCCAATAAGTTCTTGGTAGTCACTAATTATAAGGCCACAACTAGTTAGGTAGAAGCTATTTATAAAGTTAGTATGATTTGGAATGTTTGGGTCAAATAAGTAAATTATAGCCTCTATATGAGTAATTCTCTCTCTTTCTTTCTTTTTTCTTCTTATTGCTAGATTTACTATATCTTGTCATTTATGTCTTTTAATTAATGTTTTATTTATTACACTGTAAGGCGTTTTTCTCTAAGTTGGGTTTGTGAACACTATAGCATCATCAGCCTTTGGGCGAGTAGGTATCTGCCATGCGTTCTCGGCCATTTTTCACGCGGTTTAAACTGCCAGGTTTCACGTTTTTACAGGTACTTTGTTTTTCCACTCGTCCTAGATTTCATTCTATGCAATTTCATTTCTATGCAAATTTGTTGTCTTTAAAGCGTGGAGTGTCCATCACTTTTTTTTTTATAAATTTATGCAAACTCTCTTGCAGTGTTCTGTGGGTTGGTAAATTATATATGCTGTTATCTTTTTATAATAATCCCTTTGGTTTAACTAATGTTTTATGATGATTCTCACCTGGAACATTATCAGTTACATTGTTTGTAAAACTTGTAAAACCACTCAGTATGCCCAATCTGATCCATTCTTTTAGTATAATGGTATTTTTTTAATCTATTGGTGGATCATTTGTTTAGATTTGTTCTACTTATTACTGAACAACACTAAGAATTCTACTAAAATATTCAATTATATCAAGTTATAATATCTTCAAAATCGTAATACAATTGGAATATGTGATAAATGAACCTGAAATAATCAATTTCATTTTTTAAAAATTGTTTGTTTTCCAAAATTTCTGTCAAAATAAGCTGATACTGTCGATGGTTATAACTAGATTAGGTATGACCGAAAAGAAACATAATGTTGGGGACATGATATTAGATGGTTTAAGTAGGTTTTTAACTTTTAATCTAGGACTTCTTCTATGCCTGAATGGTAGATTAGCATACGTAGGCTCCATTCAATTCAATGCAATTGTAGGTACATATACAAAAAGATCTTTGGACACCCATTTTGTCAACTTCCATCCCACTTATACTTGTAATCCACATGCCTGTCATGTATTGCAACTCTCTTCTCTAGCGAACGCACAACTGCTTGACCTGCAAACAAGAGGGTTCCTTTGGACAAATTGGATCAAAACCCAAGCATGCTTTAATAAATTTTAGGCATCTGGGCAACAATCCCTCTCGGCTCTCTGGTTCACCAAATACAACTCAGATAACAATGTCTTAATGAGCAACAAAGCAAATCGACAATAAATGAAACCTTCGTGCAGACAGAGAGGGATAGAGACAAGAGCTCCTAGCAATCAGATTCTTTGCCTGGTATGCTCTTTATATGAAAACACACTATGACAGTGATATGAAGTTATAAATACAAATAAAAGTCTTATGAGATTCTTTGCCTCGTATGCTCTTTATATGCAAACCCACTATGACAGTGATATGAAGTTAGAACTTCAAATAAAAGTCTTTTGTAGTGAGTAATGTGCATTTCTTGTACAAACAAGGTCTGTTCATGTACTGCAACTGTCTTATCTGGCTAACGCCCAAATACCTGGCCTGTTTGTGATCTTCCGGACAAATTATTTGTACTGCAAGCAGCAGGGATCCTTCGGGCAATTTGTGGAATAGTTTCATAACCTATGTAGTTTTCAACATGGTATGGGAGCGAGCTGCTGAGGTTGATTTGCAATAGGTAAAACACCCGTGCCAAATTCAGGTTTGAAGGGTCTGTTGGAAGTAGCAATCCCTCATTTTCCTTATTTTTGGGATATCCGTTGATTCTCAACTTGCACCCATTTAATGTCTGAAACTTTACTCTACACCCTACTTATTTTTGTTTTGCACTTGTTTTCCTATCTTCTTCCTCTGCAGTCTGCATAGTTTAAGAAGAGGAGGAATCATAAGCAACAAAAACAATACATTCTCTTCTGCTTCTCTTGCTTCTGCAAGAACCAAATTTCACTGGACATGAATTCCTAAATAGCATAAAACATAGATGAATGTCTATGTAGATGAATTCATGATGCTATTTATGTAGATGAATTCAAGATGCTTAGTTTTATTGCAAGCATCTGGAATTTTGCTGCTCTTATACCTAAATAGCATAAAATGTAGATGAATGTCTATGTTCAATGCATGGAATACATCTTTTAGATTTAGTCAACCTTCTATAATGCACATAAACATATGCACGTAGACACTAGACCAATGGAGTGCCCCTGTATTCTCTGGGTGCATAGTTATTTAAAGGTGCGAGGGAAATTGCATATGTAATAAGCTTTTGAAGATTTTCTTAATAGGAATAAAATAAAATAATAAGCTACAGAATAAAAATGAAAAGGCGAAAGTATTTCATGGAGTTTTTGTAGATTCCTTAAGTCGACTAGCATTTTGACACATGTTGAAAACTTTTTATCTGGAAATGTTTGTAACACAAGTTGTGCTAAGTCTTTATAGATTCCTCGAGGGAACCAAAATTTTACACAGGAGGGGGAAGCCTCTTTTTATTTGGGGACTTTAGAATCCATTCAGTGCAGAGTGCACTCTGCAAGTCATTTTCCCTTTTTAATTAATGGATTCTAAAGTCATTGTAGTCCAGAGACCTTAAAGTTATGTTATCACATTCATATGAATCAAATCAATGTCCATAGAGTTAATGCAATTTGGCAATTTACAAAGACTGTGGTTTCATATAAAAAACATGATTAATATAATCTTGTCATCAATGGGAAGAAGAATGAGGATATAGGAGTGACAATGAATTATATCTTTAGAAAGGCTCACTTTCATACTAGTATAATCAATTTTCCGAATGAATTCTAGAAGAATGTTAGGTCTCTACCTTAACCTCCCTACTTTGAGGCACTCAGTTGTTGGTAATTATTCTACAAGTCCATTTTCTTTTAGATAGCGAGTTAGTAATTACCCAATAGAAAATGGTCACATTTGTTAAATAAGATTGCCCAATAAGTTCTTGGTACTCACTAATTATAAGACCACAACTAGTTAGGTAGAAACTATTTATAAAGTTAGTATGATTTGGAATGTTTGGGTCAAATATTGTTATTGTATTTCATCTTTTCTTAAAGTAGGTTTCCACCTCAAAGATGCTTATCCATATTGTTCTCTCTTTTGGAATTACCATTAAAAGAGTTATATTATACTGCTTTTTTGTACTTACAGTTGTTTGAATATTTTCATGTTTGATTATTTAAGCTGGTTTAGTACATTATAAGTTGTATTAGAACTCTTTCATGTGCTAATACATGCCAAAATTTCAAAATATTTTGTAATCCTAGAGACATGTTCTAATGTTTAAACATAGAGATTTTTCATTCTATTTGTAAAATTGTAGTTGCAAAAGAATACATGGTACAAAAAGAGAATACTTTTAGGGTCACCTAGTTAGACAAACCTCTATTGGCACCCTTTCTAATAGTAATACATTTGAGAAAATATATAAATCCCTCACCTTATTCACCTCTATCGAATATTATAGAAACCCCTATCACTTCACTTGAACTTAGCCTAACATAAACTTCTCATTATATTGTTTCTATCGTACATCAAGACTAGCACTTAAGGAGATCACTCTCATGTACTAAGGAATTAGGTAATACAACTAAATGTAGTATATAGAGCTATAACACTTTTTTTTTAAAATAAGTAAATTATAACCTCTATATGAGTAATTATCTCTTTTTCTTTCTTCTTTCTTCTTATTACTAGATTTATTATATCTTGTCATTTATGTCTTTTAATTAATGTTTTATTTATTTAGTCATTTTTAGTAAGATTTTCCCAAGTCAACTACATTTCGCGGTTCAGAGGATTGTTTGCAATGGTAAGCAGAACCGCTAAGGCGCTATGTGGAAACGATGAACTGCTTGATTGACAAAGCCGAGGACGTGCAGTTGCTGAGGGAAAAAAGTTAATAATCGAGAGTGACTTGGGGAACGACCAAGAAGTAGCAACTATCCGGATATTTACATATTTTGTTTATGTGTAAGTCGATGTATGATATGGATAATTGTGTAACTTGTGTTCGTTTTGTTAATGATATGAAAAGGTCATATTTTTAGCTTGGCGTTGGTTCAATCTTTTATTTTTTAATTGAATAAGAATGTTTTTGATGAAATAGTTTAGTTATATTTTTTTATTATATCAATGGATTTAGCATTCCTTAGATATATGGATATTTGGATTTTGAAACATTTACACAAAGCTTATCTAAAACCTAAAACATTTGCCTTAAGTTTTTAAAATCTCTTTTTATGTTTACTTCAAATTTGGTATGTTTATTTAAAATTTAGAATTTAAAACAGGATAAATTTAAAATTTAGAATTGAAAATAAAGGTAAAGGTACCAAAAGTAAGAGTGAGTTACTTTTATATATATAGATATTTTGAAAGTATTAGTGATCAAGCTATAAGTTTGGTGGTTGTGCTAGTTATATATAAATTAAGCATTGATGAATGATGTTGTCATTATTATGTTCCCGACAGGGAATATATATGAATCGGTTAGATGGATTAATTCGAGAACCATATTTAATTTTTTAATTTTTTAAATGTTTTTACTATAGTTTGATTAATTTTTATTTTTTAAGTTATTCAAATATTGATTTAACTTAGGTTTTATTGGTCTTTTGCAGGTGACGTAGGCCTGGGACTTTGTACCCCAAGACCCGGCCGCGTGATAACGTAAGCAGTGCCACTGAATATTGAAAAATGGTTTTCATTTAGGTTTTCATTGATTTGAGAATTCCTTGCCAGAACAACAAATTTGTATGTCTCTAAGGTTTTAAAAGGCTAAGGTATTATTGTCTAAAAATACCTTTATATGAATTGTATTTCTGATGCCAAGGTTCATGCAGTCGAGATCTGACAATTAGGGTGCATGTGAGTTCGAGGTCTGACAATCAAGGTGCATGAGTTCGAGGTCTAACATCACTAGCGTGTAGAGCTCTACACATGTATCTATAGTGGATAAATCATCACACTCCAAATGGGACATGCAACACTCCACTTGTCTTCTTCCTTGATCAACCCATCCTCTAACTATGCTACTAACATCCTCCAGATGTAGCATGAATAATTGATCAACCTGGATGTCCTCCAACAGAAGCATGGTGGATATAAAGCATACAGAGCTGGGTGGTGGTCTCCCTACACAGACCTGGGCAGTGGCATCCCTTCAGATCCAATGGACTACTGCAAATACACCACGCATATCAAAGGTATTTCCAATCTAATGTCTATGTACTAGGTTGAATTCAGTATTCATTGTTTACATATTTTTCAAGATCTACGCATTACAACATACAGGAAAACCATATATAGCTTTAGAAATTATAACAACCCATTTATAGAAGAACTGTTGAAAGCTTATCCATCAGTTTTAGTTTTTCAGTTGTGAAATGGAAAAAGATTTAAATCATCTTTCTAATATTTGAACTGTCATAAAGCCTTTGAATCTATGACAGCTTTGTAACAGGAGGTTCGCATTTCATTATTGCCTGTAAATTGAAACAAATCTAATTATTATTTGCTCAATTTGCTGCAGATAGTATTCTACAAGGAACTTTTTTTGTTTAGCAGTAATGGAAACTAGTCTGGCTAAGTTCCAATAGACATTCTTAGGGTACCTCAGGACTCTCATCATAGATGTCTCAATTCGTTTCGTTTTAGTCATCATATTCCGATTTTTTTAGTCATTTAACTCACCCGATGCTGCATCAACAAGCTGTCCATCAATCAGAAGTTGTGTATACTTTACTTGAACAGGTGGTTTGATAGGCTCTTCTAATGATTCTGCTACTGCACCGAATTGTCTAATTGTACTGTTTCTAATAGATCCCACTCTTGAGAAAGCTGCTATGAGACACAACACAAAGGAACATTTTCAAAAATGGCCTGGAAAAATGGCCAGAACTCACATGTAATATTCTGTAACCCAGAACAAATATCTAAACATGTTAAAACAACAAATATAATGCACCTTTGTGTCGATAAGCTTTAAAAATGGGACAAGAAACGACATAGAGACTATAATTTGTTTTTCACTTTCTGTCTCATTCTCCAATCATAAACACACAAGATGAAGGAGGGGTCACTTTTCACTTTCTGTCTCATTCTCCAATCACAAACACACATCTCATTCTCCAATCACAAACACACAGGATGAAGGAGGGGTCACTTATTAAAAAAAAATTGCACCTTTGTGTCGATAAGCTTTAAAAATGAGACAAGAAACGACATAGAGACTACGATTTGTTTTCACTATCTATCCCACTCTCCAATCACACACACACATGATAAAGGAGGTGTCACTTATTACAAAGAAATTTTATTAATGCCCACAAATGACCGAAATAGGTAAATGGAACTTGAAATAACAAGAAGTCACTTAGTGATGTGGAAGCACCAAACACAACTCTGGTATGCATAAACAAAAGAAGCAAGACTAAACTAGAAATAGAGGATACTAAGGGGTAAACCCTAAAGAGTCCTAAGGGTAAATAAATCATTATGCAAGAAAAGGATAAGATATGAAATTCATTGATCTGCACCAGAATTAGAAGTGGAAGGAGGGGCTATCTATGTCATCATCGATCACTGCGGATGTACCAATGCAGAGTCTAAAAATGTTCTCTAAAAAAATAGTCGGGACTGAGTGGATGCGGCTGGGTAATCCTGGGGGACCCAGTTGCTACCAGCAGGACCTCCTTTAACATTCAAGAGTGAGTAATGGGCACCTATCTGTTCAATCTAAGCTGGGAGGGGGTCTCATGCCCGAGCTGGTAGTGGGCCATCTCCTGACAGAATGGGAGAGAAGGCATTGTGTGACGGTCTACTGCCCTCTGTGTCCATGGCTGGATCATCCACAGGGCGTTTGGCGCCTCCAATGACAGAGATAGGCCAGAAGAAAGAAGTGGTCAAGCTTGTGGAATTGGAATCCCATAAGAAATGCGGTATGAGATATACCTCCTCCTGGATACAGAGAGCCACACATCTTTTGCCCGAGGTAGTGAAAAAAGTAGCTACAGAACCTCCTGTTAAGCATGTATGAGATGATATGCATGGGCACAAACAAGTCCCTTTACGCTTCCTTCTGAATGGAGTATGATGGATTTTAGGGTACTTGTGTGATTAAGTGAACAGTGGCTGCTAACACACTTCCATAGGAAAATGGTAACTTTATTCATTGATATTGCTCTGAAATCTCTGAGGAAGAGCAAACTTGTTAAAGGTAAGAGAATCAGTGTTCAAGTCTTACTAGTGATATTTCATTATGGCTTATAACCCAATATGGTTACAACTAGAGTAGTGAAGTGTTTTACAACTCAGTATGTGAGAGATGCTGTTAATAAATGTAACATATCTGACAACAACAAAAAGACTAAATAAAGCTAATCTTTAGCATAGTACTTTACAACTCAGTATGCTGGAGATGTGACCACACAATATAAAACAAAAATAAAACTATTCAACATCACATATTTTACACACCTTAAGCCCAAATATATCAAACACCTTAAAATATACATTTTTTTTATCATTTAAAATTATCATATTAAATGATAAAAATTTCAAACCTCAATAAATTTGATCGATCTCTTAATGCTTGACTGATAAATTAGAACCTACTCTGGTTACTGGCGGTTGTTCAAGTATTGCTCTCACTGATCGGTGCACTTTAGATAGCTTCAATGGCGGTCATGTGATGATACCCACTATTTGACTCTCGTGATTGTCAAATCCATACGGAACGTAAACGATGTAAAGAAAGAGTAATAAAGCTAAGTTGAAGTGAATACCCACCCACTTCGGAAGTTCCTGATGCCCAAGAACCTGAAATGAAGCTGCTGTCAAAAACGAAAGATTCCCAAAGATGAAGAGTTTAATGCCAGTCATTAAAGTTCAAAAATGGTAACAGAGAGCCACTTATTTACGGTTGCTTTGCTTGGCCTGTGAACAGAGTTATACACCTGAGTTTGTGCAACTCTGTTCTGGGAATCTAATTGTGGAATTATGGATGGAGTGTAAAGTAAGTAAAATTAATTTTAATGTGATTACAATGAAAATATCATAGGCAGTTCATTCTGAAAATGCCGAGAAACGTGTACTGCATTGATCTCAAAATCCCTACGAAAAATGAAGGTTTCAGCCCATGAGCTCGGAGAGAGCTCATGCGCAGGTAGGTTTCAGGTATAATTACAGGTATAATGATGTTTTGAAGCCCAAAGTGGAGGCTACTGTGTGAGTCTGATCATTGCATTGATGGATCCTAGTGGAATCAAAAGCGCTCCCATATGAATGGGGATGATTTATTGGCATGATTATAGTGTGTCTTATCTCTTAACGTATCTAAGGTAATGGTCCTCGAGGATTCATTATTAGTGATCTCTTAAGCCAGGAAATCGATCAGTGTTGATGAAGAGGATCAGAGGCGTCTTCAAAGAAGGATCTGCAACAAGTGGATTAAAAAGGTGAATATCTTGTATATAAAAGGGCGTCACAACCAAGAAGTAGGTAGGTTGGAAAATTATGTTATAACCTTTGACTGTGGAGCATTAGTTGTAAATGGAGATCCTCCCCAATGATAGTTGGATGTAACATACATTAATGGAGCAACAAGTTTTGACGACGGTCATGGATGGCACTTGGAAGGGCATGGGTCCTTAGCCGGGTGGCATAGAGAGCATTTACTCTCCCGCATGGGAGAGGCCTCTCAAGCATGCGTTGCAGTTGGTTTGTGCGGTAAGTGGGTTGGTTTGTGCGGTAAGTGGGATCTCTGGAGACTTCCACCCTACAAAGGATTGTGGTGACATTGGTATTTTATGTCAGTACAAGGGGGAATGTAAGATTATGAAGACAAAAGCTTGGCCCTAGGAACTATTACATAGGTGCCTCTGAGCTTTGGTAACGCAGTTGGGAGTGGTAGGGATTTCGCAAATTGACATCTAGGAGTAGTTTCTTTGGCTAAGCTTCTTGTATATGTTGCAAGAGGGATATCTCATCGCAAAGGCTTCCAAGTCTTATCATATTTTAGTGATTTTCATATTCCTTGTCGAGATAGGCAGGATTGTATGTTTGCTTAGAGGGGAGCTCGGCCCTGGGGACCTATTGCATCTATGTCAGTGTTGAGATGTGCTATCACATTTAGCAAAGTTGGGGGTTCGACATTCGAGCATTTGGGTGTTGTTTTATTTTGCAAGTCTTTTGGTTTCTTGGGCACTATGGACACCCTAGGTTGGCGTTCAAGATTGGGGAAGCGACAGCAACGGAATTTAGTGGTTATTATTTATTGTCAAGCAGTAATGACTATTGTTAGCAAGTGAAATCATTGGCCATTGGTGAGCATTAGTGACTATTGTTAGCAAGTGGCTATTGGTGAGCATTGGTGACTATTAAACCATTAAAGAAAAAATTGTCAATGGTTAAAAAGGGTACTTGCACAATTTCAACCTTACTTATGCCATGTGGCAGCGGGTTCATAACTTCTTACAGATTAAACATAAATGTTTTCAATGACCCAAAAAAACGTCCATGTGTCCATTGACAAGGGCAATGAAGTGTTATGTCAGCGATGATGATGTGGTTCCATGGTGTAAATGGTGACATTTTAGTCCACCTACCAATTCTCCTCAAGATATGAATAAGCAATTGACATCAAGTATAAGTCATAGGGAATTTCAACAAAAGAATACCAATGTCATGGCAAATTTGGATGACATTGTCCAAATGAAAGTGTTTATGTTGAATAGTTCATGCTTCAAGGTTCATTCCACCCACGTGATCAAGTTGTTTATATGCCCAACCTTTTTCAATCGATGGTGTTGTTTATTTTGAGTTTAAAGAAAACGCCTTTAAAAAGCATTAGAATGTCAAATAAGCTTAATATTTTAATAAGTGTTGAATGCTAACAACTTATTAAGAAGTAAGTAATTTTATTTATACATAGAAATGCCTAATCACTAAATCTAATTTATTTAATTACACCGAAGGTGTTATTAAGGGGATGGTTCTACTCAATGCCTAATCACTAAATCTAATTTATTTAATTACACCGAAGGTGTTATTAAGGGGATGGTTCTACTCAATCTTCCGTTGTCTGTTGATGGTGAATGAGGAGCGGTCCCTATCAATTTTTACTCACCCAAATGGGTCATCAGAAGAAGATCCACGTAATAATCGTTCAATCCCAGGCTCTACCCTCCCCATTGATTATCACAGCTAGGCCCCAGGATGAATAAAAAAATGCTCAAAGGCCTTCTTGAAATTGGGTGTCATGAGTTTCGATTCCTTACCCTCCAGCTTCGTCTTGAGTATATTGTACACATACAGGAACTTTCCAGACATGGGAAGGATCTTGGGGCCAAGGGCCATTATGTTTTTATTTAGCGCCTCTGTTGCACATTCAACGAGGCGATCGTTCAGAGAATACCCAACAATCCCATTGTCGTCTTTCCTCTGTTGGACGCAAGAATACCCTTATGGGTTTGAGCCAATGTGGGTTTGAATCATGCAGAGGAGCTTTAATTTCGCAGATCTCTTGTAGATCTGCTTGTTTGTCAATTGAATTGCTACACCCCAGCCTTGAACAAACAATTAGTTACCATCACGGATTTCTCATTCTTGGCATACCAACTCTGTGAAATGTTGTTAGAGCTCACTATCACTGCTAATGAATTCTCACAAACTCTAAGAAAATCCTTTGTCATATATATGGTCCTTTGTCATATATATGGCAATGAGGGTTGCACTGCATCCCATCCCTCTGAGGTTGTAGACCTTGATGTTTTCTCCCATCTTGTAATGGTGTATGATGCTAGTTGCAAACGATGGAGATGGGGAAAAACAAGATAGGAGTTTTATATGGACTTGTTGAAGCATGATAATGTTTTTTAATTTGGTGAGAGGTGTCACCACTTTGTAGAACATTTTATTGTTAGTTAATTTCAAAAGCAATGTAGTTAGTTGTTAATCTTTTTGGTATTGTGCGTTTGAGAAAAGACATGGCATTATTTATGCACTTAGTCATTCGGACTTGTCATATGTTAACCCATAACAATTCAGGTAGTCGTTACTGTCAGTCCAAACAAATGTAGTTGCATGCGGGGATGTGAGTCATTGGGAGCTATTGGATAACGCGGTTCAAAGTGTTTTGAAAAAGTTTCTATAACACAGCTGGATGTAGCAAAATATGCGACTGGGTTGGCCCAAAAATTATAAGATTCTGAAAAAACAGTACTATCACAACAACAGGATGAAGCACGTGGAGGTCAAAGTCGTGGGCATTGTGAGCATGGGTGGAGTTGGAAAAAACAATATGGTGAAAGAATTCTTCAATCTTAGGAGGTCAGAATACAAAGAATCCTCTTTGTAAATTATTTGCAGAGTAAGCTCATGAAAGACTTGAAAAATAAGTATATCAAAATTGAGAGCCGTGATGAATGGATAGGGAATCTTAAAAAGCATCTCTCATTTTGTCACGCCCTTATAGTCTTAGATGATATAGATCATTCCTCTCAACTGGAAGCGCTTATGCCAATTAGGGATATCCTTAGCCCTGATAGCTTGATTTTGGCTACCTCTCGGGATCGGCATGTCCTCAAATTTTGGTTTAGTACTGCAAACTCATGAATCAGATAGCAGTGGTCCTCCTCATTCGCTCCAATTGAGATCCCAGTACCTACATTGGTTTTAGGAAGACATTAAATGAGAAACAAAAGTCCTTTAATTAAGAGAAAATCCAGTTGAAATAAGAATTTTTTGGCGATTTGTGGACAATGATGGACATAGCTTCTGTGAGGTTCCAAATTCAAAGTCTCCAACATGTTGTCTTGCGGCCATATTCAATTTTGGTCACAGTTCCTTGGGGTTTCGATAATGTGACCTTAACAATACCATTGTATAGAACTACATGTAAAAAACAACCAAAATCTCTGCTTCATAATTCCACCAAAATTCAATAAAAGAAATGTAAATGCAGATCAACAGTGTAAGAGATATAAATACTCAAATAAAAGGAGTTATGAAAACTGCAAAAGATAAACATAAACAAGGAGTTAACTCCAAAAAATCATGTATTCTAATGACATTCCTATATATCATAGCTAAAAGTTATGAGTATACGGCATAGGCAGCGACAGTGGGGAAAGAATCAGGGCGTGTTAGAGGCAGAAGCTTAATTTTGAGCAAACCACTCTTTTCTAAGTAAACCATCCATTTTGTTTCACAAACTTAGCCTAATTTTGGAGTTCATTTTATTATTTTAGTTTTTTGTAAAACAAATTTAGCAGAAATTTATGTGACTGAGAATTATCGATAAAAAACTTAGTGAGATATGAGATATGAAGGCAATTTGTCTCGTCTAAAATTATGAATGCTTGCGATTTAATGAGATATGAGCTTTGATCCCATTAATGGTGTTTCCGACAGAGCAATAACTTAGCTTCCACTGAGGCAGAGCAATGAGTTAGTTTTCATGGAGACTTTCAAAGGATTTTCCCTACCCCATAGAATATGACCTTACTGGAACAGTTGAACTCCCATATTACGAAACTCATTTATTTTTCTTTGTATTGGGTAAGCCATCTAGAATAGACAGGAATTCTCTTGTGATTTTTTCACATGAAGTATGACCTTATTGGAAAACTAGCCTTCCCATATAAGAAACTGATTTGTCTTTTTCTGTATTGGGGTAGCTTTTCAGATTGGGACAACATTTTCTTATGTTATTTCTTCATATTCAAAATACCAGCGTTGTTGTTATGTGGTTTATCATTGTCAACCTCTGAATACAGGGCTTCTCTCTTGATAATTTTATTGGGATCTTTCCTGTTCAAGAGTAGTTTTGTAAAGTTGTGGAATTGGCTTGGCTTTCTTTATTGTCATGGACATGGTGCTACTGCATCTTTTAAATAAGGCATCAATTCTTGAACACATTAGCCGAGCAAGCAATCTATCTGTTTTGTTGCTAAATTCTCAATCTTTTTTCAGCAAAAAAATGTTGTTCTAGGTAGATCTCTTGTGATCCCAAGTCTTGTGCGTACCTCAGGTAGTAATGTTATCATTGTATGGACAACATTTTGTTATATTTCAATACCATAATTTTGTAGAGTAACCTCATGAAAGACTTGAAAAATAGAGATATCAAAATTGAGAGTCGTGGTGAAGGGATAGGGACACTTAAAAATGATCTCTCATTTTGTCACACCCTTATAGTCTTTAGATGATATAGATCATTCCTCTCAACTGGAAGCGATTTTTTCCAAATAGGGATATCCTTAGCCCTAATAGCTTGATTTTGGCTACCTCTCGGGCTCGGCATGTCCTCAAATCAAGGGTTTAACCAGAGGTTCCATGTAAAAAATGCTTTGTAGTTGTTTTGTTGATGGAGTTCAATGCCTTCTGCAGCAGTACATTTTTCAGATCATAAACCAATGGTAAATTTAAAGGTTTTTCATATCCTTAATGCAAATATATAAGTTTAATATGTACTTATTATTACTATATTTCACCGGTGTTTATTCAACATCTCAACATGATCGATGAGATCAGCATATCTGCCAAAAATTCTGGTCTCTAATTTCGAAATTTATTCATAGTAGTAATCTTATATTTATCATCGCTCGGTTATCACTCGTTTCCAAGAGCACAAAATTATCTGATAAAACCAGTAGAAATCTAAAACTTTGAAATAGCAGCCTTTTCAATCAATTTCAAGGTCTTGGTAGGAGGACGATCAGCAACTTCATCATATTTGCACAATTGGAAACCTGCATTAAATATACTCAAAATATCCAGTCATGTTAAGCTTCTGCTTGAATTGTATCAAAATTAGGTGTGGACTTAATTATTATTGGGTATGAATTTATATTTATTTTTTATATAGGTTAGTGGATGAAGGTTATTTTAATTAAAATATATTATTAAATAAATAGAAATAGAAAAATAGACTAAAGTTGAGTGGGCTAGATCAATTGGTAAGTACTATAAATGATCTTTTTTAATATATATAAGCCTTTGATTGTGTTATAGCTTTTTATTGCATAGGGAAAATATCACACCAGCAACAAATATATATATATATATATATATATATATATTTTTTTATTGTGTAGGAAAAATATCACGTCAATATGACAAAAATAAAATAAAAAATTATTTCTTTTTACTTTGGTAAATATACAAAATTTTCATAAATAAAAATTACATATTTTGAAATTTAAATTAATTTCTTATTTTTTAAAGTTGTGTATATCCCTCTCAACACATTATTGTTTTAATATATTTCCATTGCATGTAACATATCAAAAATATATATGTATGGATGTATAATGAGAAAACCATAACAAGACATTACTCAGTGATCTTTAAAATGGTAAAAAACCTTTAAATTAACTTAAAATTTTAACATTGATTCTAACACCTTATTATGTTTTTGATAGGGAATATATATGAATCAGTTAGATGGATTAATTCGAGAACCATATTTAATTTTTTAATTTTTCAAATGTTTTTACGATAGTTTCATTAATTTTTATTTTTTGAGTTATTCAAATATTGATTTAACTTAGGTTTTATTGGTCTTTTGCAGGTGACGTAGGCCTGGGACTTTGTGCCCCAAGACCCGGCGGCGTGACTGAATATTGAAAAATGGTTTTCATTTATTTGAGAATTCCTTGCCAGAACAACAAATTTTTATGTCTCTAAGGTTTTAAAAGGCTAAGGTATTATTGTTGAAAATACCTTTATATGAATTGTATTTCTGATGCCAATGTTCATGCACTCAAGATTTGACAATCAGGTTGCATGTGAGTTTGAGGTTTGACAATCAAGGTGCATGAGTTCGAGGTCTGATGTCACTAGCGTTTAGAGCTCTACACATGTATCTACAGTCGATAGATCATCACACTCCAAATGGGACATGCAACACTCCACTTGTCTTTTTCCTTGATCAACCCATCCTCTAACTATGCTACTAACATCCTCCAGATGTAGCATGAACAATTGATCAACCTGCATGTCCTCCAACAGAAGCATGGCGGATATAAAGCATACAGAGCTAGGTGGTGGTCTCCCTACATAGACCTGGGCAGTGGCATCCCTTCGGATCCAATGGACTAATGCAAATACACCACGCATATCAAAGGTATTTCCAATCTAATCTCTATGTACTAGGTTGAATTCGGTATTCATTGTTTACATATTTTTCAAGATCTACGCATTACAGCATACAGGAAAACCATATATAGCTTTAGAAATGATAACAACCCATTTATAGAAGAACTGTTGAAAGCTTATCCATCAGTTTTAGTTTTCCAGTTGTGAAATGGAAAAAGATTTAAATCATCTTTCTAATATTTGAACTGTCATAAAGCCTTTGAATCTATGACAACTTTGTAACAGGAGGTTCGCATTTCATTATTGTCTGTAAATTGAAACAAATCTAATTATTATTTGCTCAATTTGTTGCAGATAGTATTCTACAAGGAACTTTTTTTGTTTAGCAGTAATGGAAACTAGTGTGGGTAAGTTCCAATAGACATTCTTAGGGTACCTCAGGACTCTCATCACAGACGTCTCAATTCGTTTCGTTTTGACAGTGATTATTTTTTAAAAAGATTATTCAGGTTTTATTATGCTTCTAAAGCAAATTGTTTGAACTCAAGTAACTTATGTGTGGGATATGATTTGGAATACTCTTCTCAAAGCATTGTTTGAACTCAAGTAACTTATAAGCGCAAACTTAGGGCATGAATATTGAATCACTTATTAATGAGATCGATAAATAAAGAAAAACTAAAATAAACAGAGAAAAAGGAGATAAAGGAGAAAGTTGAGATCGAATCTGTTATAAGCACAACATAAATATATAGATATATATGAAGAGGAGACGAAAAGCAAAGTACCTAGTTTCTTTCCTGCTCTGTTCACCTTTTTGCGCCAGTTCTATTCAGAGGAGTTTAGTAGGTTATAAAAAACATATTGGTTTTTGTCCAATATTCCCACGTGGCTGACGCGCTTTCCACTACACCAGACGAATACATTTACTCTATCAATGATAAATATTTTCCATTTTTTACAGCTAACTGTTTTTTATTTATTCAAAAAAATTCTATATACATCCACTAATTTAGAGATGGTACATAATGTTCACAATTTTAGCAGAAGAAATCAGGTCGAAAGTTAGACAGATTAACTTCTTGCAAACAATTGATTTCAAACACTCTACATAACATGTATAATTTTTTTTATAACTTCAAATAAAATTTCAATTGGTTATTTTGTAATTTTCTATATGCTCGTATAATTTTCCATCGAATTGCTTAGTACCTTTTGATAAGGTTTTGTACTCTCATATTAATTGCATTTTATTGTTTCTTCATGACAAGCAGAAAGAGCAAAACGAGGTATGTGCTATATTAAAAATACCTTGCATTTGTATTTACTTTGCAGAACTTAGTAATGGCTGTTTAATGTTCTTGTCCCCACTTCTCCTTCAGCAACAGCTTTAAGCCAGCTCAACGTCTCAGACCAAGATCAATATATATTATATACCACTCACACTAGCAGTACTGGAGACCATGTAGATAAATACATGCCACTAGTACTAGCAGTGGAACTAGATAAATGATAAAACATAAAATAGCAGACTACATTTAAAAAAATAACCTAAAACTTTAAACGACTCAATTCTGATACAGTAAGTGTGAATAGAGCCAAATCTGGCTATTATTATAACAAAAATCTAAATCAAAATAATGTAAATCTATGTGTTTGTATCTTTTATCACATAGAAATATAGTTATTGATCTCATAAATTTTACCATATAAATATATTAACGGGTCAAATAGTAGTTCATTTATAAGAATTTGCATCTTTTTCTCAAAATTGTATATTGTTTAACAATTATATCAATAACTTTGAAACAATTTTATGAAAATGTTGACCATTTAATCTCTAGAATCTCACAATTTATAAAATCCATGAAGAAACACGTCCTATGAATTCCAAGTTTCAATCCACCTTGAATGGTTTTTTAAGAAAGAACAAAAGCAGGTCACCAATATTTAATTTTTTATACGTTTGAGATATTATATAACTGTTAGTTGTTTGTGTGTATATGCAAGGCTTCTTTGTTGTGGGAAGAGCTTCCGTTTGAGTTAGGCGAATTGTCTGAAATATCATGCGAGGCTCCTTTACTAGAGAATAAGAGTAAATTATTATGTAGTATGGGTGTTAGTTATAACTTTGTAATCATATGTAATATATGTATCTTTTGAAATTAAAATTATGGCACATTAGGTTAGGCGATTAGAAATAATTTTATGTTTTTTTTTAATGAGTTTTTCTGTGTTTATAGGTGGTTATCTTAATATGGAGCATCCATTCCTTAGCTGAGTAAGATAATCTTGTTGAAAAAAACCATTTTTATGATCTCAAAATTAATAACTTTCATGTTTCAATATAGAGCATTCATTTCCTAGTAGAATAAGCTAATCTTGCAAAAAAACAATTTTCTAGATCACAAAATAAATAAATATATGATAAAATTTTCAAGCAAGAACATAGTTCTACCCTAATCCAAGTTCCTATAATGTTCCATCCCTATTGTAGCTTATCAAATTAATGAACTGGAGACTTGGAGATTTGGTATGGTATTGTCTTTGTCTCAATGACACGTTCTCAATGGCGTTGGCATGCAGGCATAATTATTTATTAACTTCTGTTGGCAACGTCATGAACCACATTCATAGAATCCACATTTACTTTTTCTTCCTCATACCTGCCAATATAATCTTGAAAATTTCAACTTGTTGATATTAGAGCATAACTAAGTGAGGTCGTAAAATATATATAATACTATAACATGTTGATACTAGATTATTATATGATAGAAGTAGAAAAGAATGTGATATAACTATATCTCAATTTCATACATGGATAATCAAAACTCAAAATCTCCTCAAAATGTCAGAAATATCAACACAATTACCTTGATTTGACAAGCCACCATCCAAGCGGAAAAATAGACCGGGAACAAGTGGAGAAGTACTGCTCCATTCGTAGTGCTATTAAATGGCATTAACTAAAGCCATAATATTTAAACTATAGAAAAAAGAGATAATTTGAACTGAGTATCCAATTAATCCACCAAACAAATTGCTATAGGTAAGGAATCTATTTTTGGAGTAGGATTTCTGAGTATGGCCGAAAAGTCATTAGATATCAAAGATTTATTATTGAGATTTGGTATTAATTTTTCAATGTAAAATAATAAGGAAATGATACATAAATTTAAGGTTTTATGGATTTCAAATTTTGATCAAATTTTAAATGATCTAAAACTATTCAAATAACACTCCCTTTTGATGAGGGATCGATATCCATTGACATAAAGGATTATCTAAGAAAACAGATATTGTTGATTTTTTTTCATTTTAATTGGACAATATTTATTGTACAAAAATTTATTGCTTTCTAAATCGAATTGGAGTACATCGTAAACTTATGGCTATATGAAATAGGAATCAAAGGTTAACACTTCATAAACCCATAAAAGGTTTTAATTTTTCTTAATCAGCACATTAATTATAATCAGATGGTTAAAAATTATCTCACTTACCCCCTTGGTATTGATGTCAAAATTTCCATTTGAATGTAAAAATATGTGATGAATTTTTATTATTTTTAAATATGAAATTATAAATATTTTGTAATAATTTATTAGAAAAAATTAAATTTTAAATATTTAATTTTTAGATATTATTAAATTTATTTTAAATTAATTAATATTTAAAAAAACTAAAAAATTAGTAATTTCTACTATGTTTTGACATAAAAAAATCATAGTTAATTTCTTACCTCATCTTCATCTTTTAGTTAATTTCTTAACGTCATCTTCATCTTCATCTTCTAGGTTGTTGCAAAAGGACAAGCCTTGAATGATTGTTGCATCACTAACGTGAAGGATGGTGACGCCATTGTCAAATATAGTTTAGACTACAATAATTTTTTTTTTCAATAGCTGGTATTATGTTCTAATTTTAATTGGAAGCCATGCTTTAAAATATAAAGTCGCATATCGTTTAGGCTACAAGAAGCGTTAGCATTTTTTTTTCCATAAAAACAGTGAGTTTTAATAAGAAGTAGTGAATTCCAATAGATGGTATTAAGTTATAATTTGGTTCGTGAATTCCAATAGATTATTATGTCTGGTTTGTTCTTAAAATTGTAATTGCAATTGAATTTCTGGTTTTTGAATTCCTTAGAAGCCAACTGATAGATGGGTTTTATTTGTATGACGCGTGGTTGTGCAACCAAAAATCTCAATGATAGTGGCAAACCATTTCCAACTTCCCAGACAGGTCCTTCGATTAGCATTGCCAATACAGAGAGCATTCCAACTACTCCTAGGCTAGAGGAGCAATTAAGAATATCATCCCAGTTGTTGAAATTCACATTCAATGAGCTGAAATCTGCCACTAGGAATTTTAGGCCAGAGAGTGTTTTTGGTGTAGGTGGGTTCAACAATGTTTTCAAACGCTGGATAGAAGAGAATGGTACTACTACTGTCAAGCCTAGAACCAGCCTCACTAATGCTGTCAAGACACTCAATCCAGACGGGTTATAGGGTCACAAGGAATGGCTGGTAAGCATAGATTAATAGTTTCCATGAATTCTCTGTTGAAGGAAATGAAGCAAGCACACTTTTGTTTTGATTTTGTGTTGCTTTTGTGCTAAAATTTTCTGTCTCTCCAAATTTGAAGTACCTTTGTTTGTGCACGTCGAGTTGCTGAATATGACCCAAGGCAATTATTTGATATGGCCTTAGGTTGCAGAGTAGTAAATAGTGAACACTAGCCTAGACCCATCTAAACCTGGCTGTGAGAAGCACCTTAAGGTTGCATATCTCAAATTCCAATATGTGATTCGTCAGTCGTTTGTGTGAACTATCATGAGCTTCATAACCTCAAGGTGCATATCAAACCTGGATTTAACCTGGGTTTAGATGTGTATGGGCTATTTTCCATATTGATTGCACCCAATGCACTGCCTATATTCAATGCATGTTTAAACTGGAACATAAAGAGTTTATGGATCATCCCCACTCCCACCCTCGCTACAGACTACACCTCACTTTTGTAGTGTCATTCTATGGTTGAATTTTGAAAGCATGCCGAGTAGCTAAAGTGATATTGACTTTATTGCTCAATCAAATTGGATATCTTATTTGAGATGTGTGGTGTGATGGGCTGATGGATTTAGATTCAAGGAACTTGAAAGATTACTTTTCTTATGATTTTGCAAGCTGAAGTCAACTTCCTCGGTCAACTTCGCCATGCAAATCTCGTCAAACTCATTGCATATTGCATTGAAGATGATCAGAGGTTGCTCGTGTATGAATATATGCCAAGAGAATAGAATTTGAATGTAAACATGATCAAAGATGTATTAAATCCTTTATTCTAAGTTTCGTTGCTCCACATTATAATAATATTCTTTAGTAGAGGAGCTATTATTCTCTTACAAATAACTTGTTAATAAGAACCCAATAAGCTAATATAGTATATTATAGTAAGTGTGCATAACTATATATAATGTATAGTTTATATAGTATTAATTAGTATAATAACTAGTTAATATAGGAGATAATAATATATATACTTATATTATAATAATTAGTTAATTAATTAAGGTATTATAAACTATACATGGTCTCCTATTATTATAATATTTATAGGAAATAATCATATTAATCAATATTATTAATTATATCATATATTCTAGTATTTATGATTAATTAGTTAATATATGTTAATAGTAATTAAGTCTACTATCTTTAATATATTAATATAATTTCATATTAGATAATAACTGTGTCATAGTGCTTTTTTCTACTATATGCTCTTGTATAATATGTTTAAATGTTATTTAGTATTGTTTATATTAAGACTACATAGTGAGAAAAAAACAACTTTTTATATTAAAATATCAAATTAAATAATGTTAATTTTTTAATATGAAAATATGTAACTTTAATATCCAAATTTGGTAATATCAAATTTATGTAAATGTAATTTGTACTAGATAGTTTTATTTATTTAATAGAATGAAATTGCTTTATAAATGCAATTTTCTGTACATTTCAAGTTTGATTCCTTTTTTTCCTATGTGCATCTTAGTATGTTTAAATAAATAAATAAATAGTGTTGGTTTTGTGATATCAAATATGTGATTTATTATTCCAATATGTGCTAAACTTTTGATACTTTTAATTTTTGTCATTAAAATTTGCAATTGAACCACCGAATTTCCTTTCTTCTTCTGAGGCTACTCCAGTCTTGAGCTTCGCATAGCCAACTTAAATGTCCTTGTACCTACTACTTCACTTCAACGGTATTTTATTGGTCTTTTTCAATTGCAAACAAGTAGCAATTGTAGGTGCAATGTCGGGAACATTGCACCTAGGGTGGGATATGATTTGGAATAGTCTTCTCAAAGCACATGTGCAATTTTCTTCAATTAAAGGACATGCGCAATTTTCTCCCATTTCTTTGCTTTATCCTGTGCACTGAGAAGTTTCAATGAATTACTTAAAAGTTAATTGTTTAGCTTTAGTGATGCAACTCTTTGTCAGAATTACCCACAACAAATTTGAATATTAAACAATTTGATTTTTTTTCTTTTAAGAGATATGTGATTTACACACATTTTTTGTTACAGAAGGTGGGAGTTCCACATTACTTACCTTTGTAATGACAAGGAGACGAACAAGATGTTGGCTAGAAACTCTATTTGCAAGCAAAAAATCAGCACTATGATAATGAACAATTTGTGTTGTGCTGGCTGCATCGAGACAGAGGAACTAAACAAAACCAAGACTAACAAAAAAAAAACATGAAGTGTGTCGTCTATACTTCCTCTTTGAGCGCAATGTCTACAACAGAGGAATCTTCCCATATCGATAAATCATGTTGGACTTCGAAAAAATAAACATCATGGTTGGGTAGGCGCTTTGATCATATAGAGTCATTTGAAAGTATGAAGATATAAATACTCTATGATCTTAACCCATATACCATATAGATGACTCTACATTTTTATGTATATGATGTATATCATATATTTGAACATTGCACAATTCATTTACATTGGGATGTAAAATGTATCTGAAAAATATTTCACTTAACATTGCCCTCCTTTATGAAAAATATTTACTCTTCCCTCAAATGTCTAGACGGAAATGTAAATCGAATTGAATTGAAACCTATTACATATTAGCCCCATTGTCATGCAAATATGCAAATTCTTACTCTTTGTTGTGTAGTTCTACTAGAGTCAAATCATTTACAGAGAAACTTGAGTTGGAATTTGGAAAGGAGGAGGGTATTGAGGTAGTGAGCATTGCCCCTACCATAATCGCAGACCCTTCCATAACCACCACAATCCCCTCTAGAGTCAATGTAACATTATGGTTGATGGCAGGTACAACTGGCAGCCTATCATCAATTATTATTTCCTAACACCGTCCTGTGTGTTCATATCAACATTTTAACACAAGAAATAATAAATCCTATTAGTATTTACTTAGTAATCCCATGTACTTTGGAAAGGCGATTCATGATTCATAGTTATCACATGTCCTGTAGAAAAATTATAATAGCTGAGCATAAATGCTTTCTGGCTTGTTTTCCCCCCGCAAGTTTGCCTTCATCCAGTCATTAATGTCTTTCAACCCAAGAAGTATGAGCCGTCCCAACTTGATGAAAAACTATCCATCTCTCATATTGTGACACTACATCGCATTTCTAGCCACCTCTCAACTAAGATACTGTGTTGGATGTACGCGCATGGACCACTCGCCACTACAATATTATCACATACCTAGTTGGATGCAAACAAGAAAAAATGTATCTATACACATTTTCTTTTGTAAATGTATCTATACACATTTTCTTTTGTAAGCGAGGACACTCACACCTTCAAACAAGAACAAAATTGTGCAAAATATGAAGGAAGACCACGTTTGTTTTGTTGTCCTAGAGCTCTCACCAAATTCTATCGTGGGAACCCTTGTGATTAGAGAGGACACTTGTGGTTGAGTGATTGAATAGAAATATGAACCACATGCACATAGTCTACACGGCGACTCTGCTTCTTTACCTTTTTATTTTTATTTTTACATTATTGTGACTAGTTCATCGTGAACAACAAGGTGGGTTTGAGTTGGTGTAGTGTTTACCCTTTCTTGAGATGCTCAAAGTATATGTTCTATTTTTCACCCAGTATGACCAAGTTAACAACTAGAATGACTCTGATATTTATGAGTGTAAATGAAGAAAACCCTTAGTTGTCTAGAGATGTTTAAAAAAAAACTAAATCTAAAATATAGAGCCTTTTTACCTAGGCGTGTCCAACCTATTGTCCACTATGTAGGGCTTGCAACATAGTTAATATTTTATATAAAATAAGTATTAAATATTTTTTTCGAAAAAAATTAATATTTTTTTAAAATGAAAAGTTTCTACTTTAGAAATAATAAAGACTTGTGAATGGAACTTATACTTAATTTGCAAGAAAGGTAAGTACCATCCAAATGGATACTTAATATTTTGTGACCATTTGAGGTTTAAACACACGTGGGGATTTTGCATAGAGCATGAAACATGCAACACAAGGCAGAGTTGGTTTTCATTTTTATATATCTACCCATTAATATATATTATTCTAATTGGGTAAAATATTTTATGTTATTTAAAATATGATTGTGGTTGTGTTTACTTATATATTGAAATAGATTAATGTTCTTAGTATACTTAAAATATAAAAATAACATTAAACCTAACACAATTGATTATCATATGATCAAATGATAGGTATGGCACTATACATGTTTGTTTACTAATCTAAAAATATAAAGAGAAGTATATCATATTCTCTTTTATTTATTTTAAGACATTTAAATATTAAGGCACTTAAATCACTAAAATACAACATCATATGGGGTACAATTACATGTAATGTTAATGTAATCATCAATGCGAGAAACATTTATTAATGTGCATGTGATATGATCATGTTTATGATTAAATCACTAATTAAATTGAATCACAAAATTGAACCAGATTAACTTCTAGAAACAACATTCTAATATTTATTGATATTTGTTCTCATACTTTTATTTGTTTTTGTTCAATACCAAAAAACTAGCAACTATCCCAAGTTGTTGATGGCAACATCGGGAACATTGCCACCTCGTGGCTCTTGTTTTATATGTATTGATATTAATACAATTAGGATTCCATTATTTTACTCCAGCTTTAACTACCAAGTTAAGTAAATGGTATCTAACCTTAACATGCATTGTCAAGTAAATTAATCTAGTGATATCTCACACTCTTGCTTTGGACTAGATCTTGTTGTTACCAACTCTCCTACTTCGTGATTCTCTTTCATCAAATGACTCAAGACTTATGTAATAGGATTATTATCTATCTTGTAACTTTCAATTGGGATTTGTCTTCTTTACTATATTTATATGTTTTTTTTATGCTTTTTTTACATAAATGTGGATCAATGATCTTAATAACCATGAGACCTCTCTAGTAAGAGATGCTTAATTTATGATGATGTGTTAAGACTTATGTAATAGGATTATTATCTATCTTGTAAATTTCAATTAGGATTTGTCTTCTTTACTATATTTATATGCTTTTTTACATAAATGTGAATCAATGATCTTAATAGCCATGAGACCTCTCTAGTAAGAGATGCTTAACTTATGATGATGTGTTAGTGTAATTTGTAAGAAAAAATTAATAGAATTAAATAATGGATTTCATTTATATCAACGCATCTTCATAACACACCAACTCCTCATCCTTGTGCATTCAACATTGAAGATTTGAGAGGCTTATTAAACATCCCCTTTAGGTTGTTGGCTCTTAAATGTTGAACCATAAAAAGTTGAAACTTTTATTTGACTTCATGTGGGCTAATACAATCTTCTTGACTATGTAGGTTGATTTTTTTTCTTAATCCATAGTATTTGTATTTCATCTTGTTGGGTGGATTTGGCCTTTTGTTGCAACACTTGATCATATTGCAGTTTATTTTTTTTGAAAATTTTGGTATAAGTTCAATGCTATCACAAGAAGGTAAGCAAGCTCATTACATGTTTGTGTCTTTTAGAGATAGTTTGTATAGTTGATTGAGCATTTTACTGGTTCGTATGGTCAACGAGGGTAGTGGATTAGTGCATAAGTCAAGACCCAATACCAACCTAGCCAATCATAGTGAATCATGTAGTCCTTAAAGGGAGTAAATTATATATATATATAGTCATATGAATCAACTCTATCATGAAAAAAAGGTGTATGGAACTTTCTTGGTTTGTGTTTTTTATTTTATGTTCAGCTAGCCTGACTTGTGCTTAAGTGTTGTAATAAGTATATATTTATTTTAACTTTTTCTTCATCAAGTATTAAGAGAGATTGAATCATTTTGATATGAAAATGTTTTCACTTTGAAGGACTTGATCCCTCTTAGTGTTTGATGGTTCCTAGGTTAAGATGGATATATTTTGAGTTTTATGTGTGTACAAGAGTGAGCGAGATTATTAACTTTTTATTATTATTTTTTTAAGCACATTTGAAAGTAATTTTATTTTTTCCATGAAACTGTTATAGACAACATGGACATTACAATATGTTTTTCTATGTTTTTTCCACATAGGTGTTATAGACATGATGAATGTTACAATATCTTCCATATTGA
>LPNX010778344.1:10719-21892 GCA_001517045.1 Pseudotsuga menziesii | reverse complement strand
CATTTAAAACAATACAACCTAATAAATTTCCCTTTTAAAACAATACAAGTAAAACACATGGAAACATAAAACTAAGAAAAAACATGACTAATGTTCCTCCTTAACAGATCCTTGGGCACTTGGCATTTCTAGGATTGCCATGGTTGTTTCCTACACAATATCCTCTTCAATATTCTTCAATCCAATACAGTAAATATTATGAGACTAAGTGTTTTGGTTTAAACCCAAGATAACGTTGAAATGCATCTTAGACTTGCTAGCTAGCTTGTCTGTCCCCCCTCCATATTCCTTCACTCTTATTTCTAAGGCATCTTGCCTAGTATTCTAATAAGCAGTGTGAGTTGTTGTACTATCAATTTGTAGTAATCCTTGCCCAAAATCATGAGTATTCTTAAGGGTTCTATGCCAACTACCCCTTATTATGATATTGTTTCCTCTAACTACCTAGTGGGCCTATTTATTACCCACTAACTACCAAGTGGGCATATTTCATGACTATGGCCACATAACATGAAATATCCCATTGGGTACCTCCTTAGGTATGCCATATTATCCTCCCTAGGTACATACACACTTAACCTCTTCATTCCCCCCATTTGGAAATTCATTGTATGCTTCATTCTCTTTATCTTCCGAATGTCATTAAGGCCATCCATCCCAATTTCTCCCCTGTTTGAAGAACTGGCCATGTGAACATACACATAAAGCCTTGAGAAACAAAACTCACCACCCCGATGTGAAAGCTTTTCCCCAGGAATATAATTATAATCACATAAAACATAACAAAACATATGAATTGGTACATATTTCTCCTCACTGTCCAAGTTTTTCATTGATGCTCTTCTTCTATCCCAATGTCAAGGAAATAATAAAGGATCACAAATAAATTTTTTATCACCCACCACTTCCATGAATCATTGATATGCATTACCAACTTCACGCCCTCTAGTAAAAGAGTTACATTACTTCCCAAATTTGTCCACACCCGTGATATCTCTTACCAGATATATCCCCCCTGTTAAGGAAGAAAATGAGTAGAACACCATACAAAATCCAACCAACAAAGGAGTTAGTGTCAAAACCCCATATTTTCCAAAAAAATTTAAAATTTTTAAATATAGCTAAATAACAAATGCAGTCCACTAAATGTTTAATTAGTTGTGTGTTACTGAATTCATTATCTGATTTACCTATTGCATTATGATTATCTTTATAGGACAGTTCCTTTTCTAGTTTTCTGACTTGTTTTCTTCTTGCGACCACAAGGTGGAATTGTCATGAAAATATGGGCTTACTTAGCTTTCGAGCTAACGCAGAAGTTTTCCTTCTCTTACAGATTTACAGGTAAGAGGTTTGGGTGTTGCTTATCAAAATTCTAAAGTATTCAATATAAATTCTTCGCACAATATTTAATTCAGTAGAAGAATATACATGCTAGTCTGTTTCCAAAGCTTATCGAGGTCAAGCATTAAACTGTTCTTCTTTTTAAGATGTCACAGAAAGAGATTTGATTCTACTAGTATTGACGACAGCTGTTTTCCTTCTTGAAGGCGTGATTTAATATTCTTACTGAGTACTAAACTCTTTGATGTTTATACTAATCGTCAAGCTAAAATGCTTTAAATATTCCTTTACAAGCATAGCAAGTATGGCAGAATTATAAAGTCAAATGGTCTAGTTTTTGTTTGTATAAAATTACTAATTTACATCATGCTTGAATTGGCTACTGTACAGTGTAAAATGATAAAGATTTTATGTACCAAACTCCCACTTCCATTACTTCAAAGTTTAAGGGGTTATAACCTTATTGCATACTACAATCAATTAATTTATACTAGTGTTGGAGGGTTAAATTCCTCTGTACTATAATCGCTTGGAAAATAACATCCAGTTGTGGTTAATAAGTATCATTAACAATTTAAAGGTTAACCCTTAAACTTTTAGAGACTTATCATGATTATATGCAACCCCTGCTAGTTCAATAATAAATCATTCAAAGGTAAGAGACTGACACTAGTAGGGAGATATTTATCATGGAATGATTATGTAATTTTCTTTTCATAACATAACAATAGTCTAGCTTGAATAAAGTTAGAGTTGGCTTAGTGAATAAAGGCCAAGTTTATAAAACAACAGAGGTCATAGGATAGACCTCACCTTTAACAAGTCTAAGGTTTATCTTTGAATCTAAAATCTATCATCTTTTACCATATTGCCTCCTTATCTCCTTTGCATGCATAAAATACTTGGTTAAGTAGTAATCCTACTTTTATTTAAGTTACAATTACTTGATTGATAGAATATTTACTTGTGAGTAAGGTTCTCACTAAGAGAATAACGTTATTACTCTCTTTTTATGACATACTTTACAAGACTCTATCATCATCGTGATTATATATGTTTAAGGGAAAACGTTGCATAGTATAGAGCAAAAGGTTCAGCAAAGGGCCATGCCATGATGTAAATAAGGCTAGGCTCAAATTATGTTTTATGAACACCAAAATTATAAAGTGTAAAGGTCGTAAGATTTCCCCCCATGACCTCGATGATTGCAATGACTAGTGTTTAAAGTAATGTTCAATCTTATGTTGTTTCCATGCAGTGTATGTCATTAGGACAAAGGTTGTAATTGATCCTTCCATTATCAATGATTGGAATAATGTTCAATGAAAAGCTCATCGGGACTATACACTCGTACCCACTGCATGTGAAATATTTATCAAGCTAACGTGGCATCCTTATAGCCAAGCGAACCGAGAATAAAAGACTCTTCGCTTCGAACCCTAAGCTCATTGTTCAGTGTGGTATTCGGCCTCCTGCCACTCTGGACTGTGCTCTTGTCTGCACTGTCACTTACCTTGATGGCCAGTAGTCTCCCTTCTTACTGTTTCTACTTAAGAATTCACCCCGAATGCTTTGTCAGTGAAGTGCTGTCCCGAAAACCGTTGGTTACTTGGATGTGGGTTTGTGATACTTTCTCCAGGTTTTCTCCTTCGTAGCTAGCTCCATTCCAAACCCTTCGACTGAGAAAGGGACTTTCTCCCTCCTCGACCTGGTACAGAGAGTAGTGGCCTTGCATTGCAGAGTTGTTGGGTGTAGGGTTTCACTGTAAATTAGTTTCCTCTATGCTGGGTGTACAACGACAACCCGGGTGTAATTGCCTACTCTACTAGCTGCTTTTATACACAGTCGTTGTTGGTTGTTTATGGTGAATAACTCCCTACTTTTCGTAGCAGATGAAGGGTGCACTTCTCCTTGTGTTGATAGTCATTCTGTTGCTCATGGGTGGTCATATTTCAGTTAGTTTCTGAGGTAAGATACGTAGTTTAACTCCTTCGTCATCTTTCCAGAACTGTTTTACTTAAGCAGTGGTTTATATTGTTACAAAGTTTTTAATATTATTGCTCTTCTTTCTTAACAGGGTCGACCTGTCCTCCTCGACGATATGGCACGAGACCGTGGCGACTGGATGTTTACGGTAATCCTGGTTTATCCATGGCATTTTCCTCCTTGTTGGTCCCTTGGGGACAGTCATGGGTTGGTCTTCATGGCCTGTAAACCTTGCAGTTTTCTTGGTTCAAATAATTTGACCCTTTCGCTATTGTTTAAGAGGTTAAACCCTTCGTTTTAAAATATGGGACCTCCGGCTCAAGCCGAGACTAGAATTTTGCTTTTATTTTGATTACTGTGTAAATATATATATAATGTACAGGCTGTAAAGCCTCACTGTGTGGATTTTGTCTACGGCCGTGAGTAAATTACTGAATTTAAACTCCAGTTGTTAACTCTGTTGTATTTTGGGATTAGTAGGGTTTTACCCTAACTCGACAGTTTTTAATAATATTTACAGCTTCTGTATTTATCTTTAAATTATAATATGCTATTGTAAATTGTTTAAATGTTATTTATAATGTGAAGTAATTGGTTAAGCTCAGTAGGTTGAGCATGATAATACCCTGATGGTTATTCTCTATATGTTAATGTACTGGATTTTTACCCTGTAATTTTATTTAATCTTCAAATATACTAGGGTTACTGTAAAGGGTTTTTATAATAACTTATTTTATTACAAAGAATTATAAAATGTTGTTATATAATTTATTTTTAACCTTCGGAGGTATAAAGACTCCATGTTTTTACTGAATTATTTATGTATCTGCTGGATACAGCTTTGAGTACAGAGATCATATTTGTTTACTCTGTATTATAATGGAATAAAACATTGCTTATCTTCATATTATACTGTTCTTATAAGAATATATTTATTACCCTTATTCTTTGTTTATTTATAATCATAAAATAAATTAGTATTTTATTACTATGTTATTACACTTACTGTACTATATACTTTATAGAAGTACTCTCTGTATTCTATATTGTCTTGATTATGTTACAAGTTAATATTTATAAAATAAAATTAAAAGAACTATGTACTGCATTTGTTGACAGCTTAAAAGTATAGGTTGGCAATTGTAGAATTTATTTATGCTTAACTAAATAGAACCAAATAAATGAATAACATACATTACTATCCGTAAGAATAATCTTGAATTCAATAGATTATCTGTAGAAGTAAGTCAATATTCTAGCTATTCTTTCTTTCAATTTGATTTATTAAACCTGCAATAGTTAATTAACCTAAACTGTAAAGAAATAAACTGTAAAGTGGTAAAGTATTTATATTTAGCTTCACCCTACTTGAGTTTTACTATTACACTCTTCTCTTGAATTCAGTAAGCAATAAGTTTACTGAAAGTAACTACTGTATCAAAAAACTGTTTTATCTACCCATCCATACTACTGTCAGTAAATAATATAGCTTCTTTCTCTGTTTGTAAAAGACTGACAGTTTCAGTACAGGTTAATACTACTGATACAAATGATATTTCTTTTGATAACAACACAAAGAAAATACTTCTATAATTCCATTAACATTCTATTCTACATTTTCATCATACTATCTTTATTTATAATTTCACCCCTGTGCTGGAGTACGGTCTGGATCACTCCAGATGAGGAAAAACACAGGTGGGGTTTTATTTCTCATAAAAAAGATTATGTTACTAAACAAACTAAGAACAACTTCATTACCAAACCATCTAAATCCTTACATAATAAGCTACAAACATAACATTCAATCATACACAGATATTAAAACAAAGATTATTAGATGGCAGAACCTGTTCTTGAGCTTGGACGACAACAGCAATGGGAGGCCATTCCTCCCTACCAACTCCTGGAGAGCGCTCAAACAACGACTCCTCAGGACCCCCGAGCTTGCTCTGGTCTCCCTGGCTGTAACTAGGTGCAGCAATAATCAAGTACTAGTCTTCAGACTCAATACAAACCCTGAACTTACCAGTAAGTTCTCTCAGCTAGCAAGCTGTATCAGACCAAGTTACTGTAGATTATCTCTCAAACACTTTCCTTACAGTTTTCCCTTTTTCCCCAATGACTTCCTTGAAGAGCATTCCTCCTGAATGATTCTTCTCCTGGAAAATATTTGAGCAACCTCAGCTCTATTCATTGGGTGCTTTTAAAAGATTGCTTGGGTCTTTTTGGGTTAGTTCTCATTTATTGAGCCACTTTGATCCCACTTTCTTGGGGAATCATGACCCCAATTGTAGGGAAGTTGCCACCTGCAACATAGGAAGTGTTTGAGGATGCTGCCACTTGTCTTTTTCTCTCCACCCAGTTCCTTCCACTGGTTTGACCAGTAACACTCTTATTAACAGCTCTCCCAAGCTGTTGTCTCCACTTTTTATTTATTAATAAAAAAATATTCAGAATTACATTCCACTTCTTTTGACTCTGCTGAGTCATCAGTTCCTACTTAGCATTAAATTTAACATAATGTCTTAGAAAATCAAATTAAAACAATTAACATTATTTTACAAAATTGGGGTATGTGACATACACACCCCCTTAAAATGTAACATCGTCCTCGATGTTACTTATTCTTCATCCTCTGCAATCTCCTGGAATAGATTCAGGTATGCCTCCCGAATCTTACTTTCCAGTTCTCGGGTGGCCTCTTCAGGACCAAGGTGCTTCCATTGCACCTTCACCTATCCAATGGTGCGGTTCCGCAGAGTAATTTCCCTCCTTCCGAGGATACAATCTAGTTCCACCAAAATTTCTCCTTCTGGTTCCACTTGTACAACATTCCAATCAACCACATGAGTAGCATCATGAAGATACTTTTTCAAAACAGAGATATGAAAAACATTATGTACTTTCAAGTTAGGTGGTAATGCTAGCTGGTATGTATGTCACATACCCCAATTTTGTAAAATAATGTTAATTGTTTTAATTTGATTTCCTAAGACAGTATGTTAAATTTAATGCTAAGTAGGAACTGATGACTCAGCAGAGTCATCAGTTCCTACTTAGCATTAAAATAATGTTAATTGTTTTAATTTGATTTCCTAAGACAGTATGTTAAATTTAATGCTAAGTACAGAGTCATCAGTTCCTACTTAGCATTAAAATAATGTTAATTGTTATAATTTGATTTCCTAAGACAGTATGTTAAATTTAATGCTAAGTAGGAACTGATGACTCAGCAGAGTCAAAAGAAGTGGAATGTAATTCTGAATATTTTTTTATTAATAAATAAAAAGTGGAGACAACAGCTCGGGAGAGCTATTAATAAGAGTGTTACTAGTCAAACCGGTGGAAGGAACTGGGTGGAGAGCAAAAGACAAGTGGCAGCATCCTCAAACACTTCCTATGTTGCAGGTGGCAACTTCCCTATAATTGGGATCATGATTCCCCAAGAAAGTGGGATCAGAGTAGGTGGCTCAATAAATGACAACTAACCCAAAAAGACCCAGGCAATCTTTTAGAAGTACCCAATGAATAGAGCTGAGGTTGCTCAGATATTTTCCAGGAGAAGAATCATTCAGGAGGAATCTTCTTCAAGGAAGTCATTGGGGAAAAAGGGAAAACTGTAAGGAAAGTGTTTGAGAGATAATCTGCAGTAACTTGGTCTGATACAACTTGCTAGCTGAGAGAGCTTACTGATAAGTTCAGGGTTTGTATTGAGTTTGAAGACTAGTACTTGATTATTGCTACACCTAGTTACAGCCAGGGAGACCAGAGCAAGATCGGGGGTCCTGAGGAGTCGCTATTTGAGCGCTCTCCAGGAGTTGGTAGGGAGGAATGGCCTCCCATTGCTGTTGTCATCCAAGCTCAAGAATAGGTTCTGCCATCTAATAATCTTTGTTTTAATATCTATGTATGATTGAATGTTATGTTTGTAGCTTATGATGTAAGGATTTAGATGGTTTGGTAATGAATTTGTTCTTAGTTTGTTTAGTAACATAATCTTTTTGATGAGAAATAAAACCCCACCTGTGTTATTCCTCATCTGGAGTGATCCAGACTGTACTCCAGCATAGGGGTGAAATTATAAATAAAGATAGTATGATGAAAATGTAGAATAGAATGTTAATGGAATTATAGAAGTATTTTCTTTGTGTTGTTATCAAAAGAAATATCATTTGTATCAGTAGTATTAACCTGTACTGAAACTATCAGTCTTTTAGAAACAGAGAAAGAAGCTATATTATTTACTGACAGTAGTATGGATGGGTAGATAAAATAGTTTTTTGATACAATAGTTACTTTCAGTAAACGTATTGCTTATTGAATTCAAGAGAAGAGTGTAATAGTAAAACTCGAGTAGGGTGAAGCTAAATATAAATACTTTACCACTCTACAGTTTATTTCTTTACAGTTTAGGTTAATTAACTATTGCAGGTTTCATAAATCAAATTGAAAGAAAGAATAGCTAGAATATTGGCTTACTTCTACAGATAATCTATTGAATTTCAGATTATACTTACGGATAGTAATGTATGTTATTCATTTATTTGGTTCTATTTAGTTAAGCATAAACAAATTCTAGAATTGCCAACCTATACTTTTAAGCTGTCAACAAAAGAAGTACATAGTTCTTTTACTTTTACTTTATAAATATTAACTTGTAACATAATCAAGACAATATAGAATATAGAGAGTACTTCTGTAAATTATATAGTACAGTAAGTGTAATAACACAGTAATAAAATACTAATTTATTTTATGATTATAAATAAACAAAGAATAAGGGTAATAAATATATTCTTGGGCTGATGCACAATCATGGACTCCTTTAAGGACACTTTAGATGCCACATAATACTAGAATAAACGAAAAACTCTGATTTTAGGTGACAATTAGGGGTACTTCCCTAACTTATTTGAAGATGAAGTAAAAAAAGAAAAGATAGGTAATTGAATCAGCTTTCATAATATATAGGGTTTATGCAGAGAAAGTGTGTGCAAATGATTATAAAATTAGTTTCCGTGAAAGTGGGTTTTCAAATTTTGAGCACATCTTAACATATATGTTTGTGCGGGTGTAGCAATATATGAGGTAAATGATATCCATTTGAGATAAAATCTTGCAGACATATAAAGGACATATGGGCCTAGTGCAACACTATTTATTCAGGATTTTTCATGAATTATTTTTATTATTATTAATTATTGAAGTCAGAAAAGCTTGAAATTAAAACCTTATGTGCGGGTGCAACACTTTAGGGGCAAAAATTAATGAAATCCTTGATTTCTTAATATAAGATCACAGAGCTTGATCTCGTCTAGTGCACCATATAGTTTTTATGGGAAATGGTGATGGAAATCGAAAGTTATATAAGAAACAATTGATGTATGTATTCTCGAAAACTAACGTGTGTCATTTAGAAAAATAATTATAAATAAAGAAAACATAGTTTTGTAGGAAAAAATTATATATTCAGAATCGTCATTTCTTACTCTACAATTACATTTTCATAAAAAAATATTGTGTATGTCATATCAAAATAGGGATCTAATCTGATCATATTGATAGAGTTATAAAAGACTTGAGCAATAGCCCTGGTTGATTTGTCCTAGCCATTAGGTTCGGTATTCTGAAGCTGCTTCCAAACCCAATGCCAAACCTTAATCCCGCCAAATATTTAAATTTTCAAATAACGCATATGCGATATAACGCATATGCGATATAACGCATATGCGATACAGCCTATCCATATCGCATGTGCGATATAATGCATATGCGATATGGATAATCTATATCGCATGTGCGTTATATCGCATATGCGTTATGGATTATTCATATCGCATATGCGATATATAGAATTACATTTAGAGTTAATTTATGTGGTATGGCTTCTACATTTACATTCAGAACTAATTTATGATAAATTTTACACTTATTTATTTTTGTCCTAACGCATCATTGTTCACCACCCTCATCCTCATCATCATCACCACCCTCATCCTCATCATCATCACCACCCTCATCCTCATCATCACCCTCATCCTCATCATCATCATCATCACCCTCATCCTCATCATCATCACCACCCTCATCCTCATCATCATCATCATCACCCTCATCCTCATCTTCATCACCACCCTCATCCTCATCATCATCATCATCACCCTCATCCTCATCTTCATCATCATCATCATCATATAGTCATCATCCTCCTCCTCCTCCTCATCATCATCATTGTTCATCATCATCGTCATCACCATCACCCTCATCAGCTTCATCATCATCATCATCACCCTCGTCCTCATCTTCATCATCATCATCATCACCCTCATCCTCATCAGCATAGTCATGGTCATCATCGTCATCGTCATCATCATCAGATGTCATCGTGCCCTCATCCTCATCCTCCTCCTACTCCTCCTCATCATTAGCATCACCCTCATCCTCATCAACTTCATCATGGTCATCATCGGCATCATCTTCATCCTCATCCTCATCATCATCATCGTCAACCTCATCATCATCATCACCCTCATCCTCATCATCATCCTAATCATGATCATCATGGTCATCATCATCATCATCATCATCATCACACTCATCCTCATCACCACCATCATCATCATCATACTCATCATCACCCTCATCATCATCATCATACTCATCATCCTCCTCATCGTCACCCTCATCCTCATCCTCATCATCACCCTCATCAGCATTGTTCATCACCCTCATCCTCACCATCATCATCATCTTCATCGATAGCCTCATCCTCATCATCATCATCATATTCATCATCCTCCTCATCATCACCATCAACCTCATCATCATCTTCACCGTCACCCTCATCCTCATCATCATCATCAACCTCATCATCATCATCATCAACCTCGATCCTCATCATCATCATTCATCACCCTCATCCTCATCATCACCATCATGATCATCATCATTGTCATCATCATCATGGTCATCATCATCACCATTGTCATCCTCAACCTCATCAGCATCCTCATCATCATCATCATCATAATCCTCATCCTCATCATCATCACGTTCATCACCCTCATCCTCCTCCTCCTCCTCATCATCATCACCATCATCATCATTGTCATCATCATCATGGTCATCATCTTCATCGACACCCTCATCCTCAACATCATCAGCATCCTCATCATCATCATCATCATAATCCTCATCCTCATCATCATCACGTTCATCACCCTCATCATCATCATCATCATCATCATCATCATGGTCATCATCACCCTCATTCTCATCCTCATTCTCATCATCATCTTCATCGACACCCTCATCCTCATCCTCATCATCATCATCATGGTCATCATCATCATCATCATCATCATCATCATGGTCATCATCATCACCGTGGTCAAATCATCTTCATCGACAGCCTCTTTCTCAACATCATCAACATCCTCATCATCATCATCATCATAATCATCATCCTCATCATCATCACATTCATCACCCTCATCATCATCATCATCATCATCATGGTCATCATCATCTTCATCGACACCCTCATCCTCAACATCATCATCATTGTCATTATCATCATCATGGTCATCATGGTCATCATCATCATCATGGTCATCGTCATCATGGTCATCATCATCATCATGGTCATCGTCATCATGGTCATCATCATCATCATGGTCATCGTCATCATGGTCATCATCATCATCATGGTCATCATCATCCTCATCACCCTCATAATCCTCATCCTCATCACCCTCACAAGCATCATCGCTCATCACCCTCATCCTCATCATCATCATCATGGTCATCATCATCATCATCATCATCATCATGGTCATTA
>LPNX010778331.1:18745-48976 GCA_001517045.1 Pseudotsuga menziesii | reverse complement strand
TATATATATACTTATGCATTATGAAAACAGAAGATTGTTGAATGCATGTATGGCTGAAAATAGAATGTGTTTATTTGCTTAAAATAAATTGTTAATGCTGGAATAGTTAATTCCCTTCCCAAGAATGCACATGAATGAGCTCATGCGCCTGTTGGGAAGGCATGAAAAGTATGAAAGTCTCCTTGATAAGACTTGGACTGCCATGCCAATTAGGCAATTTAATTGACTGGTTTTAATGCTTACATTATGCTTGGTCTAACAGAATTACAATGATGCATTTCATAGGTGAGAAAAGTGAAATCTAGTCATGCACATTGATCATGGTAGCATACCAAAAGCTATTGGATTTGGTTGGAAGTCTCCTTCAAACAATTTCCAAGACCCAAGAAAATCTTGGAGAGATGCTCAAGATACAGAAAAGGAAGAATGAGATGAACCACCATATTTTGCAAGACTCTATTTGTTTGCAAAAGGAGGTAAAAATCCTTCTGGGAGAAATCCGTAAGGGAAAGGAAAGTGGATAAATGATGGGGCATTCATCCAAACGGTCCATTAAGAAACATCCCAAGCATGAAGACTCAAAGGAAATTGAGCAGGTAAAGATGAAGCAGCCAACGAAATGTTGGAAATGTGGAGGACATCATTACCGCTGGGACTACCCAACAAGGGAACATCAAGAAGTCAGCAGCCACAAAGTTCCTAGACTTGGGGGTGAGCCGAAAGTTGAGAACCAGCAAGAGAATCTCGTGGAAGCCAAGGGCTTGGTATTGAAAGTTCAAAGTAAATAATTGAACGAAGGACAGACCTGCAAAATTTTGAATTTTGGATGTGTTAATTGTATATGTATTCCTAAGTATTGGAACACCGAGGATGGTGTTATTCCAAGGGGGAGGGAAATGTAACACCCCGGTTTTGACCCCGTTTCCATTAAATGTACATGATGTATATATTATAATTAACCATGGTGTGGAGCTAAAGGCAAAATCCCCACCATAGATTTGGTTGTGTTATGTTTCAATGATTGGAATTATTGTCGATGGTATATGGTGCTATCCAACATGTTATAGTTTTGGCGTAATGTAAATATGCAAAATTAATCAAAAACATACAACCAGCTATGGCGGTGCAATTATAATGAAAAGGGCATGATTTCCTAAGTTTAAGGGGGGGAATTTTCTAACCGTGGAAGCCATTAGGAAAGTTCCATGTGTCAACCACCTTCTTGTCTCTTTCAACCACCAAGTCCTTTGGGAAGGCGTTAGTTGAGGACAGTTACTGCTTGAGGAAACGTGGGCGTAAGGGCCGTCAGTATGGCAGGCTACTGTCAGCTATGATGGTACACTTACCCAGTGGCAGAGCCATCGTTTCCCTCACGTAGGCAGTCGGCCTAGCCTTCACCTTCACAATTGTGTTCTGGGGAATTTGATCCTCACACAGAGAGACGTTATGTTCTTCCTCACACACAGATTTCCCATTGTTTTTCCTCACACACGGGTTGGGGTTCTCCTTTGGTTTTGTGCATACAGCAAGCTGGAAGAGCAGCCTCAAGGGCACGATTTCTGCTGTGTATGTGAAATAGCCATGTTTTTCATCCATGATTCTAGCTCGCTGTTGGTTTAACCCACGATTTGGGTTGCTATCCTTCTTCCCATGATTTTTTGATACTGTTGAGAGTCTGATTTCTTCTTCCATTTTGAACTGTGAGTGTGTTTCCTTCTTCCATTTTCGAGCTGTGCATTTCCCATTGTTCCAGTGTTAGGATCACGACTGTTGTTTTCCCCATGATTTCATTACTGTGGTTTTGCCTATGCCCTGGGGCTACTGTGGGGTATGAGTGAGTCATTTTGGCCATGATAGGGCCAAGAACGACTCAGGGATCTATTTTTCCCTGTCAAGCTATGAATACCTTGTTTTGTTGCGTGTATGCAATGGTCGGTCTTCGGACTGTGTTGGAGTTGGATGAAGGCTTGGTTTTCTTGATAAGCCTCGGATGTTTGGGAGCCACATAGACAGATCTAGAGGGATGGTTTTCTTCCCCACAAACCTGGAGTAGCACTGGAAAGGGGGGGTTCAGGGCCTGAGGGACTGTGTAGCAAAGAAGGGACTGATTTCCTGGTGTTGGGTGTGTGTGGGTGTCCTAGAAATCAGGCTAGTTCTTGTGTAGGAGTCCTTATCTCTTCAATGAGCTCACCAGTTTATCATTCAACTTTTCCCAACTCCTTGATGGCCTGATAAACCCTACTGTGTTGGCTTGGCTAATTTGTGTATCCTTGGCTATGTGTAAGCCTGCTTAGTCCCTTACTCCTTGAGGAATCATGCCCAGCTCAGGGGTGGCATTGTTGCTGAGAGATTGATGAGCACACTGGCCTATGGTTGGGTGGAACATTATAGCGATGTAGCTGATTGCGAGACGAGTTACTGATAAGATAAGTATTCTTGACTACCTCGTTTCTACAATCATATTTGATGTTTAATGAATTATGGTGAACATGTTGAATGCTGGAATGTATGATTTTTCTTCCGCTGTATGTTAAACCATTATGCATATCTGCATGTTTTTACTTTCAAACATTTTATTTCAGTTTCTATATGTATGTACATGTTCATTGGGCTAGCTTCCCAGATGGTTAGTGTATGGTAGCGTCCTCTTCATTGGTCTAAGGGTCAGCAGGGACGTTACAGCAAGTGTATCATCTACAACTACAGATCTCATATGCAACTGAATGCAATACTTTTCGTCTATGAGCACTCATCATATACCATCCTAAACCTGTTAAATCTAGGACCAATACCAAGTGATTTTTATACTATGACATATACAAGTGAATGTGGTCACACTCTCCATGCGAGAGTATCATCTGCAACTACAGATCTTGTCTGCAAATAAATGCAGGACCTGTCGTCGGTAAGGACTCATCGTATACCATCCTCAACCTGTTAAATCTAGGACCACTCCCAAGTGATTGTTATTCCATAAAATCTACAAATGAATGTAGTTACACTCTCCGTGCAATATTATAGTTTGCAAGACCAAACTTAGCTGGTAAGAGATAGGAACACTCTCAAGAGAATAATGTCATTGTGTGTAAGACCATCCTCACAAGAGGATACTATCATCCACAAGTAAATGTCATACCTCGTTAGCATCTACTGTCACACTTGGCCTATTTTGTACCGGAACATCATTTGCATCCCATCATGAATGATAGTCTCATCATTACCCCCCTTTCTAAAGAGGTTCGTGTCATTAAGTTTCTCCCCCTTTATGAGGAGGGTTTATATCTTCGATGTGTTCCTCCTTTCTGAGGAGGGTCCATATCATCGTCGTTCCTCCTTGCAAGGAAGGTCTATATCATCATCATTGTTCCTCCTTATGGGGAAACTATTTTTGGACTACACAAATCTTTTCACGGAAGTATTCAAAATTCACTTGAGATAGAGGCTTGGTTAGCACATCGGAAACTTTCTAATCGGTACTCACATACTGGATATTTATAAATCCCTTTTGTACCACATCCCTTATGTAAAAATATCAGATTTCTATGATTTATCATGGAACACAATATTCTCTGTCATCTTTAAACAACTCTGGTTGTCACATAGAATCACTACCATTATCCAACTCCATGTCAAATATATCTGACATCAACTTTCGAAGCCATATCACTTCACAACTAGCAAAGAAATATGCTATGTACTCTTCTTAGGCCATTCATTAGAGGAAATTTGGGGTCTAAAATGGGCCTCCTAAGGAAAATAATAAAATAATAGTTAAAATAATAAAATAATAATTATTAATTTTGGAGGAAGAATGAAAAAAACTACTTGTTGTGTTCGTATTTTTGACATATCTCCCTATGTATTTACTTAAATTCTAAGAGGGAGAGCTCGTTGGATGCGGAATTTAATTCTGCATCCAATGAGTACCCACACTGCATATTTTTGACAGACCCCGCTACCCCAAAAACAAGAAATACATAAAAAAAAATGTGATGATGATGTCATCGTCACGTTTTTTCAGGTATTTATTGTTTTTGGGGTCGCAGGGTCCGTCAAAAGTATGGAATGTGGGTACTCGTTGGATGCGGAATTAAATTCTGCATCCAATGATCTCTCCTGCTTGAAATTTGAGTAAAAAGACATGGAGATATGTCGAAAATACGAACAAAAAAAGTAGTTTTCTTTTATGACAAATATGTCAATTCAACCATTATGGTTGACTCATTTTATTGAAATTCTATTGGTTCTTGAATTCCAAATCACAAAATTTGTTGTTGGCACGTTTTCTTATAAGGCCCATTTTAGACCCCAAATTTCCTCTAATGCTAAGAGAAACAATGGACTATTTATTTCTAAACCATGAGATCATGGTAGATCCCAAACAATAATATCCACCTGAGGTGCTCCTTCTATATGCGACACTTCCTTCCCAATATGAATCTCTATATCCATACAATCTGTTGTCATTATCTCTATCATAGTAAAGTCTAAAGTCTATTGTACCTTTTACTTACCTCATCACATGCATTGAAGCTATCAGGTGAACCCATCTAGGTTTAACTAGATACTGACTTAGGGTGTTCACAAAAAATCATATATATGACCCAATAATCTGTATGTATTAATTCACATCTACTAACTCTGATGATTCATCATATAACAACTTCAAGTTGGTATCCATGGATGTGGCCATGGCTTCACAATTTGAACATATCAAATCTTTTCAATATTTCCACTGCATACTTTCCTGGTTAAGAAATATTCCTTCTGGGTTTGGCCACACTTCCAACACGAGGAAATAGTGCATCAATCCAAGATGTTTCATCTCTAATTCTTCAAATAGCGTCTCCTTGCTTTCTGCAATCTGTTTTTCATTTCTGATTAGAAATAGGTCATCCACATATAGTAGTAATATGACAGGTTCATCATCCACAACCTTAAGGTAAAGTTTAGGATAAAATTTACTTTTCACAAAGCCCAATCTTGTCAAGAAGCTATCTATTCTTCCATACCAAGCTCTAGGAGCTTCAATCTATACATAGCCTTTTTCAACTTACATACATGATTCACTCTGTCTTCAACTTCAAATGCTTGTGGTTGTTCGATGTATACTTCTTCCTCAATCACACCATTCAGGAAGGCTGTATTTACATCCATCTTGTGTATATTCCACTTCATCATGGCAGCGAGTACCATGATGGTTCTGATGGAAGTGTACCTTGCTACTGGAGAAAATGTATATTCATAATCAATCCCCTCTTTCTGAGAGAATTCTCTGGCCACAAATCTTGCCTTATATTTTTCAATACTTCCATGAGCTGCATGTTTTATATTGTAGATCCACTTGGAAGATACCACACTCTTGTTATCTTGCTTGGGTAATATATACCAAACTCCATTATTGACTAGTATTATTTTGTTATTGCTTCTATCCATTCTTTCTCCTATACAGCTTCCTCGTAGTTGGTGGGTTCTTGATCTACATGTAATGTCCCCAAAATTTGAAAAATAATTTTTTTATTTATTAGGCTAGTCATTTACTGCCTCAGCTGGACATTATTTAACTCTGCATAATGTGTTGTACTTTGTTTACTCTGATGTAGTGTCGTAAGTTCTTCTTACATCCTTCTTTCATATTTTCATATGTACTTATTAATGTAATACTTATCTTGTCATGAAGTTGATTACTATCTTGATCTGTGGGTACACATTTATATGTATGTTAGTTTTTTTTATTATGTGCTCATTGGTTATAAAGTTTGATTATTGTTGTATAAACCATTATGACTTAGCTTGTTATTAAAAAATGGGTGGAGTGGGGGGACGTGTTTCCCTTGTAAACACATGAGAGGTATTTTTTTCTACTTGTCACATCAAGGCTTACTTAGTTATTTCAAACTAATTCATTTATTTCCTTGTCGCGTGCAGGTGCACCTGACGACGGAAACTGCTTAGAGAAGCTGAACAAGACATATTGCCTGCTCATCAATAACGCTCAGCTTGGGTGATGAGGGACTTACAGTACTATCCTAGTGTTTACTAGAACTATTGTTAGTTGATATTTACATAAGGCTGGGTGTTTCACTAGCTTATGTTGTACGGTTTACCATTATTGTTTTTATGGACTTGATGACAGGGTTGTAATTATCATTGCATATATTATTACATGGTTCACGTTTTATATGGTATGTAACACTTGGAAAACTTGGTTTATGTCTTAATATGGTCTTGGTGTAATAATTTAAACCTTATAATATCCTTTCCATGGCATATTTCATATGCCATGTACTATGGATAAGTCCTATGTATTAGATGCCCAAATTGGAAGATATGTGTTGGATGTTATTTGAACTTAGTTTAAGGAATTGCATGAACTATACACTATGGAAATTGAATTATGTTAATGGTGGCTAGGGTGGTGACATTAATGCACATAAAAATGTGTGGGCCTCAAGCTTAGGGCTTGGGCTCTTGCATTAGTTTGGTGATTTGCAGCATGGCTGCGTGAGCTCTACCTCTGTGCTGTGTGTTGGAGTGAAGCTTGGAAGGTTGGTCATGGTGGAAGGTATGTATCCACTCTGGTTTATGAGCGTTGTTTTGTTTCTTCATTTTGGGTTAAAACATACTCCTTATCATGGCTTTCTTTTGTGTTGCAGGGTGCAAAGTTTGAAGAAAACATGTGTCGTGGGTCACTCTGAGGGAAATACCATACCAATTATGGGTAATCCCTACTATACAAGTTTAAAACTTGTCCCTCTCTCGCATCGTTGTTGTGACAGGGTTTACAACTTGTCATGGGTTTGAATCTTTGGCTCTTGTTTTAATGGATGTGTTTTGAGAAAGAGATTGTCTGTAATTAAAATGTAGAGCATCGGAGATGCATGAAGGGTTTGGGGTTTATTCCGGGTTTTAGTGCCTTCGGGATGGGACTTAATGGATGCTCCCTTTTGTTCACCGGCTCTGTGTAGAAATGTTTCCTTGGTGAACATTCTGAGGCTCTGCGAATTGTAATTTTGTTTATGTTTGGATACAGCGACAACAACATTTCTTGCAATGGTGCGAGTCTGGGTTATATGACTGTGGAATTCTTATTTTGTTTTAAATGGATTATATGTACATCATTACACTTTGTTTGTGTTTATTGGTTACTTATACACAGTATTTGCATACTACTCAATTTCATGGATATGATTCTTAATCTTGGCATTAATTTATTATGTGCGGATTCGAAATTATTGTTTAAGTTCTTATATAGAAAATGTTGACAGTGTTGTTTGAACTTGGGGCCATGCCATAAGTGGCATTGTCATTCCCACCAATAGAGCTGCGACTGTGCAATGACTTAACGTTTTCATGGCTGATTTGTTGTTTATGGTTATGCTGTGTATTTTAAATGGTAATGGCCGAGATTGTGGGGATAACCCTTTGATTATATAACGATGCTATTGTCATAGCGTTAACAGGGTTTTTGATTTATGGATGCTCTATTATGTAAAGGGTCGAGGGCCACAAAAATGATTACTGTGTATAAATTAATTTGGTTCTTTTCCTTCTGTGTAGAGATTAGGAGAATTTAATTATGCTCTGTGTATTTATATAGTGTGGTTTGATTGGTAGTTAAACACTACAACATTTAGTAGGAAAACAACGAATCCTACAGGATTCGATATGGTGATTTTGTAACCAAGTGGACTCCATAGGATTTGAACTTGGGTCATGATGATTATAAAATGATTAATAATGTGTGGGTTGATTTGGCATTCCTGCCTACAGGAATCGATCCTGTGATCTATTGGTTAATTGGATTGTGTTTTAGTTAGTCTTGTATATAATGTTATGGTTGATTTTACTATGAATGTAATAGATGTATGTTGAATTCTTGTTTATTTAAAACATAAAATTCAGAACATCATATGGTCTCGTTACTTGGTCTGTGTATTCGATTTATGGATTCATTTCGATTATTATTTATAACCTTGTATCATTAGAAGGTCTCGGTATCTTAACTGTAGATTTGATTTTAATGCTTAATTTCTAGATATGGATTAATGCCATTATATTTTGGTTTAGTTAGATTATAGCTTCAGACCATTAGAGGTATTGATGTCTTGACTGTTTAGCATTTTAATTTGTTATTTGTTTATGGTAATATTTGTATTATTCAATGGAAATTCTTTATTTCGTAGGTTATATTTATTTAGTCTTTTTTTCTCCTAAATATAGTTCTGCTGGAAATATGAAATTTTCCAATAGAATATGTAGGTAAAATAAACATATAGACCCTGTCTAGAGTAATTTCTAGGCCTTAGGAAAACAGAGTTTAAGTTATGAAATCAATGCAGAACTACAAATAGGAGATATAAGCCCTAACAAATTCTAAGACAATAAATAATTTACAAACATATGGTTTAGTATTAAAAACACAAACTCTTAAACATTTTGGATAGACATAGGGTTTATGAATTAAATGTAAACCCTTAAATATTTTAACAGGAAATAATTGCAAACATATGGTTAGAAATATAACATAAACACTTGAATATTCTAACAGGAAGTATACTAAATAATGGGACATAAAATAAACAACCTCATACCTGCAAGGTGAATCTGTTCCAATGGCCGAAAACCTGCACACTCACATACCCAACATTAGCAAATCACAGGTAGATCTCACCTCTTTATAGATGACCGAATCACTTGGGAACTACCACATTCCACCCAACCATGACCTGGAACCATTCCTTGTTTTAGTATGCCCCCCCCTGTTAGGATTATTAATCCTTCCTTGTCCAATTTGGTCATATGTCTAAATCAAGATTCATGTCTAAATCGGGAGTTCATCCAGTCTATTTTTAGTCACTAGCACCATTGGGTCCACTTGACCTAATTGGGGTACATGTTTCATTTAATAAAGTTTGGGGAACACTAATTGAGGCCTACTACCACTGATTGCACTTACATGCATCAGTTTAGGATCCTCCTAGACCAATCCCTACAATTTAGGATCCAATGGGAGTGCCAAAACCAACCAAGGTCAGTTTAGTTCAGTTGGTGACTAGTCAAGTTAAGTTAGGAGTCAGTTACATTCAGTTCTAGTCCTCTACATTTAGTTATCACTAGGTTTGCATGGCTGCATTCAGGAGGGGTGCATTTCTCACCTACCACATTCAGTTAGCCTTATTCAACACTGAATGTAACACTTTAGTTGTGTTTCATAACTTTGATGAACTCCAATTATGGTTTAGACAAGGTCAGTTAACTATTGAGTCCTCCGATAGTGATTTATACAATGTCTTAGTTACCTACAGTCAAGTAGAGTCTAATAAATTCGAATTTCCTCCCGTGGATTCAAATTTCATGTGGCTATTAAATCCATTGTACTTCATTGTAATTATTATCTAATTACCTTTTTTATTAATGAAAGCATTCATAGCTGCAAGCCATTTTTGCACTGTTTCATTCTTCAATTGCTGAGTAAATTATGTGATCTATCTTTTGATTTGTGTGTTTGTCCATAGATCTATGTGCTCAATTTAATATGGTATCAGAGCCTCAGCAGACAAGACACCTCTCCTCCTCAAATCTCCAACTGGATCATTTTTTTGAGCAAAATTGCTCCTTCCAATACTTCACCAGAAGCGGATAATTTACCACTTAATCTCCCAAGTTAGGAAATTGTTGATCAAGCTTGTTTGATCAACTATGTTGGGTGTGAAGGAAATTCCAAAAGTGTAGACTGTTGACCTTACTTTGTATGTTTGATTGTGTGACAGGTTATCATCTCTTCTTACAGCATTCACTACAAGCATCACTTTCTTCTCACTGCATTCACTACATCATCTTAGTCCTTCTTACTGCATTCAAAATGGTTCATCCAGTGGAGCCTCTCACTCCCTTCAACTATCCAGTGGAAGGAAGACATGGTGGTAATGCTCCGCACCAAGCAGCTCTTCAGACTCAGAACAAATAGAGGCAGTGCCAACTTTAGATCATGACAAAGAAAAGTACTTGAACAGGCTTGATGAAGCCCATGGACACTTGTTCTCCTTAGTTTCTAGAGGTCTTTGATTCCACATCCAAGGATTGAAGACTCCCAAGGAGATTTGGGACAAGATTGCCTCCTTATTTGATAAGTAGGATGATATGAGGATCCATCAGCTAGAAAATGATATGATCACTCTTAATCCATCCAACTTCGAATCACTAAATGAATTCTTCACAAAGTTAAAAAACTTGATATATCAATTGAAGCAATGCAAAGTGGAGAAGGATGAAGATCATCTCATCCTTTCCATTCTCACAAAGCTCAATGCAAACTACTCAATATTTGTATCCACCTTCCAAACAATAAGGCTCACTACTCCAAATTGCAATATTCCCACTCTTAATTCCTTCATCCAATCTCTCATTTTTGAGAATGATAAATTGATTCAAATGGGGATAATTCGATCTTCCAAAAATCAAGCTCTGGTTGCAAGAGGAGATAAGGTAGAGAATGAAAAAGGAAAGCAAAGATATGAGTCTCCTGTGAATAAAGAGCAGTCAAAAGAGCCTTCAGGTTCAAAGAGAAGCAAGAACAATGGCAAAGGGAAGGTCCTCTACTCTTACTATGGAAGGGGCTTTCATTCAGAAAGCTCCTGTATGAGAAGACAACTTGATGAAATGACTCTTCTTTTGAAGAAAAATAACATTTTGGTACCTTCTAGCGCAAGGAAGGATGACTCTGAAGAAGAAGATGAATAATACCAAAGGAAAGGAAATGCATTGAAGTCTTCCTGCACATCAACACATGTCTTCCTCATTGATTCTAGAGCTTCCAACCATATGGCCGCATCCAGAGAATTATTCTCTTCTTTTCAATCCTTTGATGGTCCTAGTATTCAGATGGGAAATAACAGTAAATTCAAAACAAAAGGGAAGGGATCTGTCAAGCTTGAACATGGAAGGTTCAAAGATGTGCTATTTGTTCCCTCCCTAGCGTCAAACCTGTTATATGTCTATCGGATGACCCATACTGGATCTCCAAAGCGAGTGATCTTTGGTCCTGAATCAGTGGAGATCACATATATCTCTACTGGGAGCATCATAGCGAAGGGTGTTGCAAATCATGCTTCAAAAGCATATGAGTTCTCACATTTCATGCCTCCTTCAGAACCAGTGCACTCTGAGCAGCCACTTTCAAGGGAAGGTAAAATCATTGCATCTACTTCTTTTGCAGCTTCTACTAGTATTGCAGATCCATCTTTATCAGTTTATGATATTGATATTTAGGGTGACTCAGATCTAGATTCAATCCCTACTTCCAAACTAGAAGCTAGGAAGATGACTGGAAACTCACCTGACACTTAGAAAGGAAAGACCCTTGCGCTATGCCATGCAATCTTACCTCCTTTAAAGAGATGAAAGAGACTCACTATGAGATTCTATATGGCAAGGGTTCAGTCTCACTACATTTAGAAGAATGGATATGATCATACACCTCTTCATCCAACAAGAGATAAAGGTTACATTCCTCCTTCCATCATCAATTTTGGAGAAGAAGGAAAAGTCTACATGCCATGCCCCAGAATACCTGTGCATAGCAAACCATGCATGCTGCTTCGCTACCTCACAGAGATGAAGATTGCAGCAACATATTTTCAAGTTTTTCAAACTTGAGACCTGATTCTACCTGCTTAGATAGAGGGGGGGATTTTTTCCCATGTGGTTTTTGGCCCAGCTCCTTGTATTAAGCAGTTACTTTATTTTACTTGATATAATGGGTGACCTATGGTCATAGTTACCAAAGCTCATAGATTGTCCAAGTTAGAATTCAAGGGGGGTGTTAGGATTATTATTCCTTCCTTATCCAATTTGTTCATATGTCTAAATCAGGAGTCATGCCTAAATCGGGAGTCCATCCAATCTATTTTTAGTCACTAGAACCATTGGGATCACTTGTCCTAATTGGGGCACATGTTTCATTTACTAAAGTGTGGGGAACACTAATTGAGGCCCACTGCCACTGATTGCACTTACATGCATCAGTTTAGGAGCCTCCTAGACCAATCCCTACAATTTAGGAGCCACTAGGACTGCCGAAACCAACCAAGGTCAATTCAGTTTAGTTGGTGACTAGTCAAGCTAAGTTAGGAGTCGGTTACATTCAGTTCTAGTCCTCTACATTCAGTTAGCGATAGGTTTGCATGGCTGCACTCAAGAGGGGTGCATTTCTCACCTACCACAGTTAGTCAGCCTTGGTAAACAATGAATGTAACACTTGAGTTGTGTTTTAGAACTCCGATGAACTCCAATTATGGTATAGACAAGGTCAGTTAATTGTTGAGTCCTCCGATAGTGATTTAGACAAGGTCTTAGTTACCTACAGTCAAGTAGAGTCTAATCAATTCGAATTTCCTCATGTGGATTTGAATTGCATGTGGCTATTAAATCCATTGTACTTCATTGTAATTATTATCAAATTAAATTTTTCATTAATGAAAGCATTCACTGCAAGCCATTTTTTCACTGTTTCATTCTTCAATTGCTGAGTAAATTGTGTGATCTATCTTATGGTTGTGTGTTTGTCCACAGATCTATGTGCTCAATTTAATACCCCCGAGCTGTTTCCAACATGAAAGTAGATTAGATCTCCTAGGGTAATACTTCCCTAACTGGGATATCATGTCTGAATCAGTTCTCCTTTTTCCTCTTAGGACAATGTTCTCCAAAAACTCCCTTGAGAATAATCAAGAAGAGCAATGATTCCAAAAAGATGGAAGAGATCCCGAAGCCTCTCTTTGGCTTGGGACATTATAGAGAAAATTTTAATTCAAAGGGGAAGTTAAATCAAGAATCATTTGATTTATTTATTTAACCCTATGGAAATTGAACCCAGGTGTTAGAACAATTACGCTCACAAAAATTGCCAATTACACATGCAAATTACTCACAAAGGAGACTGAATATGGAGCTGAACACTAATCTGTATTGAATAAGTGTACAATAGCCAACCCTGTGAATTCAAAGGCTGCCACAATAAATAATTACATGATATATTCGAATGCATAAGGATGCTATTCAAATTTGGTCAAAAGCAGGCTTACTAAATCTAAGCAAATCCCCCATAGGTGCATAAAGCAGTTTCCAAATCTATCTAGGAGCACACGAATTGGAAAAATCAATTAGGAAATATAATATATGATGGAAGGACAACTCATACATGCTTTTATTAGGAGAAAAGGGTGGAGGATGATGAGGACAAAAAACAAGTTAACTTCACCTAGTCAAACTTTCCCAATTGCCTTAAAACTCAGAAAAAGTAGGCAATAAAGAAAAAAAAGCAGACATGCGCTAAGAAGGCCAGGAATAAAGTAGATTTGATTCCAAGTGGTTTCCCAAGGGCTCCATGACTCAATTTTATCAATTTTGACCACTTTGGATGTGTGGAGGACAACTTGCATAAGGTGGAATATGGAAACTAGGCAAATAAGACAAAAATTGGATTAATTAATGTCTAAGGTAGCTAACTATGGGTTGATTATTCTAACACCCACCCTTAAGCCTGACTTATGAGTAAAATATCATAAAATTATAGGGCCTAGAAACAAGGCTTAGTCACCCTTTACATACTACATGTCCATTTAACCGAGGAAAGAGGCAAAAACCCAGTGGAAAAAATCCTCCCTTAAACATGGACAGTAAAACAAAATTTGAAAATCTTGTCATTACTCATGCTTCACAGCATGATCAGAAATCCCCAGCAGTGATTTTAGATTCCTGAATGTCTTCTCACAAAAAAGTTTGGTGAAGATATCTTCTACTTGTTCTGAAGATGAACAGAAGAGTAAGTGAATGGTGCCATCATGCACAAGCTGTCTGATGTAGTGCATATGGATCTCAATGTGTTTGGTTCTCTGTCTCTAAACTGGATCATTTCAGATTTCAATGGTACTATGATTATCACAATAGATAGTAGTTGAGTATTCTGATTTGAAGCCACACTCACCAAGTAACCCCTGCAACCATAAACATTGAGTTGCTGCATTTACAACTCCTCTGTACTCTGCTTCTGTAGATGAGAGTGCAATGGCACTCTGTTTCTTGCTTGACAAGTTGATTGGTCCTTTAGAAAGCATGAACACATATCCTAATGTTGGCTTTCGATCTGTGTTGTCACCTGCCCAATCACTGTCAATAAACTCAATCAAATCAAGATCAGATTTAGCTTTGTAGAAGATCCCATGAGTCCTTGTTCCTCGAACAAAGTTAAGGATCCTTTTGGCTGCCCTCCAATGGATCTCATGAGGCTGATACATGTATCTTGAAGCCACACTTACTGTATAAGAAATATCAGGTCGAGTATGTGTAAGGTAAAACAAACACCCAATCAGTTGCCTATACAGTGTATTGTTTACCATAGGTGAAGAATCAGCTTCTTCAAGCTTAACTCTTGAAAGGAAGGGAGTCTTGCTTGGCTTGCAGTCCTTCATGTTGAATTTGTTCAAAAACTACAAGGCATACTTGGACTGATGTACTTTGATTCCATGTTTGGTTTGAGCAATCTCGAGCCCCAAGAATTGGCTCAAAAAGCCCAAATCAGTCATTGAGAATGCATGGTTCATTGCATCCTTCAAGGAGGCAATTTCATCCTTTGAGCTTCCTGTAATGAGAAGGTCATCAAAATACAAGACAATGATCATTAGTGAACCATGAATTAGCTTCAAATATACATTTGGATCTGACTTGCATCGAACAAAATTTAGTGATAGCAGAAAGCTATCAATCTTGGAATACCAAGCCCTAGGGGCTTGCTTAACCCCATATAATGATTTCTTTAGCCTGCACACAAGAGATCGATTAGTAGAAAATCCTTGAGGCTTATTCATGTAAATATCTTTAGTAAGACCTCCATTTAGGAAAGCACACTTCACATCCATGTGATGTACCTCCCACTGCTTCGAAGCTGCAATGGAGAAGGCTAGCCTGATGGACTCCATCTTTGCCACTAGTGCAAAGGTCTCATTGTAGTCTATGCCATGTACCTATGAGTAGCCCTTGGCTACCAATATGGCCTTATATTTCAAAGGTGAACCATCAGCAGAAAATTTGGTTTTGTAAACCCACTTACACTGAACTAGCTTCCTCCCTGGGGGAAGATCAACCAGCTCCCAAGTGTTGTTCTTCTGGAGTGAGATGAACTCTTCTTTCATGGATGTTTTCCATATTGGATCATGTACTAAATATTCATATGTCTGTAGGTCTGATTCAACCATCAGATAGCATTTATCTGCAAACAAAGGGTCTTTCACACACAGAGTACTCTCAAACTGAGATCTAGTCCTCCTAGGATCATTAGGATTTCCAACTAGTTCTCCAGCTGCATGAATGGTATTTGCTTCCCATTTTGGTCTTGTAGGACTATTAGGATCTGCAACTAAATCATCATTATCAGACATATCAGAATCAACAACTTCAACTATCTCTTCACTTACATTCAATGGTTCTGGTGGTGAAGAGGATTCTCCAACTTCCATTGCTGCTAGAGGCTCTTCTTGGAACTGAACACTTCTTTCAATGAAGGATTTGTTTGTGCTCAAATTGATCAGATTTTACCCTTTTGAATATTCAAATTACCCAAAAAATAGACACTCTTGGCTTTGGGGCTGCAAAGCCTTCCTCTTTTCTGTTGGAATTCTAGCCCAAGCCCTTGAGCCAAAAATCCTGAAATGGGTCACATCTGGCTTGTTCCCACTCCATGCTTCGAAATGAGTCATACCATCAAGTTGTTTATGAGGCACCCTATTCTGAATATAGGCTGCACAGTTTATAGCTTCGGCCCAAAACTTTGGTGGCAAAGTCTTAGCCTCCATCATGCAGGTTGCCATCTCTTTCAGTGATCTGTGCTTCCTCTCAGCAACACCATTTTGTTGTGGTGTGTAAGGGATAGAATGCTGCATCTGAATACCTGCATCTACACAATATTGAATGAACTCAGACTTGACATACTCACCACCATTCTCAAATATGAGGACCTTGAGTTTCCTCCTAGACTTGTTTTCAACCAAAGCTTTAAAGACTTTGAAGAGGCCAAAAACTTTAGACTTGTGTTTCAAGAAGTAAACCCAGCAGTACCTAGAAAATTCATCTATGAATGTCAATGCATATTTGGCCTGACTCAATGACATATGAGGAAATGGGCCAGCAACATCACTGTAGATCAACTCAAGAGGTGCAGAGGTTCTCTCATGGCTAGCTTTCTCAAATTTATGCTCTGGGTGTTTTCCTAAGATGCAACCTTGACAGACTCCTTTGGAAAAATTAGTCTTTGGTAACCCTATGACAATTTCTTTTTCACTAAGATCAGAAAGATACTTGTAATTGAGGTGGCCAAATATTTCATGCCAAAGCTTGCTTGCCTCATTAGCATGAATAAGAAGAGCAGAGGGGTTTGAGTAGGGTAGGAAGTGTGAGAACATGTATACCTTCGAAGTGTGATTTGCAACTCCTTTTGCAATGAATTTACCACTTGAGATCTCTATGATCTCAACTTCATCAGGGGAGAATATGACCTTCTTTGGAGACCCTATGTGGGTCATCTGATACATTGATAAGAGGTTAGAGGCAAGACCTGGAACATACAATACATTGCTGAACTTACCATGGTCAAGATCAATCCTCCCTTTGCCCAAACTTTCAGTGAGAGAGTCATCTCCCAGTACAGTTGGTGGACCTTTCGACATGTCAAGTGAGGTGAATTCCTCCTTGGTCGAAACCATATGTCTTGAAGCTCCAGAATCAATGATGAAACTAGGTGAGCTTGATGTGCCAGCAACCAATGCATGAACTCTCTCTCTGTCTTCTGAATTTGATCCTCCTTCCCTCTTCTTTGAGTTGTTAGGAAGGTAGATTCCATTCTCCTCTACGAGTTGGGTCAGCATGTCAATTTGATTCTTCATGCAAGAGCTTTTAGAATGATTTCCCTTACTGTAGTATGCGCACTTGCTCATTTCTCCTTTGTTCTTCTTCTTCTGGGGGTTCTTCTTGGAACCTTGGGGCTCCTCTGGAGACTTCTTCTTGTCTCTCTTTTTCTCAGGTGGCTTCTTAGATTTCTTCTTTCCTTTTGAATCCACCCTCGAATCTCCAACAACCAGAGCTTGGTCTTTGGAAGGTTTGATGGTTCCCATCATCACCAATTTATCTTGTTCTTATGTGAGAGATTCCATGAAATCTGCAAGGCTAGGCATTTTCCAGGCTTGAGCTGTCAAATTTGTGGCATGGAAGGTCAAGAAAAACACTAAATAGTCAGGGCCAAGCTTTGAGAGTATGGCCAAAACCAATTTCTCCTCCTTCTTTTCGATCCCACACTATTTTAGCTGCAAAACAAGGGCTTTAAACTTGAAAAAATAGAGTTACAGGGATTCAAAGCTATTGGGACTCGGGGAGATCAATTCATTTTCAATTTGATGTCCCCTCATCTCATCTATCTTACCAAAAAGCTTAACAATCTCCTCTGATACTTCATTTGGTGATGTTAATCCATCAAGATGGAAAAGAAGGTCTCTAGATATGCTCAGACACAGGAGACCATAGGCCTCATCCCTCCTGTTGTACCATTTAATTTTATCTATAGCTGCATTGGCTTATGCTTCTATTTCCATAGTCACTCTGTAGAGGCCTTTCGCTCTCAACAATATCTCCATCTCTGCTTTCCATTCAAATAATTTAAATGGAGTCAAGATGATCTTCTGAGATTGATCCATAGCTCAGAAATTGTCCCTTCAGTCAGCAGAATGCTCCCAGTCAATGATGTCGAACCTGCAATAACAAATTGGAAGGAGATAAATAAATCTACAAAGGCTCTGATACCATGTGGAAATTGAACCTAGGTGTTAGATCAATTACACTCACAAAAATTTCCAATTACACATGCAAATTACTCACAAAGGAGACTGAATATGGAGCTAGACACTAATATGTATTGAATAAGTGTACAATAGCCAACCCTATGAATTCATAGGCTGCCAAAATAAATAATTACATGAGATATTTGAATGCATAAGGATTCTATTCGAATTTGGTCAAAAGCAGGCTTACTAAATCTAAGCAAATCCCCCGTAGGTGCATAAAGCAGTTTCCAAATCTGTCTAGGAGCTCACGAATTGGAAAAATCAATTAGGAAAGCTAATAGATGATGGAAGGACAACTCATACATGCTTTTCTTAGGAGAAAATGGTGGAGGATGACGAGGACAAAAAACAATTTAACTTCACCTAGTCAAACTTTCCCAATTGCCTTAAAACTCAGAAAAAGCAGACAATAAAGCAAAAAAAGTAGACATGCACTAGGAAGGCCAGGAATAAAGAAGATTTCATTCGAAGTGGTTTCCCAAGCGCTCCATGACTCAATTTTATAAATTTTGACTACTTTGGATGTGTGGAGGACAACTTGCATAAGGTGGAATATGGAAACTAGGAAAATAAGACAAAAATTGGATTAATTAATGTCTAAGGTAGCTAACTATGGGTTGATTATTCTAACAAACCCTTTTATTTAATTTAGGTACTTTTAATATTTAACTTAGGAACTTTTAACTAGTTCTTAAGTGGACTTTTGTAGGTATTATAATATTTCATTTTCTTTTAGTAATAATAATAAATAGATGGATCTTTTCCTTCTTTCTTACATTATTAATATTATTACTATGCTTACTTTTTATACATATCATGTATAAAATATATAATAAAATATATTTTATTTGTTAACATTTGTCTTTAGGTATCATATATTATGATCCCTAACTTATGACACTTAAGGCCATCAAGTATTGGTTCAGTCTACCAGGCTAGGAAACTCTAAACATCCTTGCATGTCGGATTCCCTCGTATAACATGGTAGTTATTCAGTACTTGATGAGATACAAAAATTCAAAATTTCATTTAATCACTTATAAATAAGTCAGATGAGATCAATATTTTTCTCTAGTCATTCACTCGACATAATTAATTATTTTCAGTAACTCCTAGTTCTTATTCATAGCCCATACTCAGCGCTAACAAATAGGGAGTTACAAACTTAGTGCAATTCCAGATCTCCTCACTGAACACTAATGCTAGGAGGTACTTGTAGGATACACCTAGGGATACAATGGACAAGGATCCGATGTTCCATAGCTTAAGCTCAACACTAACTTGGAAGGCTCCAGGGCTTCTACCCAACACTTCCAATTTATCTTTTCATGTGTTTCAGAGCTTCATGCTCAACACAAATGTCTCAAAACTCATGTGCTCCAGAGATTCTCTCTCAACACAAATATAAGTACTCATGTGCTCCAAATATTCTTGCTCAACACAAAACATCAATTACCCATGTGATCTAGAGCTCCTTGCTCAACACAAAACATCTCATCAATCATGTGCTTTAGGGTCCATGCCCAACACAAGAAAACATAAATATGTATCATATGCAATTGGCTTACGTCCAATATATCAAACAAACCATCATGTTCATATGCAGTGGGGTCTTTGAATCAGTATATCAAAATAAACATCAAAGTAATATCATAATCAATGGGCTCATGCCCATAGGTGTTAGGTCCAAAATTCAGGATATTACATCCCTCCATGCTTAGAAAAACACCGTCCCTAGTGTTCTAGGGACTCGGAATTAAATCATGAAACACAGAGGGGTAAGCCTTTCTCATGATGGATTCATTCTCCCAAGTAGCCCCATCGACTTCAAAGTGCTTCCATTGCACTTTCAACTGGACTATAGTGTGCTTCGTGAGATGCAACTCTCTCTTGTCCAATATATGAAGAGTTTTAGGGGGGAAATCCCCTTTAGGCTCCACCTGTAATAACGACCAATCAATTACATGTTTAGTATCATAAACATATTTATTTAATAATGATGCATGAAAAACATTATGGAATCTTATGTGAGTGGGTAATGCTAGTTCATATGCCACTGGCCCTCTCTTGGCCAGTATATCAAAGGGTCCAAAAAATCTAGGTGCTAACTTACCACACCTTCCCAACCTCAATGAGCTTCATTTTGATTTTACTTTCAAGTAGACATGGTCGCCTATTTGATAATATTTATCTTTTCTTTTCTTATCTACATAGCTTTTCTAGTGGTCTTGTGCTTCTTTAAGGTTCACCTAGACCTTGGCAACCAGTTATTCCAAGTCCTTTAACAGGTCAAGCCCTAACATGAGTTGATCCACCGGGCTATCCCAAGTAACTAGTGTTCTACACTTTCGTCCATAGACTACCTCAAAGGGACTCATCCTGGTAGAAGTTTGGTATCCATTTTTATACACAAAATCTACAAGATGCAGGTAATATTACCACTTTGTGTGGTTGTTCATGACATACATCCTAAGCATGTCCTCTACAATCTGGTTTATCCTAAGTAGTACTAAAGTTCAATTGCATCTCTAATCCCAAGAATAAGGATCTCCATAATCTTTCAGTAAACTTAGTATCTCGATCTGAGATTATTTCCTTAGGTATCCTGTGCAATCTAAATATCTCCTTCAAGAAGATATCGACAATGTGTACTGCCTTGTAGGTCGACTTCACTGGAATGAAGTGTTATGTTTTTGAAAATTTGTCAACTACTACAAAGATAGAATCATTTTGTTTCTTAATCTTAGGTAGACCTGTGATAAAATCCATGCTAGTGACCTTACACTTCCATTCTAGAATGGGTAACGGCTGCAGCAATCCTGAAGGATGTTGGTGCTCAGCTTTAACCAACTGGCATTCCTGACATTTTGTGATAAACAACGCTATGTCAGACTTTAACTTAGGCCAGAAAAAGTGTCTCTTAATGACATATATCATCTTTTGATATCTTGCATGCCCCGAGTAGGGTGTCCAATGAAATTCCGTGAGGATGCTCGACTGAATTTCCCCTCCTTCTGGGACATACAATCTCTATTTGGACCATATTAGTATTGTTTCATCTACCTTTTACTCTTTTTGTTGTTGAAACAACCTAGGCCTCTTGCACCTTCTTGAGGATTTCTACATAGAAAGGGTCAACTATGTTGGTCGTTCTAATTCTCTCATGTAAATCCAAATCGGTTTGAATTAAAGTCACCTCATATATCATATGAGTTCATCGGCTCAAACCATCAGCAATGTTGGCCACTTTTCTGAACCTACGTGACCTAGGTTCTGCGCAACCCATCAACCCAACAAACACCCAAGATACCATCCCGACAAAGTAAGCCCTATCAGCAACACCTGCAAAGTAGGCGCAGTTTCACCCAAGATATATCTTTGATGGGTAACCACCAGAACCATGTTTCCATGATTGTTGAGGGATTATAGTCCCTTGGTGTGTAGCCAAGGCACTCGATGAAGGAAATTTGATGGCTGGATGGTTGAGTCAATCTTGCACAATTGAGCACAACAATATGTCAACACGCACAACCTATCATTGTTCCTGACCTCACAGCTGGCGCAACCATTAGAGGAAATTTGTGGTCTAAAATGGGCCTTATAAGAAAACACGCTCAAAAAAAAATTTTGTGACCTGGAATTCAAGAACCAATAGAATTTCAATAAAACAAGTCAACCATAATGGTTGAATTGACATATTTGTCATAAAAGAAAACTACTTTTTTCTTTGTATTTTTGACATATCTCCTTGTGTTTTTACTCAAATTTCAGATGGAAGAGCTCGTTGGATGTGAAATTTAATTCCACATCCAACGAGTACCCACACTACATACTTTTGAAGGACCCTGCTACCCCACAATTAATAAATACCTAAAAAAATGTGATGATGATGTCATTATCACATTTTTTCAGGAATTTCTTTTTTTGGGGATAGAGGGGTCCATCAAAAGTATGCAGTGTGGGTACTTGTTGGATGTGAAATTAAATTTCGCATCCAATGAGCTCTTCCGCTCGGAATTTGAGTAAACAAACAAGGAGATATGGCGAAAATATGAACAAAAAAAGTAGTTTTTTTCATTCTTCCTCCAAAATTAATAACTATTATTTTATTATTTTAACTATTATTTTATCATTTTACTTAGGAGGCCCATCTTAGACCTCAAATTTCCTCTAATGTTGTGTGGTGCAGCTGACTCATACTAATAAACCGTCTATGACTTAAGACATAAACACCCAGGCCGATATATACATATATTTGAACGATGCTTCCCTAACATTCATCTACTCATTACAGTATAAAATAAAGCATTTAATCAATATTTCATCATCATACATGAAGCAATTAACAACCATTCATAGCATTAATCATCCTTTCAAACACAAGAGATAACGTCGAAACCCATCTGGGAAAAACCACCAAGGTGCTCTTCATATTACATGAGAAAAGGATATAGCACCTTGCAGTCTACATGATGCAGACTGATCTTATGATATGTCTTTGTGAATCAGAATTCTAGTTCTCATACTCTCTAGTTTGTTCTTCTACCTACTCCTACTCCTAGCAGTCTGCACACATAGCAGCCAAATCAGTGGCTCAACAGCCTCCTATAGCTACGAGACTCTTCCTAAGTCTTCTCCTCTTCTAATCTCTACAAAATTACAATAAAATGGCATATTTCACTATGGATGGCCAATGAAAAGCCAAAACAATACTATTAATCATCAACTGAGGACCAACCCTCTAACTATTGAAAATCCAACTATCACCAACCCTCTAACTATTAAATCCCTCCTATTTATACTATTTTACATGACCACACATGGTTGACTGCATACAAATAGTCTATTAACTTTCACCATCAGCCGCCCCTCATGCTATAGCTGTGTTGATTACGAGTTGACACAAGGCACTTTCGTCCTAACTTACAAATATTCCCTCATATGTGCGTTGCTGTCGGCTTACGCTGGCTTAAACATCCACGATCTGCACCTGTCTTTTTCCAGTTGTTATCACCTGCACGCCCATGCTCTTGCCCTTCCTTCGTCACGCACATCTCCATTATTCCTATGTTGGTCCTTTGCTTCCTTCGTGAACTTCCTTTCTTTCTGTTGCACGTGGGGCGCACCTTCTTTTACTTGCACGCAAAATTCTTCCTTGTTCTCCTTTCCCAGGCCAACAAGTAATTTTGTTCTCTTTGCCCTTAATATACTTTAGCTCAAAATGGTACTCGCTAAGGAAATCCAACCATCTGCCTTTCCTGGCATTCAGATTCGGTTTCTTGAATAAATAATTTAGACTCATTTTTATGTTTTCAAAAGGAATTTCCTTCCCATGAGGTAGTGCCTCCACATATTCAAGGCGTGGATGATGGCTGCTAACTCAAAATCATGTGTGGGGTAGTTATGCTCATGTTCTTTTAACTTTTGTAATTCATAACAGATCATGTAATCATTCTACAAGATGACTCCTCCAAGTTCTTCCTTGCTTGCATCTGTGCAAACAACGAAATCCCCATTGGGATCTGCAATTTGTAGTATCGGTGAAAAAATTCCTTGCACTTGGTCGTCCATAAGAACTTGTTTACCTTCTTTTGCAAAGCATTCATGGGACAAGATATTCTCAAGAAGTTCTCAATGAAATTTTGATAATATCCGGCTAATCCCAAAAAGGATCTAATGTCGATGACACTAGTAGTGGTAGGCCAATATTATATGGCTCTAATCTTCTCTAGGTCCACAGCTGTTACAGAGAAAACTTCCTATGGCTTGGGGTACCATAACAGATAGAGTAACCACAGAAATCAATCCTTTCCTATATGCAAGAGAAACCAAATATCTAACACTAAAGGATCTCGATATATACCTTATTCCAGATGGTAGATGTAGATCCCCGTTGATCTTTTCCACTCTCGCTTGTATAAGTAATTTGCTATCTCAACATTCAATAAACCAGACAAGCATGCTATATATAATTGTGTTAGACCTAATCTAGCATATATAATCAATAAAATATAAGCATTTAAAAGAATCCATGGATTCGATACTCATTTAAATACACATTATTGGACAGGAAAAGATATTTCTATTAATATAAAATGGATACTACAATAGTGACAAGCTCTGTCGGCACGTCTGCGAATCGGAGAAACTGAGTTCTCCACCTGGGCCTCCACCACTTCAATCCTCAATCTCTCGATAGCAAGCTCACAAGCAAAGGCAAGCTTGGGAAGAACACAAAGTGCTCCAAGGGACAAAGGGATGCAGACTCAAGTATAAGCTCCGGCAGCAATGGACTATAGTTCTCTTGCTCTTCAATTCCTCTCCCTTCAATGTATCCAAAGGGTTCCTTATATAGTGCTTCAATGGGGTAATGGAAGGTCAAATCTAAGTGATCTCTGGGCATATGGAAGGCCAAGAGACAAGTGATTCGGATCCACATCAAGGAAAACTCCAAAACTATTTGGCCTTTTGCACACATCCCGATGTACGCGGGTTTAAGGGTCAAATCCGTGTATATATGTGAGAATGGGTTTAAAAGTCACATATATCAGATAAGACATGTTTTTAGGGATGATCTTGGAAACATCAAAGGTAAAAAAATGGTCCATGGGGTCTAAAGAGTCTACAGAGGGACAAGGAAGGCCATAAAGGTGTGATCCACCATGTGTGGTAAAATCAGTTGTAATAGATGCCCCCTAATGTGTGAGGTCATAGGGGTCATATGATGGCCGAAATACATTATAAGTCCATCCCAGAAGTGGAGTGATGAAGAACCAAGTGGAAGAACCAGCCATCCAATAGTACAATATAATGATCAAACTCTGCACATAGCTGCAAGTAGATATAGCAGTCTTAGATACATAAGAGTATAATGGCCATGAATAGGCATGATACAAAATATGACGTGTGGTCATCGCGACATACAATATAGGTAGATTAGAATCTCCATGATGAAGATATACAAAGGATCATGATCTCCATGAAGGCTGAAGATATATAATGGATCAAGATCTCCATAATGGCTGGAAACATCTGACATATACTGGAATCAAGTCACAAGAGCTGAAATATCATGAACATTGGCATGATCAAGGAGATAGCATAGATGAAATGCCACCAATCTGGAAGGTCTTCTACACAATCTGCTACGAGTACATTTCCTACTATGCGAATAGAGGTGTCAAGGTCGAACATAGTAGTCCATCGTCTAATTACCGGTCATTGATGTATACCGTTAACAGATGCGAGATCACCCACCGATAATGAAAATGAGAATCAAGCTACTAGAGTGCAAACTAACAAGTGTAAATAAAGGTGTTGAGGTCAAACACTTGAAAGAATCCATCGATCAGGGGACATTGATGTATTCCCAAAAACTGTCGATGGCAAGAGAACCTGCCACTGATGACTGCAAGTCTCAAGGCACTCAAAATTACTCTAGATTCCTATCCCAGAATAAATGATCTAAATTCGATGGGATGAAATTCGCTGGAAGGAGGGCATTAAGGCATCCCCCATCATCCAACACGAGGTACTCAGCAAAGCTGTATAATGTGGAAGGACTTGATGATAATGTGCACGAACCAATATCAGTACCAGGAATGGTCGACATGCAAAGTTAAGAGAACTGAGGAATGGATGACTCAGGTTTCAACTTCCTTCGAACAAGAGCATAAAGGAAAATGGTGACTAAATGTAGGAAGCATAGACTCGATACACAAAACTGGGACATCTCTGTGACACAAGAGGCATCGACAGAGGCTCCATGGGGACTGCAATCTTAACCAGTAGGTGGAGATAAAATCAGAGAAACGAGTATAGCTCCTAAATTCAAACTATTAACCCAATCAACGGATGTGATATACAGTGCTCTATTCGAAGGTGACACAACTCGATTGCTGCCAAAGATAACATCTTTTCTTGACCGGATTTTTTTTTTTTACTTTTGAAATATTTTGAAAAGCTTGAAAAAGAATAAAAATTCTTTATAGTTACAGACTAGGAGGAGATGGGTGTCAATGGGAAAACAAACTAGTTCCAAGTAGCGAAACATACCTATGCTCAATGCAAGGACACATATGTAGGATAACGACACTCGGGGGAAAGTCCCCTCCCAGTAAAAATGAGGAATCAAGACGTAAAAGATATACATAAAATGGCTCTGCATGGCTAGACATGAGATAAGCTCGGGCTATATGGCTGATAATCAAAGTCAGGGAAGCCAGCATAAGGCTCAATGAGGCAGGAAAAACTCATGATAATGTAATTACAACTTGACATAAGGGAGTCCTGGGGGAAGAAGGCCAGGAAAAAGATCAAGAGGAGTATGAGGCTCTTGCTCAAAGACATGGTGATACTATGCAAAGGACTCCTAGACCTAAGAGAGGACTCACAGCATGGGTACCAAATTCAAAGGGGAGCTAACTAGGACACCCATGTATAGGAAATCTCTACCATTCACATAGTACCACTTCTAACAACAACATTAAGGTTCTGTGATACCATGGAATGGGTTCATACCTAAGGTTAAAATGAAACAGTTGAAAGGTCATGAAAAATGCAAGCAGATGTGAAATTCTAACCTATATGCCAGTTTAGCTACGATACATGTGATAGGAACTAACGGGTTGAAACCTCGGAGAGAGTGTACAAAATATGGACCCTACATGACAACCATATTAGTCCAAAAAAACCCAAAATAGTCAATAAAGAATCCAAACTATAGGGAATAGGGAGGAATGATCATGACAAATGCACCCAAAGGAAACAATGTAGTGAACGATGGGACATAAAAAGGGAAGTAAGGTGTAGACCCACCATTCATGCATCCACTACCACCCCCATGAGGGTGACCATCGGTGTAAAGATCGAGAGAAGGGAGTTAACATCTTCCACAAATGGAGTATAGGGAGGAATGTGACCACTCTCAAATCTATGAGCATGGTAAGGGGTTGTGATGCCCCCAAGTCTGGCACTAGGGTCCGTACTAGGACCAAGGACAGGTGATAGGATACCAAGCATGCCGAAAATAAAAGGACCCGAACTCAAAAGAGCATAAATATACTCAAGTAACCGTGATCCCAAAGTCCAACTAACGCACAAAGAGCACACTCCTAAGAAAATCTACAGCCAAAATACAAGCAAACCAAGGGGAGGATATGTGAGCTCCCGAATGTAGCAAGTATGTCTTGCCTAGGAGAGGCTTGAAACTCCCATACACTACAAGCGGAGGTAGGTAACCAATTATAGTGGCCTTCAGCTTCATCACATAAAGCGACTGTGTTGTCCAACCTATACCTGGTTGGGACACCTATAGAATAACCTATGCAAGTACCCCCTGTGATACCTAGGTAAGGCAACTGAGGTCACCCCAATATAACCAATGCTCAGGCGGATAGTCGCAGGCGGTATTGACCGTATGGGCAGGGTAGCAAATCCTCAAACTCTTGAAAGAGCCCCTAGATACGAATACAATCCTGGAAATATCTTTGGTGCTACTCAATTATGATCAGGGGTCATCCCAATCAATAACCGCTCACACTGCCTCGTGCTTAACTTCCTTGTAAGAGGAGGATCCTGAGAAACACTAATTATATAAAGGAATTCTCTATCTCCCCTGGACAAACACCTACATGTTGTTGTTTAGTAGTCTTGGAGAATTAACTCACAATGAACTATTCCAAGACCCTAAAACCTATTCTTGTTGGTGAACCCTATAAAAGAATAATGTGTAATTCATTTTAAATTATGCGATGATTTTAATGGCTGTAATTACTCAAAGGAAAATGATTGTGCAACTAATGAATTTATGACTCAGTAGTGAAGTAAATATGCACATCATAACAAACAATGCTATGTGCAGTCTTTGTCAAATGAAAAATAGGTTATGCCACTACATGAGATGCATAAATATATATTCCTTTCCAAATGCCAATGTAATCCTTCCTATATGAAAGCATAAATAAAACTCTCATCCAAGAAATCCAATGCAAGTACCTCCTCAAATCCATATGTAAAAAATGCAACTACCTTGTATTTTTCAATATAAAAGAATGAAAAATGCAATAAAAGTCATCTAAAACTCTCAATCTCTGCAGCAAGTATAAAACACAAGCCCATCAAGACACCGAGACAAAAAAGAGTAATGCACTAATGGAAAAACAAAAAGGATAAATGACTAAAACTACTTTCGAAGAAAAATCAATGAAAAATTGGTCTCTGGTCACAAAAGAAGCATCCAACAGACAACATCAAACCCAAGGAAGACCCAACCACACTCACAACCCACCCAACAACTTCCCTCAACATCAAACTCACCAAAAAGGAGGATGTACACGACTGTTTAAAGAACATCTGTGTATATACGTGACTTTTGGCCAAAAAGCTGCATGTATACACGGATTTTGGCCAAAAACCTGCATGTATACGCTACTTTTGGCCAAAAATCCACATATGTACGCGACTTTTGGCCAAAAACTTGCGTATACAGAGAAGACAGTGGTAAAAAGTAGGCCAAGGATCAAACCAATAAAGGGGAGTGTCAATGGATGAGCATACTATAAAATGCAACACATAAACAAGGAGAAACAAAGAGCAAGTCAAGAATATCAAGCACATTGTGCCCCCAAACCCCAAAGAAAAACAAAGAACGTCCCCAGTATGGTCGTCGATTCTGTTACGGAGGAAACCTCCTATGGCTTGGGGTACCACAACAGACAAAGTAACCGCAGAAGTCAATCCTTTCATATATGCAAGAGAAACCAAATATCTAACACTAAAGGATCTTGATACATACCTTATTCCAGACGGTTGATGTAGATCCCCATTGAGCTTTTCCACTCTCACTTGTATAAGTAATTTACTATCTCAACATTCAGCAAACAAGACAAGCATGTTATATATAATTGTGTTAGACCTACTTTAGAATATATAATCAATAACATATAAGCATTTAAAAGAATCCATGGATTCAATACTCATTTAAATACACATTGTTGGACAGGAAAATATATTTCTATTAATATAAAATGGATATTACAATAGTGACAACCTATGTCAGCACATCTATGAATCGGAGAAACTGAGTCCTCCACCTGGGCCTCCACCACTTCAATCCTCCATCTCTCAATAGCAAGCTCACAAGTAAAGGAAAGCTTGGGAAGAACACAAATTGCTCCAAGGGACAAAGGGATTTGGACTCAAGTATAAGCTCTGGAAACAATGGACTATAGTTCTCTTACTCTTCAATTCCTCTCCCTTCAATGTATCCAAAGGGTTACTTATATAGTACTTCCATGGGGTAATGGAAGGTCAAATCCGAGTGATCTCCAGGCATATGGAAGGCCAAGAGACAAGTGATTTGGATCCACATCAAGGAAAACTCCAAAACTATTTGTCCTTTTGCACACATCCCGATGTACGTGGGTTTAAGGGTCAAATCCGTGTATATATGCGAGAATGGGTTTAAAAGTCACGTATATCAAATAAGACATGTTTTTAGGGATGATCTTGGAAACATCAAAGGTACAAAAATGGTCTATGGGGTCTAAAGAGTTTGCAAAGGGACATGGAAGTCCATAAAGGTGTGATCCACCATGTGTGGTAAAATCAGCTGTAAAAACAGCTATACCTATCTTGGAGATGATGTGACCCAAGTACTGTATCTGTGGTTTGTAAAAATAACATTTACTAAACCTGGCGTAGAGTTGTTGTTTTCGTAACACCCGTAGCACTATGGGAAGGTGTTCCCCGTGTTCCTCTTTATTCTTAGAGTAACTTAGGATGTCATCTATAAAATCCAAAACAAATTTATCCATATATTTACTGAATATATTGTTCATCATACACATAAAGTTTGTGGGTGCATTGCTCAACCCGAACGGCATTACTACAAACTCGTAGTGACCATACCTTGTACGAAAGGAGGTTTAGTGAATATCCTCGTCGCGAATCCGTACCTGATGGTACCCAAATTGCAGGTCAATCTTGGAAAATATCTTGGCTCCTCCTACTTGATCGAACAAATCATCGATGCTAGGGAGTGGGTATCGGTTCTTGATAGTCATCTTGTTAAGATGACAGTAAACAATGCACATGTGCATCGTACCATCCTTTTTCTTTACGAAAAGTATCGGTGCTCCCCAAGCAGACACACTTGGTCAGATATAGACTTTCTCTATCAACTCCTGTAATTGCAATTTGAGTTCAACCAACTCTGGTCCACTCATGCAGTAAGGGGATTTTTAAGCCGGAACTGAACCTGGTGTCAGTTCTATGGAAAAGTCTAGGTCTCATTTCGGAGGTAATCCTGGGATTTCCTCAAGCAATACGTCCTTGAATTATA
>LPNX010778331.1:0-18536 GCA_001517045.1 Pseudotsuga menziesii | reverse complement strand
GTTCGTATTTTCGACATATCTCCCTGTGTTTTTACTCAAATTTTGATCGGGAGAGCTCATTGGATGCGGAATTTGATTCCGCATCCAACGAGTACCCACACGGCATACTTTTGAGGGACCCCGCTACCCCAAAAACAAGATCACGTTTTTTCAGGTATTTCTTGTTTTTGGGGTAGCGGGGTCTCTCAAAAGTATGCCGTGTGGGTACTCGTTGGATGCGGAATCAAATTCCGCATCCAATGAGCTCTCTCGATCAAAATTTGAGTAAAAACACAATGAGATATGTCGAAAATATGAACAAAAAAAGTAGTTTTTTTTAATGACAAATATGTCAATTCAACCATTATGGTTGACTTATTTTATTGAAATTCTATTGGTTCTTGAATTCCAACTCACAAAAACTTATTTTGGCACATTTTCTTATAAGGCCCATTTTAGACCCCAAATTTCCTCTAATGACTAGAAAGTACTCTATGTGTTGTTCCCTCTTAGCCTCTATGTCTTGGATGTTTACTGCAAATAGTTTGCATCCTTTCCTAATGCACTTCTTTGCTTGTAAGGTAGATATCTTCCTTACAGAAACTTTCTTCGGTATGCCTTGAATCTTCACTTGATTCCCTTGGCTATCTATACACAATATTGATTGGTGTAAGCAATCGAGCATGACATGGTGTTATTCCAACCAGGCTATGTGGATAAGTATATCATACAATCCTAAGGGTGGGATGTTCAGGTTTACTTTAGTAGGAAAACTATTCAGGTTTACCTCACAATCTTTAACTATTTCTGAAACTTTATGTTTCGTACCCATGGCTAACTGTAATAGCCAAGCTTTATCATGTTTAACTTTTCCTAGTTTACATACGTCAACAATTTTAGGCGATACATAGCTCTAGCAAGCACCGGGGTCAATCAGTATTGAAATAGAAGTGTTCAATATCTTACCTTCTATCTCAACAATGGTAGCCTGATGGTATTCCTATCAGCCATCCAATGCTGCATAAATCCATGGTGTTCTCTCTATTTCCTCTACCGTTGGTTCTTCTTGTAAGTTGTGCAAGACCCCATTGGTCTTGTTCTTACAATCTCGGGCATAAGTTTATCTTCCTCATGGAAAATCCACTATTGGTGTAAAGTGGATTTACAAACTTAAATTTAATATGGATGGCAACATTTCAAAACATAAAGCACGTTTGGTTGCAAAAGGATATGTGCAACAAGAAGGAATTGATTTTGATGAGACTTTTTCTCCTGTAGCAAGAATGGAAACACTAAGAACATTTATTTCCATTGCATCTTAGTTAAAGCTAATTGTTTATCAAATGGATGTCAAATATGCCTTCTTAAATGGATATTTGAAGGAAGAATTTTATGTTAATCAAACTAAGGGTTTCATTATTTACAGTAAAGAAGATAAGGTGTATATGCTTAAGAAGGCTCTTTATGGTCTTAAGCAAGCCCCGAGAGCTTGGTACTCTAGAATTGATGACTATCTTCATGATAATGGTTTTGTTAAATGTTCTTTTGAGAATGTTGTCTACAAAAAGGTTGTTGGGTCATATTTTATCATCCGTTGTCTATATGTAGATGATTTAATCTTCATTAGTACCTCATTTTCACTTATGGAGGAATTTAAAGAGGCAATGAAATCAAAATTTGAAATATCTCATTTGGGTGAAATGAAATATTTATTGGGGTTGCAAATTCAACAAACAACTGAAGGTATAACTATTTGTCAAACTAAATATATTGAAGAAATGTTGAATAGATTTATCATGCAAAATTGTAAACCTGTGAGCACTCCTCTTGTAGTTGGGAGTAAAATGATGAAATATGATGAAAAACCAATTTGTGATGCTACCCTTTATAGATATATGATTGGTATCCTTATGCATGTGACATCCACTAGACGAGACATTATGTTTGGTGTGAGTCTATTTTCTAGATTCATGCATCAACCTCACGAATCCCATTGGCGAGCAGCCAAAAGGATTTTCAGATATGTAAGTGGTACTAAATTTTATGCACTGTTTTAAACCTATGCTAATGATTCAAATGTTGTAGCATACACAACTGCAAATTGGGCAGGAAGCTTGGATGATCGAAAGAGTACCTATGGATATGCTTTTCTCTTTGGAGGAAACCTTGTTTCTTGGAGCAGCAAAAAGAAACCCAATGTTGCACTATCTACAGCAGAAGCAGAATATCTTGTTGCATCATCCACAAGCACACAAGGCATTTGGTTGTCAAGGTTGGTGGAAGACTTGGGAATGGAAGTATGTAAACCTATCAAATTTTACTGTGATAGTCAAAGTACTATCTCCATGACAAAGAATCAAATTTTCCATGGCAGGAGAAAACACATTGACATTCGCCATCACTTCATTAGAGAGCTTATCCAATAAGAATTTCTCTTTTTTGAATTTCGTAAATTTGGAGATCATCTTGCAAACATTTTTACTAAAGATCTTCCAAAGGATCGTTTGGAGATACTCATATCACAGTTGGGAACCCTCAAACTTGACATTAAGGGGGATATTGCAGGATCTAATGCCCAAGTTTTCGGCAATGCCTATGACAGCCAGAGCAAATAAATTAGGCATCTTCTTAATAACCATTTTCTGTGAGTTGTTGGTTGTGAATCACCACATATCTTCTCTCAATCTCCACGTTTCCACTGCATTTGCTGGATTGAAGCAGATCAAACTCTATTTATAGAGAATTGTATTTCCTATTTAGTAATGTTGTTTAAATATTTTTTTAGTGATAATTTTTTGTGCACTGTAACAGAGAACAAAAGACTAGTCTAAAATTTTCCTGTTTGTTGAAAACAGTGCAGCATACTTTGTTTTATTGTTTTGTTAAAAGAAGTATTTGTATTTTCTTTACTATTTGAAATAAATATTGAAAGTGATTTCCAGAATTCGCATTGAGTTTTATTTTAATTTCTCAAAACAGAGTTTTTCTGAGCGTGACTCCTCAGCGGGCACTTAACTCCATTTATCAGATTCGTTAGTATAAGTGATTCTTCAGTATAAGTGCCTAAGATAGACTCAGGTCGTATAAGTGCCTAAGCAAGCAAGCAGCCTAGTCGATCCAATAACAATGTTTGGTGAAGAAACAGTTCAAGTCAAAATTAAAGGTAGCACGGGTTGCACGTTACGTAACAACAAAATAGGCTAAATATCAAAGTTCAAAGTGATCCCGCCCAAGCCCTTCCTTCCACTCTAGGAGTCTGGCTGTATTGAAAAGGGGAAGTTCCCACCCACGCTATGACTATTGGTAGCTATCCAAAAGAAAGTCATCCTATAGGTAGGTAGAACCTATTACTCCCAAAAGTAAAGGGAAGTTAGGCGGTACCTTGCTTGAGGATGTGTCTAGGCCTGACCCTTCCTTCAAAAAGTGGGCATGTATTATATCAGAACACATAAGAAAATATAAGCTATAAGCTCTCGTTAGTAAAAAGGGGTCGTTGATAAGGGTCGTAACTCGAAGTCTGTAAGTAAAACCCTCCCTTTATCAACGTCGTTCGGCAAACAGTGATTGTTCTAAAGAAGATTAATAAAAAGGTACCCAGCAGGTTCGAAAGAAGATCCCAATATAAAACTAAAGGTTCAGGTCTCAAGTGGCTCAACAAAATAATGAGGCGCGTAGCGGTCTAGTTAGGAGTCTAATTCGGGTTGGGTAAAAAGGCATTAAAACAAATACCCTCCCTCATCTGATTTGTCTTATCTAGCAAGAATTCCCCTACCCGTGGTCCAGCTTCAAGGCATACTTCAAGGCATAAGAATCCGTGTTGATCCATGCATGCCTTCCCCTTCCCTTCAAGCAATAGACAACTAGCTATATTGCCATGCCCTTGCCATGCCCTGTGGGGTTGGTCCAGTCAATCCAAAAAGCTTCTTCAAATGGGGTGAAACCCACTCGCTATTCATATGGTGAGGGCCATTTGATAAATCAAAAATAGTGTTGGGGTCCAAGTAATATGATGCATCTCGGTTTCGAGGCTCTCTTCCATCATGGTGGAGAACTATCATTTGGCTTTAGGCAATTGGCTCAAATTGCTCCGTGAGTTGCTCGCTAAGTTATATGACAAAATAAATGCTAAGAAATTAGTTCACATGACATAGATGTAATAAACAATTATAAAGTTATATGAAAAAATACACTAAACTACATAAAATAATAATAGAGATATAGTTATACAAAAGAGTTGCTCTATAATATAATTAAAAAATGAATGTTCTTTTCTAAAATAAAATAAAAATGTTAGAAAATTTTGATGTTTTTCTCAAAAATAAATAAAAATTTAAATGTAAAGTTGGATGAAAATTTTGAAATTAAAATTAAACAAATTTTACATCAAAACAATTACATGTTAATAGATCTAATTTCAAAATAAATTTAGAATGATATTATATAATCATAAATTTAAAAAATTCTGTACTCTCCACACTTAACTCTACCATCAATCTTTAAAAGTTATCAAACAAAGACACAAAAGCAGACACAAAGTTATCATTTCAGAATATGGGTATCCGAAGATTTGTCAAACTGCAGATCTGAATTTGTTCTGAAACATTGTATGTCTTAGAGCATAATTTTCTAAAACATTGATCTGTTTGTATGTTTCAATGTGAGATAAATTAATTGCACACATAACCAAATTTGCTCTGAAGCAGTGTACGTTTTCCATCATCATTTTTTAAAACATTTATATGTTTCTATGTTATAGATCATTATAAGTTTCTAAAACATTTAGGTGTTATAATATAAGATAAATTAATTGGACACATAACCAGCTACATGTAAATATCTTCCGCTGCGTTCTGTATAATAACATGCTCTCAAATACATATTGCTGACAAAAAAATGCAAAAATAGAGGAGGCAAGAAAGGCTGAGAGAACACTATAAACTATTATGTCCTTGAACAAAAAAATAAACAGTCATATCTAACACTTTAAGGCTCCTTAACCTGTCTTTCCATGGCGCTGAAAAATCAAATGAGGAGCTGATGATCCATACAATAAGGCTCCTTAACCAGTCTTTCCATTGCGCTGAAAATCAATTGAGGACCCGATGATCTATACAATAAGGATTACGATTTCTGTTACAATAATGCTTCTAATTCACGATTTCTTTGCTCCAGTTGTTGTATACGCTTCTTGAGATGGATGATGTACTCCTTTGTTTGAAGTAGGACTTTAGCTCTGCTTGTATTCTATCTCATACAATAATTAACACAGTTGAACAATCAGACCTACAAACCAAAACCAATCAAGGCAGCAGAATTTGAAGGAGTGAAAAACGAAAATCGGTACCAAAAAGCTTACCTTGGGTTTTACAGGCACTAAAGCCCGTAAAACAGAGAATACTTCACTCATCTGTTCTCGCCTCTTGCGTTCTGCTACAACATGGTCGATAGCAACCTTGTCGTAATTATTGCTAACGGCCATGTTCGTACTGACGGAATTCTTGCCCTTATAACTTAAGGGTGGGAGCATTTTGCGATTATTGATGTCACTTAACTCTAAGCTTTTCCAATTACTGTTCATCTCTTCACTGGAAACTGAAACAATGGATTCATCAAGTTGAACATAGGGCTGAGCATTATCAATTCCCATTTGACTATGTGTAAGCAATTCAGAGAAACAGAGATCGTTTGATGGCGGAGGCAAATAACAGCAAAGATAATCAGCAGCAGATTCCATTGGCTCTTGTGGCCAATTGGTCAATGGATTGATGGAATCAAGTGCACAAAAATAAAATTCATCACATGTGGTATCTGTAGATTCCATAGACGTTTGATATATATCTTCTAATAACAATTTCTGAGAAGGCAATGGAGAAAATATGCTATCTGCAAGTTCACGAAGTTACCGCAGAGCCAAACTGGTATTGTCTGCCGTGTTGCTATTATTTTCCTGAATCCTATAGATGTAAATCAGATTATATCAGGTCCACAGCGTGAACATTGCAATAAAGAATTGTTTATTGCACACAATAACCTAATGAATTGTTTATATGAAGGAAATGAATTTTGAAATCATGAAAGATGGACTTACAAGTGAACTCGCCCAAAGGCAAAACTCTTAGTGGAAAATCTGCAAAATAGCCATTGAAGATCGATTCGAATAAACCACACATCTATAAACCTGGGACTAATCCTTAGCGACGGTGCAGACGTTATGGTGTTTCAACTAAAGCGTATAAGAAAAGGTTGGTATCAAATAATTTATTGAGATTAATCTTTTTTAAATGAGATTAATAGACAATTTACTGTGTTTCTCAACATTTACTGTAAAATTATCTTATTCGCATTGAATCTATCACTTTTCTTCAGGCTTCATACATCCATTTTTGTCTTTATTCTGCTTTGCCATTTTGATTCAGACATGCCATACCTATCTGTACATCCCACATTTTGTGGTTGTAGAACAAAGCCGTGTACAGGCAAATTTTCCAAATGATGAACGAATAATTGATTTGAATGATGCATACACAGTCACAAATTCACCCCATTCCATGGGCAACGATTTACTGTCAGTCAGTCAACAAAAAGAGTATCTATCAAATAAAGAATAACAATTTTCTTACTCTTTTGAGAAGTTTATGAACCAATGGCCTTTCGATATAGCTGACTTACTGTAACGTTAAAGAAACCGAAGTGGGTGTGGACATTCAATTATCTTTGTTTAATTTTCAAGAAACACAACTTTCAATGCCTTGGTGACATTGATTTGAATGATGTGTATACATCACAAATGTCGGTTCTGGTCTCAAGTTTCTTGCTGTATATCAACCACATTAATTTTGGTTCGTTTTGCTGATACTAATAATTTGAAAGCAACATTTCCAACGATATACCACCTGTAGACCATGATGTAAAGCAATTCATGGAGGGAAACATTTCCAGAAAGCTACATTGACTTGGATGATGATGCATACACAGTTACAAATTCACCCGTTGCAGGACATTGTCCTTGCTTCATGGATGACCACATTTCTATTCCACGGACAAAAACCGATTTCCCTTGTAGCCTGTACGGATTTATTTTTCTTTCCTTAAACAAAGTGGCTTTTCCATAGAAACCAAAAGAGTTGAAGGAAACGGTGAATCCAGGTGGGTTGGACCGTTGGACACTCAAGAACCGATTCAGGTCGATGTCAAGATTAAAATTTAGGGATGAAATTTATTTTGATAGTAAATGCTATATATTTGATTGAAATTAAATTATATATTTTTACTGAGCATTCTGCATGAAGACCACATGAGGAAGTAGACCAATCAAAGCCATGTGGAGGATTGCACTACATGAGAAGAGGAATTTGCATAGTACATTGCTTGGGACGAGGCCACAATGTTTAACGTGGCGGTGTGGGGGTTCTTAGTTGTGCATCTTGATGGGGCACCTATGGTTGCTAGTCCATATCTGGAAAATTCAGTTTCAGGCTCGAGATTGAAGCTTTCTTCCATTCCACCAATACATTCAATAGACTAGGGTTTGGCGCGAGGGCCTTAGTCGACACTTGCACCTGCACCAAACCTTTCCTCTATGAGGCATTGGTTTAAGGGGGATCCACGTCAAGGACTTCCTTCAAAAAATGATGCTCTATGGTAGCTATAATAAGATGGCAGATATGTTGGTGAACTTGACCTCCTAGCATGTGAGATGGCCAAGCTCATTTCAGAGGGGAACTCACCATATATCAACTGAGCGAAATGGGTGCTCCATAGCAGATAATGTTTTATCATGTTATCTTAGAGTATCAAACTGAGGAGAACTTGTATACAACTATGACGAGTTGGAGAGCCACAGGACATCGATATTTGGTGATCTCTATAAAGATAGAGATTGGGATCACCTCGATGGATGCATATGTTCATGATGTGTGCAGATTTGTTGAGATCCGCATGTAGATATGAGGAAAGAGTTTGAGATCTAAGTTGAGGTCCACCGATCGAAAGGGTCTCTGTACCTAGTGCATAAGAGGGAACTAATATATTGCAAAGGACACATATGTGGAGCAGAGAACCACAATCGTTTTATATTGGTAGATGCAAGTTGTTGGAAGAAGAGATGTTGGTTCATGGGGTATTCCATGTCATAACGTTGATGGGATATTAAAAAATACCCCTAATTTCACTACATATTGACAATTACTTACAAAAATTATTTTGTTGATCACCCCTCCCAATACAAATTTTCATTAAAAAAACCCTAGTTTTACAAGATATTCCTTATTTTTGCTAGAAACCCCTTTTTATACCCCCCAATACCTATAGACCCCACAAACCCTATTCTCCACCCCCCAATACCTACAATATATTGACCTAATTTTCACAATTGAAAACCCCCTTTTATGAATGAACATGATAAGATATTTCTCAACAAGGTGAATCCCCCATGTGTTGGTTATGCACTATGGTGGAAACATGTTCCACCGATATGTGTGTATTCTAGGAGGATGACCAAGACGTTGATGTTGAACTCGCATCGTTGGTCCCCAAAGCGTTCTTGTAGAAGGACGTACTCTTCCGGTGCTAAAGGTCATGTAGAACATGATGTGGAAGGAAATGTTGTCTACAGGTAGGTCAACCATGCTCGAGAGAGAGCAGTGAGTCCTAGTTATGAAATGAACTATTGGCGTGACTATCTCACCAAGGTGTAAGGGTTTTGGTATGACATCCCAGCAATCATCTATCGAGGATTCTCCACCATGTTTGTTGATATTGTAGTTTTATCGTGTGATTTTCCAAACTTTATGTCTCATGCGTTGATGGAATTCCCTTGTCCCTATGGGGACTCACTATACCCCCTTACTCAATATAGCCTTGATGCTTCACCTTAAACCTTAAAAATGAATTTTTGAATGCATACGTTGGTCAATAGTTATACATATCGTGTATACGCAACATTGGTATATTTTTTTATTCTTAAAAATAAAAAAATGTTTCGAGCTTTCTTCATCAAGTACCAAATAAGTTGATCCTTGGCCTTCCATATGCTTGGAAACCCTTCGATTCGACCCTCCATTTACCATTTGAGGGTTATATATTAAGCCATTGTGAACCATTGGAGGATGAGAAACTTAGAGAGTAAGGAAACTATAGAAAATTTATGCCCCATTGGCATATACTTGAGTCTGCATCCCTTTTGTCCTTGTTGATAGAATTTTTTATGTTCATCTCCCAAGCTCTCCATTGCGAGTGTCTGCTTTCCTTATTGAGATTAATTCCAACTCTGCGCTTCACTTTTATAATCCATGTTTCTCGTGCTTGTCTCAATTCTATCCAAGCATAACCCCTTATTTATACTTTGCAACCTCATCACCCGTAACCCTAGACGAAACATTCCCCCAAGTGTCCTTATCCTGTGTGCATTTCCTTGCATTGATCATAGGTATGTTCCACTACTTGGAACTAGTTTGCTTGACCTCAACACTTGTTTCCTCTATGTTGTACTATAAGCACATTTTATTCTTTTTCAATCTTTATAATATGAAAAAAGACAAATAATAATAATAATAATAAACATAAAAAGTCAGATGGGAAATGATATCGTCTTATATTGACAACTATCATGTTTACTTTGAACATAACACATTTTATGAGTCTATTCAACATGGGTAAGGTTTTTGGCATGGACTTAGGAGTTGTACTCGTTATTCACAATTTTCACCACTGACAGGTTAAGCTTCCAGCCCCCATGGAACCTTTTTTGATCCCTCTTGTGTCACGGAGTTGTCCCAGTTTGCAAATTGAGTCTATGCTACCAAAGTGTTTCCATTTGCCTCACACTCTTGTTCAAAAGAAGTCTTTAGCCTAAGTTGGCCCTTCCTTACTTATCTTGACTCTGTATGTCAACCATTCTCGATACATCATAGAGTTGTAGTCCTACCTTGCACCCTAGCCCTACTTTCATTATTCTTAGGTGAAATTGAACTCAATAAATGGCATCTCATCATCGATCGCTAACTGAGTGGTTTCCCTTTTGTTCGGCAACACAAAATCTATTCATGCATTGGGATTCGTTTCTTCGACACCCTTAGACCCTATTGTTGGTTTCCTCACCTCTGTCAGTAGTTTTCATCATTGGATGCTATTCAAAGTGTCTCTTTCACACACTAATTCCATCCGATATGCGTGAGAGATGCACGTGGTTACTGGTTCATGTACATATTGTTTATTCAATTTCTTCCAAATCATCCATCATTGTTGTGTATCACGTGTTGGTTGATGGGGGGTCCATTAATTCCCTCCTTCTAATGAATCATATTATTGGAATTCATCCTCTATTAGATGCTCCATTTCAGCTATCATCCTTTATTGTTGCTTTTTCTAAAGGTGTTTCAGGAGATTCATCCACAGATAGGGGCCTCATGTTTCATTGGACATATTCTCATTTCCCCTTGCCATGTCTCAAAAGATATTTATCTGAATATTAACACTTACTTTGCCTCAGATTATGAAGGTTATCACTAGTCACTAAGCTATAAGCGCTTGAATGTTTCAGGATTTAACTCCATTTCCCAACGATGTTGTCTGTTTTTTTGGCTTACAATATTTAAAACCCAAACAACCCATTCTCTTTAGAAACATAGCCTTTTAAACGATTGCTTAAAGCTATATGTGTATGTGAATGTTCCTATGATGAAGAGAGAACCCTCTATGACTGTATAGGATAGAATAAAGTCTAAATATTGGTTTTAAATGGTTAACCCAGTGATTTCCTACCACAACCATAAGAAAATTATTGGCTGATAACAAGTCAAATTAGGTCATACAAGGAAGGTAGTGAATATTCGCATGCTTCAGTAACTTACTGACAATGAGAACACTATCTCATATTCAACCATGTACCCCCACTAATTCACCGAGTTTAACTTCCTCTAATTGATTTGTTAACAGAATGAATTGAATTGAACTAAATCAAATTGCTTGTAACTGAATGGAACTGAATGTACCTAAGCAGAACTGAATGTCACTTAACAAAACTGAATGTAACTAAACGGAACTGAACAGAACTAAATGTTACTAAACAAAACTAAATGTAACTCAATAGAACTTAATGTAACTAAATTAATTGAATGTAACTAAATAGAATTAAATATGACTGAACAAAACTAAACATAACTGAATGTAACTAGTGCTTCTCCATCAGTTTCATCTTCAACAACCACTTTCATAGATGACGGAGTTGATTCGTTAATTAACTGAACTTGTTTTATCACAACTAAGACTCAACTGATGTCTTATTAATTCGAGTTCACTTGGAGGCATACATGGGCAATTCAAATTCTCTCTCTATCTTTGTGCTCGTTTTAATTTTCTTTGCATGGTCCATATGTGATTTCATTAATTCTATATCATATCATACTCATAATAGTTTTTATGAACCTATGATCATATGTATTACCTCGGGTCATATAGTCACATACTAAAGTATATCACTCTAGGGGTATATAATCCCTAAAAGAGGCTTGTAGCACCTGTTGACCATGACTATCCACATATCACATAGTATATCCACTGTACAAAGTAAAGTACACCACCTCACAACATGATGATATTTGGAGAACTTGATATTACTCACAATTCTATCATCCTGATAGTACTCACAAGACTCAACTTGATATGACTCACAATCTTTACAACATCACCATCTCAATCATATGAGGATATTTGTAGGACTTGATATTACTCACAAGTCTATTATCTTGATGTTACTCACAAGCTTTACAACATCACCACCTCAAACATATGAGGATTTTGTAGGACTTGATATTACTCACAAGCCTATTGTCTTGATGTTACTCACAACACTGGAGAATGACTTCTGGTCATGTAATATCAAAACTCCTTCTCAGGGAGGGGGGCATTCTCTACCATACTAGGAATTTACTGCCATACCAAACTTATCTCGGAAGTGTCAGAACCTCTTCAGAGATAGAGGCTTGTCACAAATTTGCAATATTCGCATTAGTATCTATGTACTAGAATTCATTTTACATGACCATGGCGTCAATGAAGTAAAAATTCATCTCAATGTCTTTTATCATAACACACATATAGGGTTTTCTAGAAAGTTCGACTATTAACAATTAATGATTGTAGGTTCAATTCTTTCACCCTAGTAGGTAGCTTCCCATACACTACTCCTCAGCAATTAGTACTATCCACAAAACACATTTTGCTTCTGAAGTACTCTCAGACATACATCTTGCTTATGTATTACTAGCCACAATACGATTAGCTTTTGTAGTACTAACCACAAATTACACTTATCTTTTCTTAGGATTAAACAATATCTAGATAGAAGAATCAAAATAGGTTTTCCATGTATCAAATACAATAACGATTGTATTCTAATGTACCTGAAAGGTACTCAAACATATGCCTAGTAAGCATAAAATACATCAGGTCTACTCAAAGACCAACCAACTACTTACACATAGTAGCATCATCTATATCCAATCCAAGATAAAGTTTCTCTAAACTAGAAACCATGGATTTTAAATCCATAACATACAACATTATACAACAAATGTGTAATAATGTGCAAAAAGAAAGCCTTATCTTTTCTTCCACTCTTCAACATTTGTTGACTTGTTGAATCTTCTTCTATTTGGAGAAGTTATTTTTGATATTTCCATTCTTTGTGATGTTCTTTAAGGCATGATCACGTTCTCATTGATTCCTCTCTTTATATTTCAACACCCCAACTACCTCTCCAAGAGGTTTATCTATTTTCTAACCACACATACTATAACTCTTCTTGAGTATCAATACTCTTGGATAATTTGACCATGTCTATTCTCATGCGGATTCTATCAATAATATATCATAGGCGTTGGATGCCTCAGTCATGTACCATGAATTAACTGATGGGGATTTTATCTCCTCCTACCTATGAAGACACATCAATACTCCCTATTCAACTGGAGGGGTTTTTCTATACTATACTAAGCTTGTCCCGGATAGAGGCTTAGTAAGAATGATGGCAATGCTACTCATTTCTGGTTATGTACCATGTCTCGAATATAACTGACTTGAAAGCCCAAAATATTTACTTCTTTCAACGTGCTATATCTATACCAACACATGGGATCTTCATCGATCACTATACTAGTCAAATTTGATATATCTTTGAAACTCTGTTTCACTGAACAAGACATATCTAAGTCCACTTACACTTATACCAAGTAGGTACCAGAACACATGCTTTGTTGTATATGTCTATGTACAGACTACAAAGCATATAATAGATCCTGGGACCTGTGAATAACAAACTGCATCTTCACTAGATCCAAATATGAAGTAATAATTACAAAATTTTATATTTATATTCATATGTGTGGCCATGGATTTGTACCATCAACCTGAAACTCTTCAATCTCTTTTACTGCACATTTTCCTTAACTGAGGAAAATCTTTGTTTGGTGATTTCCACACCACTAATCATAAAAATCGTCATAATATTATTAAATATTGTTATGAGCTTCCTTATTATTATGAGCATCATGCAGGTCTCCCTTTTTCCAAGAGGTACTTTATCCAGTTACGCTGGTTCTTTAGGATCTATCAAAACTAGCAACTCCCTCTCACCATCTGAATCCGAGAATCATATTTTGGTTCCTCCATCATGGAGACTTTATGCTCATCCATGTATGAAGCTATTATTGACACATGAATGTAAATAAGATAATTTAATTATCTTCAAGAGTCTAAACATATCCTAGAATAGGATTAGGGATTCTATTATGGATCCTTCCTAACACATAGGAAACTCTCGACCTTCTACCAGAAGCTTCTTGATTCACAACATCCCATTCTCTTTCAAGATCAGCCATCAGAATTGCTCTTCATTCAATAGAGGTCATTTTTCTTTTAGGTCGGGAAATATAGTATTTCCCTACAATCCAAATTCAATCAAGTTATTAACAACCTTGCATAATCCAATCATTTCAACAAAATGACAAACAACACATACTGACATGCAAAACATTCTAACCAATTTTTCACTATAACCATATCTCATGAATATCTCAATGTATTTGCAGTGGTTCATATAGTTATGTACACATTGAATCATTGTTTCGACATAACCCCATTCATATTTCATGTAATGTTTTGCAGTTCTATATCAGTGTTATATTTAGATCTCATGAATATTTATGCAAGCCCTTATTCTTCTTAACATAAATTTATCTATTTGCCAATAAAATTGAAATATTGTAACATATGTTTTTAATCATGTTTATACCATAACACCAGTCCTAATCTCATGAATATATAATGCAATGAAACAAAATATGCTTTTATAAAAGCATATCATGATAATCAAATAATCATGTAGCCCAACATTCATATCTCTCGAATCAATCATGCAGCCCAACATTCATATCTCATGAATAATTATGCACATCTATATTCATATATTTATGAACAATCATTTATCCCAACATTCATATCTCATGAATCAGTCATACAACTCTTCATTAATATTTTTATGAAACAATCATACATGCTTTATAGTCATATCTTAAGAAAAATGATGCAACTGTATATTCATATTTTATAAAACAATCATGCATGTTTTATAGTTATAGCTTATGAACAATCATGCATGCTCTATATTCATATTTTATAAAACAATAATGCATGCTCTATATTCATATCTTATGAACAATCATGAATGCTCTATATTCATATCTTATGAAACAATCATGTTTCTCTATGTTCATATCATATGAAACAATCATGCATTCTCCATATTCATATCTTATAAAACAATCATGCATGCTCTATATTCATATATTATGAAACAATTATGCAGCTCTATGTTCATATCTTATGAAACAATCATGCATACTTTATATTTATGAAACAATAATTCATTTCTATGTTCATATCTTAATAAAAACAATCATGCAAGATTTATGTTCATATCTTATCATTCATTCTTTGAAGTCATGTCTTATGATTTTTTTTATCTGTAAATGAATGAAAGACAATCAACATATATGCTCACACTTCCTAATCTTAGGAATAGAAAAATCTATATGGCTATAATGAAAACAATCAAAAACTTATAGCTCTAAATAGCATATCATAAAAATTTAGGTACTTATCTTTTATTGTTTTACATGCTCCCTCTTGATCTCTGCTTCCTTTTGGATATTATTGGAGTCCCTCGATCTTGATCTCTTTGTAAATTTGAATGCATACAAGAGGTAGCGAATCTCATCATGGAGAAACTATTTCCCATGCACCTCGGAGCGAATGCTCATTTTCAAGTTAAACATCTTCTAATGATCACCCTATTCTTCAGATGATATCTTAACACAATATCCATTGAATAATGATAATATCAAAACCATAGATATTGGGGTTATTCCATCAATTCGTCCACTTTGGGAAACTGGTCATAACACAAATTCTGAGAATTTCTTCTACAAATGCCTTATCATATCTCTCAAATAGTTGCGAATTTTTGAAATATTCTCGCATGTAAGTTAAATCAGCCCCTTTTGGGAAGTGGGTTTTCAACCGACTAATTTGTATGATTCCTCGCGGATTGATCAGAACGTCTCCATGAAATTTGTCTCCTAAAAAGTGGCGAAAAAGGTGCATATTGACTTGCTCTTGAATTCTCCATGCACAGGATAAAAGATCCTCACTCACTGAGATCACATAGGAATATATATCATGATCCTTAAGAATGCATAACCACAACACCTTCCATGTGTTGAAGTTGGAAGCACCTTCAAATGAGTCGTCATGTTGGATGAAGATCGATGCAATGGATCCAAGATCTTTACTCAATACTTCAAGTTATGCATAGGCTTTATTTGTTTGTATAAACTAACCTCTTGCATGCCTTTTCTCTAATACCATGTTAGTGTTTGAGAAAATATTAAGAAACTTGAACTTTAAAACTTTAATCCACAATTATAGTGCACATAGATCTCATCAATAATCCAAAGACATAAATAAATCAAACCATAGACCATAGGATATACCGTGGGAAAACCCTCCATTGATTCAAAGGATAAAAAAACCTAGAAAATAATTTTAGAGTATGATTGATAATCGGAAGAGAATGATTACAACACAATAGAAGATTTCTTTTTCCGATAGCACAAGAGAGGAGAGATAAAATGAAACACCATGAATGTATTTCTAAGTGCATACCACTTTAATAACAAGTCAAATTATATCATACAAAGAATCTAGTGAATATTTGCATGCTTTAGTAACTTGTTAACACTAATAATGTTGACTCATCTTCAACCATGCCCCCCCACTAATTCACTGAGTTTAACTACCTCTAGTCGAGTTGTTAACTGCATGAACTAAATTGAAATGAATTGAATTGCTTGGAACTGAATGCAACTAAACAGAAATGAATGTCACTTAATAGAACTAAATAGAATTGAATAGAACGGAATCTAACTGAATAGAACTAAATGTAACTGAACATAACTAAATGTAACTGAATAGAACTAGACAGAACTAAAAAGAACTGAATGTAACTAGTGCTTCTCCATTAGTGTCATATTCAAAAATCATTTGCATAAATTAACAAGTCGATTCCTTAATTAACTAACCTTATTTTATCACAACTAAGACTCAACTGATGTACTATTAATTCGATTTCACATGGAGGTATACATGGGAAATTCAAATTCTCTCTCTATCTATGTTCTCGTATTAATTTTATCTGCATGGGCCATACGTCTTTTCATTAATTCTATATCATATCATACTCATAAGATTGTTTCTGAAGCTATGATCATATGTATTAACCTGGGTCATATACTCACATGCTAAAGTAAATCACTCTAGGGGTAGCTAATCCCTAAAGGAAGCTTGTAGCACCTATTGACCATGACTAGCCATACATCACATACTATATCCACTTTACACAATAAAGTACACCGCCTCACAACATGAGGATATCTATAGAAATTGATATTACACACATGTCTACTATCTTGATATTACTCACAAGACTCAGCTTGATATTACTCATAAGCTTTACAACATCACAACCTCAATCATATGAGGATATTTGTAGGACTTGATATTACTCACCAGTATATGATCGTGATATTACTCACAAGCTTTACAACATCAGCATCTCAATCATATGAGGATATTTGTAGGACTTAATATTACTCACAAGTCTATTGTCTTTATATTTCTCACAAGACTGAAAAATGACTCCTGATGTTGTAATCTCAACACGCCCTCTCAGCAAGGGAGACATTCTCTGCCATATGAGAAATTTCTTGTCATACCAATATTATCCCAGAAGTGTCAAATCTTTTTCATAGATAGAGGATTGTGATCCAGGAGAATCGTGGCATGCCATCAATGTGATGAGTTGGTCGCATGTTGTGGCATCTTTTGTGACCGTTTTGTGCTAAGGGTGAATCCACGGACCTGGGTAACACTTTTTGGCAAGCGCATCTTGCCAAAAACCAAAAAATGTACCTCGGTCGAGGGCTTGTTAAGCCCTCGACCAAGGTATTAATACCTCGACCGAGGTTTTCTAAAGCCCTCGACCGAGGTTTTTTTAAGCCCTCGGTCGAGGTATTTATTAACCCTCGGTCGAGGTATTATAACCTCGACTAAGGGCTAATAAATACCTCGACCGAGGTATAAACCTCGACCGAGGTATGAACCTCAACCGAGGTATGAACCTCGACCGAGGTATAAACCTCGACCGAGGTACGTTTTTCAAAAATAATTATAAAAAGGGGCCGCGGGGGCCCCAATTGTCATTTTCAAACACTCGACCGAGGGATAGAGCTCAACCGAGGGACAGCGAACTCGACCGAGGGACAACGACCATCGCCCCAAAGCAACCCATCCTCATCACAATGTCGGAGCAAAGAGGTAACATTTTTCAATTGGAATTTAAATTTTTTTTTAATAAATTTATAAAATTTTATAAATGTATATTTTTATAATTTTGTTTTAAAATTTAGTAAATGTATGTTTTTATAGTTTTGTTTTCAAATTTAGTAAATTTATATTTTTATAATTTTGTTTTAAAATTTAGTAAATGTATGTTTTTATAGTTTTGTTTTCAAATTTAGTAAATTTATATTTTTATAATTTTCATGTTTAAAATGTGTACCGACAAGCAGAAATGCTGCCGTTTTTTTAAAAATTTGCAGTTAAATTGAATTTTTTTGTTAATTTGCTATATATATATATAAATTATGTCAACCGGTAGGGTTTATGCTACCGGTTTATTTTTGAAATGTGTCTCGGGCAAGCCGAAATGCTGCCCGATTTTTTTCAATCCTCCGTGAATTCATGGAGGATTGAAAAAAATCGATAAAACACCAACTAAACAAACCTATATGAACCATAAATACAATTAATCAACTGTAGGCCCGAGACAAATAATAACTTTTTTATAAAAAATTATTTGAAATTGGTTTTTAAGAGCATGTGCATGATACATGATACATGATTCATAGAGGAACGGGTCTTAGGGCCTTTGTCTCTAGTAT
>LPNX010778319.1:36245-68092 GCA_001517045.1 Pseudotsuga menziesii | reverse complement strand
TTTTAATGTGTGTGGGATAATGTCTTAAGCGTCGCTTTCCATTTTAAATAATTAACCAATTACGACAAATTATTAAATGATTGAGCATTTTAAGCGTCGTCACTTAAGCGACGCTTAAGAAATTATTAAATAAATGGGCAATTTAACTGTCGTTGCTTAAGCGACGCTTAGGAGGATATCCGTCGCTTAAGCGACGCTTGCAACCCTAGGTGTCGCTTAAGCGACGCTTATCCCCACCATTTCAAAAAAAAAAATTATCTTTCTGATTTTTGGCACGGTTAAAAGAAAAAATCCACGCGCCGTCGGATTTTGGATCGAAATGTAGTAGTGACCTTAGGAAAAATAGATGTCAAGAAACTTTTATCCTCGACAAACAGTTTGAAGCTTTTGCACTGGAGCATGTAATTTACTGCATCATTATCAAATCCTACAATACATCCGAACTTAACCATTTCACATAATCCTGCAACAAGATCGGGATGCTATGAGGCCAAATGAAATCACCTTTGCAAGATCATTTGCGAAGGAGATCTTTTCCTTTTGGTTGTGTGGGTCAGATATTTGTATAAAAATTCTTTCTTTATGCTTTTCCCATCTCACCAGACTGGTTGTTCGTTCTTTAACTGTCTCTACCACACCATTTTATGATGGTAAAGAAAGTGAATACTTAACCATAAGGGTTCAGTAGCTTCATATAAAGTATACTCAACAAGAGTACTCACAATTTCATGCCTTTTACCTGGTAACAATTTGAAATATGGATGTGCAAGATATGTAAGAATAATTCTTTATAGTCCTATGTTGACCATCCCCTTTCCCGTTGGAATCTTCTGCAGAGATATGTTATTTGGAACATAGATATCAGTTTTTACTGTTGCTTAGGATATGTTTTGAGCTCCAAGATGGATATAAACTGAGAACAATGTATCCAATGGTTTCTTAGGATTAGAGGGGTTAGGATTCCATTGAGTTGTCTTTTTGGGTTGTTGATTTTGCAAACCCTAAAAGAAAGGTATCCTGGGCCTTCACAGGTGCAACAATAAATTTCTCTATAGTGATAGCTAGCCTATATATGGCTACTAGAAACCTTAAGAGAAGGTATCCTTGTCCTTCACATGTGAAACAATAAATTCCTCTATAGTGATAACTAGCCTACTTAAGCCTACTAGACCTTCAAGAGGATGATATTGAGTTGTCTTTTTGGGTTGTTGATTTTGGTCTAACATACAGGTACTGTTTTAGTAGATAGTAGTTATATCTAGTGAAAAGAACCAAAAACTATCATAGTACTCTAGCTTTGGGTGTTTACTTTTAGTTGCTTTTAATAGGTTGGAAGTGTTGGAAATTTAATTAACATCGAACAATTAATGCAAATTTGAAAATTCATCTTCTTCCAAGAAGGTTCCTTGGATTTTAAACCTAGAATTTTTTTCCTTTAGGACTATTGTAAATTGATGTGTAAAATAACAAAGGGACAATCACAATAATTCCCTTAGCCCAAAATTCATGACAATTCAAGTAGAAAATATACCAATCATTCCAATGAGTTTGCATCCTTCCAGGGCAACTTCACATGTATAAACTAGATGAAAACTCTTCTTATACAATAGATATAAAATTGAACCCAACAATAATATATGGTTGTAATATTATATTTAATCTTAGTGTTCATTCCCTTAATGTTTTTCTCCTAAGTGTGTCAAATCAACAACATAATTAAGAGTTGGAAATAACCATCCCAAGAAGATAAAATGCCGAAATCAAATCTGTAATATACCCAATATGTGAACAGTTGGAAATATTCTATTTATATATGCTCAATGAATGAAGTACATACATACCATATCCTCCTCTCAAGACTATGACACAATACAACCACCCAAGGTGCCCTAGCTAGGGTTAGTCAACAAACCCTATCTCCTCCAAGTACAAGAATCCATCCAACAATATCTTCAAGGCATGAAGTCCTCTTCTTCCCCAAATACATTTTAGGGTTTTTGAACCCTAATCTCTATCCTTTAAGGGATGAAACCCTAACCCTAGAATCCAATATGGTCCAAGAGACCAATAAACCATAGTACCCAAGATAAAGAGATCAAATGTATAAAGAAGAACCTCAAGAGAGAGAAATTGTCCACCTCATCATATGCTCCATTAGAGTTTCCTCATTAACCCTAGTGTATCATAAGAGAGCACTGCAAAGAAGAGATAAAAATGAATGCATGATGTGTTGTGTTGTTTGGAAATAGTCTCTTCTTCTTCTATTTATATGAGAGGAAACGAAGGCCAACAACACATGTCAGCCTAAGCATTACAAGCAAGAAGTAAGCCACAAACAAGTGAAGTGCTCCACTCCTGCAGTACAAGTTTGAAACTTCAGTGATGATATCATGAAAAATTGTGACCCAACGTGATGAAGCTATGTAAGACAAGTCCACACCACTCCATCTCGATCCTCCATAGACTCATCCATCTTCCAAAGCCAAGTACTCAACTAGGGAAACTACCCCTTGCAAGAACATTGTCAAATCCCTAGGCATCCCTGAGGTATCTGTAGTTCTAGTGGTATTCCTATACATTTCATTGCATATCAGTTTCATTCCATTGAAGTCTCCTTTTCTTACTATTGACTTTAACCATGTGATTACTAATAATGAAGCAAACCATTCTAAACCTCTTTTAAGAGGATGAACCTCAAACAAATCTTCATCTATAATATATTGAAATGTAGATTATTGAAAGCAAGTTTTTGGGATTTAATGAATCCTTGGATTGAGGTGTTGTGCCAAGAATCGAACAATGGCATGCATGTGATGTGACACCTAACTTGGTGAAAGGAGCAAATGAGATGTCTTAGCAATCATGGATCTTGATGTTGACTATGCACATGATACTCTTGCTATTGCTCTGAATAGTTATTGTTGGTTGCAAAGTTGAATGCATTGAGCGACACAGGTATATTATGGACTCAAATGGGTGAGGCTCTTTAATTGGATTATTTCATTCATATTCTAGAGCAATGTCATTGCATTATTGTATTCATATTCATGAGATAGAAATCCTAATTTTGAAACCATGAAAGATAAGTATGGAAGGACCTCACCTAAAATTCACAATAGTAGGTATTGAAGGTATTTGCTATGAAGAGGATAGTGATGACAAGTCTCCAAGATTGAAACTCAACCAATCATAAAACTCATTGGGTATGTTTGTTGGAATCTCAATGTAGATATTACAGTGATCAAATCTTTTGTGTAGCCACTTGCAACCACTTTGCATATTCAACAGTCCCTTTTGTTTTATGATTGGATTATGGTTCATGAAAATGATATGATTTCATTTTGGTATGAACATAGATCTGTTATTTGAGGCCAATTTTATAGCCTAGGTACCATGTACTTGTTAGAAGAGATGTCTAGTTACTATTACAAAGTAAGGAGATTGAGGGTTTGCTGCTGTCCAGATTTGTTCCTTATGTTGCCAAGCTCTGTTTTCATCCACTAGAGTGTGTCAATGCCTTCACATTATCACCGTTGTATCCTTGTCACTATCAAAACACTTTCACTGTCAAGTCACTATCACTATCACTAATGTGTCACTATTGCTGTCACTACCTTGTCACTATTGTTGTCACTACCTTGTCACTGTCATTGTTCTTTTCTTTACTATTCACAATTTATTGTTTAAACTATTTGTCCCAATACTTCAAATTCTTCCCAACAACTTGATTTACTGTTATTTAGACCTCAATCTGTCTTAGGTACATATTTAAGGAATATTTCCAAACAATATAATATCATATATTCCCTAATCAAAATAGCATACAACTATCCAAAACCTTTCAACACAGATACTTTCAGACTTGTAACTTCATGCATTCAATCAAACATCAGATTAAGACTGATCTTGCATACCTTGAATATATACTTCTGTATATCAGTAATATGACTTTCCTGTACTTGAAAAAAACAGCATTCAAACTCCATTATCATCCTGTAGCTGTCATCAGTTACTTCAAAAATAAGGTCTATTCTAATACTTCAGATTTGCTTGGAAAGCATGTCAATATAACCTCAGATTAGAAATGATTCTACCCTAAAAATTTGTCAATATGGCCCTCAAAACAACATAAAATGTTCTCTGAGGCAAGGATGGAAGTCTTCTTCAAAATACCCTAAAAACAGTCATCCACAGACTTCATTCTTCAAAAACATTTGTCGATCCTGCCTACAAATCGCCTTATAATTTTAGATCTTGTCTTGCTTTCTTTCCACCACTAAAAAGGGTGCATGTTATGTTGTATTGATACATAAATTCTCTTCCCTTTTCTTGGTCAAAATATAATTATAATTTTAATTTATTTGGAGCTGATTTACAAAAATAATTCTTCATTAATTCATCAACGGTAAATCATATGAGCCAACCTTACAAATACATTTCTTCATCAATTCTTGTTGTTATTACATTAGGCCTTCCACATTCTTAGGGATTCTTATCATGTTTACACTTCCAAACTTCACAGGCTTCTCTATATTCATAGGTGCTTCAAGTCTTGCTTGATACCCTTAGAGGTTTTCCATATTCAATATCATCTTCTTCGAACAAGGGCTTCTACTTCTTTAAATCTTCTTCAATAGGGATTCAAACGAGTTCTTCTAAGGCACAACTCAATACTTCAAATAAGAATGGATTAGCTATATTTCATAAGGCCTACATGATGCCTTAGTCAGTAGCATGTCAAAAACAACAATCCTGTTAAGTGCCCTATTTAATATTCCTAGATTTATCATCCTCATGCACTTCAATATGAAGCAAAGCTAATTCAGGGACAGTAAAATTGGGCATCATCTTCATATCTGCTTTGGAGACCCTGTTTCTAGAGCTACATGTTTTCCTCAATTCAGAATCACCACTACTTCCATTAATACTTCTCTGCGGAAGGCCATTGGTTGGTTTTGTATATGGCCATTTCCTCTTTGACATTAAATGCATACATGCTTGTTCTCACCATGAACGCATTGGCTAGTTCCAAGTCCTTTTTTTAATCTCAGTAACAAGTATGCTTATCAATTTTTAAGGCTTCCAGTTTGAATAGTCATGGGTTATATTCATAGCATAGTCATGGAACCCTTGAATCATAATGATCAATGGATTGTTATGTATGGTGTGCAGTTATAAGCAATGCAATTGTAACATCCTCGACCCTCCGACCGGCGAAGAGGACACTACCATACATCAAATCATCTGGGAATCTAGCCCCATGAACATGAACATACATACATATAATGCCGAAACATGATACTTAAAAACATAAAACCTACTACAATGCATTAATCATTCATATACATAGCGGAAGCAAACAACATGCATTCATATACAATCCAGCACTCAACATGTACATCATCATTCAACAATGGTAAATATGATTGCAGACACAAGTTAGGAAAGAATACTTATCTCAATAAGAACTTATCCCGCAACCAGCTATGTCGGTGCAACATTCCACCCAACCATAGGCCCGTGTACTCCTTAATCTCTCAGCAACGCTGCGACCCTCGAGACGGGCATGATTCCCCAAGGAATAAGGAACTAGAAGGATTACACATAGCCAAGGATAACAACACCACAAGGGTACATAGTTCAGCCAAGCCAACACAGTTGGGTTTATCAAGTGAACAACAAATCAGCCAAGCCAACCAAGTTGGGTTTATCAAGCCATCCAGGATCTGGGAAAGGATAAATGCTAAGCTGGTGATCTCATTGAAGAGCTAAAGACACCTACACCAGAACCATCTTGGCTTCTAAGACATCCACACACACCCAAAACAAGGAAATTATTCCTTTCTTTGCAATGCAATCCCTCATACCCTGACTGCCCTTCCAGTTCTATTCAGGGGTTGTGGAGAAGAAAGCGAGCCCTCTAGCTCTATCTGTGTGGTTCCCAAACACACCAGGTTTATCAAGCAAATCAGGACCTCATTCACCACTCAAATGAAGTTCGAGAAGAAACCACTACATGCATGCAACAAACAAGCACTTCACAGCATGAATAGGGGGAGACAAATCCATGAATCATTCTTGGCCCTATCATGGCCAAAACGATTCCTCAACAACCTACATCAGCCCAAAATGCAATGGAAACTCATCCAACAAATGGGGGGGGGGGGGGGGGGGAACAACCGTCCTCCTCAACAATGGGGCCACAACACATTTACACAGCCAACAATGGAGAGGGAAAACACAAATTCTCTACATGACCTGGAGGGAAACATCTCACCAAGGAAACTACAGCCACGGTTCACGATCATGGACGAGACAATACACAGTCTGATAATACAACAAGAACCTTCATGCTCTGCACTGGATGGAGGAAGAACAATTCACAGACTAGCAATATGGAAGAAAAGGGAGATCAAACCAACCTCCACATACAGAATCGTGGGTCCTCTTATCTTTGCACTGTGTGAGGAATGAACAACCAATGATCAAAAGGGAGTGGCATAGTGGCCTTTTCCTTGCCCACGTGAAGGTGGAGAGAAATGACTAGTGGAGTGAGCATGTGGCAAAGACTGACAGTCCTTCCACCCACCACTTCCCAGCAATAAATACCCCATCTACCAAAAGGATTATTAACTGGGTGGCTGACACATGGCTTTTCCCCCATGGCTCAAGGTTAACATCCCCCTTAACTTTAGGAAATCATTCCCTTTTCAATATGGTTGTAGTGAACATAGCTGGTTGGGTTCATTTAATTAAAATGCACATTTACATGATGCCACAATTTAATATGTATGCTGCATGTCCCGATATACCATCAGTGAAAATTCCAAGTCCGAAACATAGCATAACCAAATTGATGGTGGGGCCTTTGACTTTAGCTCCTCACCATGATTATTTACAATATATGTATCATGTATATTTAATGCAAACAGGGTCAAAACCAGGGTGTTACATTCCCCTCCCCCTTCAATAGCATTGTCCTTAGTGCTTTACAAAATTTGAACAAAATGCTACACTGGTACCGCCTTAGTGTTCCACAGAATTGAACAAAAATGGATGTGCCAATCGAATGGAATCCCCACGTAGTCTCTTCAGGTCCGTAGTTCTCCCATTGCACCTTTACCTGCCCTATGGCTCGGTTCCGGAGCATTGTGGCCTTCCTGCTGAGGATACGCATTGGCTCAATTTGGAACTCTCCCTCGGGTTCCACCTGGATCACATCCCAATTTATCACATGGTTAGGATCATGTACATATCTCTTAAGAAAAAAAACATGAAAAACATTATGATCCCTAGTACTAGCAGGAAATGCAAGTTTATATGCAACTAGCCCTATTCTTTCAAGCACTTCAAACAACCCACAATATCTTGTTGACAGCTTGGCACAACTTCCAAGCTTCAAGGAACTCTTCTTTGCTTTTATTTTGAGGTAAAAATGATCCCCAACATTGAACTCTCTGTTCATCCTATTCTTATCTGCATAGCTTTTCTGTCTGTCCTATGCTTCTTTCAGATTCTGCCTAATCTTTACAACCTCTTGCTCCATTTTCTTGAGTAATTCTGGTCCAAGCACAACCCTATTCACTGGGTTATCCCAAGTCATTGGTGTCCTACACCTTCTTCCATACAAAGCTTCATACGAACTCATCCCCAAAGATTCTTGCTATCCATTGTTATAAGCAAAATCTACCAAGTGTAAGTAATCTTACCACTTGGTTGGTTTATCCATCACATACATGCGAAGCATATCTTCAAGCACTCGATTAACTCTTTATTTCTACCCATCTATCTGAGGATGGTATGCAGTGCTGAAGTTTAGATTTCTACCCAAATCTGCAAACAATCCCTTCCAAAAATTGGAAGTGAACTTGACATCTCTGTTAGAGACTATTGCCTTCGGCAATCCATGCAATTTGAAAATCTCCTTCACGAAGATCTTTGCAATGTCATTAGTCTTGTGCGTAGAATTCACTGGTATAAAATGTGCTTCTTTTGTCAACTTGTCTACCACAACCATGATGGAATCATGTTGTCTCCAAGTCATCGGAAATCCTGTAATAAAATCCATGGAAATAACTTCCCATTTCCATTCTGGGACTGGCAAAGGCTACAACAAACCCACTAGATGTCGATGCTCAACCTTCACCTCTTGACATTTCATGCACCTTGAAATGTATTCAGCCATGTCCTTCTTCATTCCTGGAAAAAAGTACTACTTTCTAGCTGTAGCAATTGTCTTCTAATATCCCGGGTGACCAGAATACAGAGCTTGATGGATTTCATCCATAACAACTCTCCTCAAATATGCTACATTCAGAATATAAATTCTACCTTTATAGGTAAGAAGTCCATCTTCTTTCAATTTATATCCCTCATATCTCTTCTCAAGACTTTGCTGCTGCAATTTGTCTTTTACCTGCTCATACAATTCATCTCCGGCAACATGATTAACAATTTGCTACCTCAAATCTGATTGGAAAATACTAAGAGATGCCACATGCATTTCTTGCACCTTCCTGATGAGTGCATCAGCTACCTTGTTTTCTTTCCCCTTTATGTGCTTGATTTTGAAATCAAACTCACATAAAAATTCCAGCCATCTCACTTGATTAGCATTCAAAGTAGGCTGATCAAATAGATACTTCAGACCACAATGGTCTGTCCTGAGTGCAAATCTTCTACCCATCAAGTAATGTCTCCACATCTTGAGAGCATATATTATGGTTGGGAGCTCTAGATCATGAGTGGCATAGTTCTTCTCATGTTCTTTTAGCTTTCTTGACTCATAACATATCACGTGGTTGTCTTGCATAAGGACTCCTCCCAGCCCTTGACCACATACATCAGTGCATACCACAAAATATTTCTCTGGATCTGCAACTTTCAATACTGGTGCACTGGTGAGAATATTCTTCAACCGCTAGAAGCTTTCTTCAGACTTTGAATTCCACTCGAACTTTACCCCCTTCTTTTGAAAAGAAGTGATGGCATGTGCAACCTTGGAAAATCCTTCAATGAATCTTCTATAGTATCCTGCAAGTCCCATAAAAGATCTTACATCTGTCACATTTCTTGGAGTATGCCAATTCATAATGGCTTCAATCTTCTCAGGGTCCATAGATATACCCTCTTCTGAGATAATCTGAACCAAATACTAAATTCTATCTCTGTAGAAGTCACACTTGCTCAGTTTTTCATACAACTGATGTTCCCTGTATAATTGCAATGTCAATCTCAAATTCTCTTCATGTTCTTCCTCATTATTAGAGTAAACAAGAATGTCATCAAGGAAAACAAGAACAAGCTTGTCCAAATACTTGCTGAAGACACTTTTCATAAGGCACATAAATGTAGCTGGTGCATTTGTGAGACCAAATGGTACCACTACAAACTAATAATGCCCCTACCTTGTTCTGAAGGATGTCTTATGAATGCCTTCGTCCTTGATTCTCACCTGATGGTAACCAGACCTCAAGTCAATCTTGGAAAATACCCTTGCTCCTCTCATTTGATCAAAGAGGTCATCAATCCTAGGCAAAGGATATTTATTCTTCACTATAACCTTGTTCAACTGTCTGTAATCAATACATAACCTGAGTGTACCATCTTTCTTCTTTACAAACAGAGCCGGTGCTCCCCAAGGAGACACACTTGGTTGAATATACTTCTTTTCCAACAACTCTTGCAGTTGCATATTCAACTCTAGCATCTCCAGTGTACTCATCTTGTAGGGTGTCTTGGACACTAGTGCTGCTCCTAGCATAAGTTCAATTGTGAAATCAATGTTCCTCTTTGGAAGAAACCATGGAATCTCATCAGGAAACACATCCTTGAATTCCTATAACACCTGATAGTCCTCCAACCTAAGAGTTTCATCTCTTGTTGGTTCCAGAATATGAGATGCATATAACTGGCAACCCTTCCTAGAGAGCTTCTTCAACTGCATTGCTAAAAATTGTCTTACTGAAATTACCTTCGGAATACCTTTCACAACTACTGGGTTTCCTTCTTCATTCGTGCATTCAAAAGTCTTGTTATAACAGTCAAGATTCACTCTATGAGCCTCTAACCAATCCATTCCAATGAGAGCATCATAGGAACCAAGAGGTAGAACATTTAGATCCACACAAGTGATCAATCCATTCATAACCAATGGACACTTCTCTACCACTTCACTGACCTTTCTCTTAGTCCCCGTGGCTAGCTGAACTAACCAAGATTTTCTATGCTTTACCTTCTTGAAAGCACAAACCTCCACTACTCTAGGAGTAATGTAACTGTGAGTAGAACTAGGGTCAATCAAAATAGAAAATAGATTGCTCAACAATATTACCTGCAACTTCAACCACTGTTGACTAGTGAGCTTCCTGGCAGTCCTCTAGTGCTGCATAAATTCTAGGGACTGCTCTTGCTACTTGACCAACTTGTTTTGCTTCCTGAATGTTATAAGCTGGCCTTGCACTTTCATTCTCAAGTGGACAATATCTGCACAAGTGGGGTCCTTCACATTTCCAACATTTGAGTGGACCTTTATTCTGATGTGGCTCTTTAGTCTTTCCACCTATCACTTTGACTGGATTACTCGTAGCTTGGGATGGCTACCTCTACTGATTCCTGAATCTAGAAGGTTTGAACCCTTTCCTTCTTTGGTCAAACTTCTCATTCTTCTTGTCCTTCCATGCCTTATGGTAATCAGGTTTACCTTTTCTTTGCTCATAGAAATACTTAGCCTTCCTTATGGCTGCTTCAAGAGTTCTTGGCTCGTAAAACTCAATTCTATCTTTGTAAGACTGAGGAAATCCACTTAGAAACCGCTAGACCTTTAATTTTTCATCTCTGATGTACCGGACATACCTGAACAATTCCAAGAACTTATTTGCATATTCATCCATGGTCTACTATCCTAATCTCAGTTCATGGAACTCCTTAATCTTGTCATCATAATACCTGTCAGAGAGGTATTTCTCCCTAAAATACTTCTTGAACTATTTCCACTTTAGTCTACTTTCACTGATATTCTTTACTTGCTTGAAGTGTTCCCACCAAATGGATGCTCTTCCATTCATATTGAATATGGCAACTCTTGTCTTCATGTTTCTTGAATAATCCTACACTTGAAAGTACTTCTTTATCCCAAGAATCCAAGATTCAGCCTCTTGTGCAGTCTTTATCTCACCATCAAAGGTAGGAGGTTTAGCTTTCTTAAATTCATCCCAAGAGTGATCCCTATGGTGTATTATTCTTCTCCTTTTATGAGAAGATGAGCTTCTATCCCCACTGGATTCTTCAGAATCAGATGATCCACTAGAAGTCCTTCTCCTTCTCCTAGTGCTGCTCTTACTGCCTTTTGGCCATGTTGTACCTTGTCCAGAGTCTATCTTTCTTTGTAATCTATCAAACTATGCAACATGGCAGCATTCAGCTGATGCTTCTCTTCCTGGGTTTCAATCAAGCTCCTCATGGTGGCTGCAACATCTAATGGTGTCTCTTGGAATCTCCTTCCATCAGACTCTATGTCATCATTTCCATTACAGACATTTTCTCCCATGGCATCTCCTACACGCTTGTAAGAATCCCAAGCATCATACTCATCATGGGTTCTCATGACTGAACCACTTCTTGCTTCACCACACTATTCTTCCTGGAATACTGCTCTTGAAAGTGGTCTATAATTCTGCAAATGTGTTACTAGCAAACTGTTAGATGCATCTCATTAACATAAATCAAAACTACTTACCTTCCTCTTCTAGAAATTTATAGAACAACAATTTTGCTAAAACATAGAATTTTCTCTATCTCTTGTTTAGCTCTGTAATCTACTAACAGTCTATTGAAATAGTTGGAATTCGCTGAGAAAAATTCCATTTTAAAAACTGAAAATTTTCTTCTCCTCATCGGGTCTCTTCCCTGCTAATTTTCCAATGTTTCGGTGGCTAGAACGTCTAATTTTCTCCACTGTATTGGTGGGTTGTTTGTCTATTCTGAGTTTTATCGGTGATCCGCTTGACTAATTTCCTCTATCGTATTGGGTCCATAATTATCTATCACTCTGAACTTCATCATGGATAAAATTGACTAACCACTGTGTCAGTTGTCGGATGCTCTATGCATCGAATGACTAGCTGTCAAAGTTTCCGCAATGGTGGCCAACAGACCTTTTGCGCCTTCCGCAGTTCACAACTTTGTCGGCAGTCGGAGCGACTTGTCTCTACAGCATTAGTGCTTGGATGCCCTTCTCGTCGGGTGATTAGTTCTTTTGGCTTCCATAATGACAGCCCATAATCTCTCTATGTCTTCCATGTCCACGAGCCTATCGGTGGTCGAAACCTCTAGTCACAACGGCATCGGCAGTCGAGACTTCTACCCATCAGAAGGTTAGTTCTCTAGACTTCTGCAATGGTGGACGGACAATATGCTAAACTTTTTTGATGCCCCTTGGCTGACCAAATGTTTAACTTCTCCCATGATGTCGACGAATACTTCAACTATAATTTTTTGATGGCCAATGAACACTTCGAAATTTTTTTGAATTTTCCTCTTGCATCGGTTCTTCCTTCAACTATTCATCGGCGATGTCAACAGCTATTCTTCTCCGATCACCGATGATTTCATCCCTTAGAAAAATTTTTGGAAATTTTTCTGCTGCATCGACTAGCGGAATGATTTTCCTCTGCGGCATCGGCATTCATGGTTCTATCCATCGGAAGGATAGTTGTCTATCCATCTGCAACGGCGGTCCAAGATCGTCTATCCTCCTCTGATGTAGTTGCCAACCTTTTCGCGGCATCGACAAATGGATAATCTAGGCATCAGTGATGCAATCAACTAATCATCATCGATCACCAATGATTCCATTACTTCAATTTTTTTTTGAAATTTCTCTCTGCGGTGGGTGAGCTTCAGACTAACACTTCCACGGTGTTAGAGGACCTTCGCACTTATTCCTCCGATGGGCCAATGGACGACGAATGCAATTCCTTCTGCAATCTTCTTCTGATTTCCATACGTCGGGTGACCTTCAAAGTATATTTTCCATTGCATTGAAAGAACTTTGCACTGAGTTTCTGATGAGCCAATGATTCTGGCACTTAGAAAAATTTGGTGAAAGTTTTCTGTCATCACCCATTTCTCCTGGTTTCTTCTGGGCAGTGGGAAACCTACCTCTGTTAACTATTTCTCATGGCCCTCTGAGTCCCAAATTCTGCAACACAAGCTTTGTCACTGCATCTTCATGGCCCATGCAGGCCCATGCTACAACCAGAGCTCCGATACCACACTGTAATGTCCCCGACCCTCCGACTGGTGAAGAGGACGCTACCATACATCAAATCATCTGGGCATCTAGCCCCATGAACATGAACATACATACATATAATGCTGAAACATGATACGTGAAAACATAAAACCTACTACAATGCATTAATCATTCATATACATAGCGGAAGCAAACAACATGCATTCATATACAATTCAGCCCTCAACATGTACATCATCATTCAGCAATGGTAAATATGATTGCAGACAGAATTTAGGCAAGAATACTTATCTCAATAAGAACTTGTCCCACAACCAGCTACGTCACTGCAATGTTCCACCCAACCATAGGCCCGCATGCTCCTTAATCTCTCAGCAACGCTGCCACCCCCGAGATGGGCATGATTCCCCAAGGAATAAGGAACTAGCAAGCTTACACATAGAGAAGGATAACAACACCACAAGGGTACATAGTTCAGCCAAGCCAACACAATTGGGTTTATCAGGGGAACGATAGATCAGCCAAGCCAACCAAGTTGGGTTTATCAGGCCATCCAAGAGTAGGGAAAGGCTAAATGCTAAGGTGGTGAGCTCATTGAAGAGCCAAAGACACCTACACCAGAACCAGCCTAACTTCTAGGACATCCACACACACCCAACACAAGGAAATCAGTCCTTTCTCTGCAACGCAGTGTCTCAGACCCTAACCTCCCTTCCAGTGCTATTCAGGGGTTGTGGAGAAGAAAGCCAACCCTCTATCTCTGTCTGTGTGGTTCCCAAACACACTAGGTTTATCAAGCAAATCAGGCCCTCATTCACCACTCCAATGTAGTTCAAGAACAAACCACTGCATGCATGTAGCAAACAAGCACTTCACAGCTTGAACAGGGGGAGACAAATCCTTGAATTGTTCTTGGCCCTATCATGGCCAAAATGATTCCTTAGCAACCTACCATAGCCCAAAATGTAAAGGTAACTCAGCCAACAAATGGGGGGGAACAATAGTCCTCCTCAACAATGGGGCCATGACACATTTACACAACCACCAATGGAGAGGGAAAAAACAGATTCTCTACGTGACCCGGAGGGAAACATCTCACCTAGGAAACTACAACCACAGTTCACGATCATGGATGAGACAATACATAGTCCAATAATACAACAGTAACCTTCATGCTTTGCACTGGCCAGAGGAAGAACAATTCATAGACTAGCAATCCAGAAGAAAAGGGAGAGCGAACCAACCTCCACATACAGAATCATGGGTCCTCTTATCTCCGTGTTGCATGAGGAATGAACAACCAACGATAAAAAGGGAGTGGTTTAGTGTCCTTTTCCTTGCCCACATGAAGGTGGAGAGAAACGACTGGTGGAGTGAGCGTGTGGCAAAGACTGGCAGTCCTACCACCCACCACTTCCTAGCAATAACTGCCCCAGCTACCAAAAGGAGTATTAACTAGGTGGCTGACACATGGATTTTCCCCCATGGCCCAAGGTTTAACATCCCCCCTTAACCTTAGGAAATCATGCCCTTTTCAATATGGTTGCAGTGAACATAGTTGTTTGGGTTCATTTAATTAAAATGCACATTTACATGATGCCACAATTTAATATGTATTCCACATGTCCCGATATACCATCGGTGACAATTCCAAGTCCGAAACATAGCATATCCAAATCGATGGTGGGGCCTTTGCCTCTAGCTCCTCACCATGATTATTTACAATATATGTATCATGTATATTTAATGCAAATGGGGTCAAAACCAGGGTGTTACAACAACTTTGACTGAGAATTCATTGTTGAAGACTGATTTTGTTTGCAGCTTGCCAAGAGTTTTTCTTGTGACCCCTGAAAAAGAATAAAAAGGATGAAAGCCCCGTGTCCATGGTAGTTACATCCCTTCCCAAAATATGTTTGTGGTAGTACAGAGTCTATAGAGTTTCTCCTATGTTTGGCTGTTTACTCATGTAAGTGATTTTATTTAAACCTTCAAAGGAAGAACTCTCCTTCTATAGCATGATTCGACCCTTCTACTATCTCTCAAGTTTGTATATATGGAACTATCACCACCTCGAACCAAGTCACCCTTACTACTAGAAAAGACAGAATAAATCACAATAAAATTCCAAAAGCTGTGAATGCAAGCTAGGTATGACCTTTTTACTGTTTGGATAGCTTTCCTTGCCTTTTAGATGGATTTCCTTGCTGTGTAGAATGTGTGTTTTGGCAAGGAAAGCTGTTGTTTTTGCTTTCTGCTTTGCAGCATGGGAAATTTGAGATGAAGTTTGGATAGAAAAGATTAGAAAGGAAAATTGTGTTCCTTTGGAAATTCAAACCAAGAAAGGATGACGCCTAATAAATACACAAATTTGAATGAAGGTTTTGGCATAAGGACATTTTATAACCTCATGAAAAATGAAATCTTCCAACACAACGCCATGTCTTAAAAGGGCTGTCAAATGCTTTCAAAAGTCAAGAAAGTAGTATAATACTTTCAAAAAGAAATTTTGAACCTCCTTAGTAATGGATATGTGTGAAAATATGGTTTGTAGTCTGGTACTCCAAGAAAAAATTTGCATGTCCTTTGGCCCTTAGTCACCTCCTTTCAAGTTTGTTTGAAAGCCATAAATGAAGAACTGTAGTGCAAAGCTTGGAGAATGTGTGCCCTTATGATGGTTTTGTAATTATTCGAATTTGAGTGACCAAGCTTGGGTAAACTAGAGCAAAAAACAATATCAAAAAAATCAACAGTGTGAGAGTTGAGTGAGTGAATACCATGTTTGAGGAAGTTGGCATGGAATTCTTCCTCATCAATTGTCATGTGAGTGATCATGACCCTGACTGCTCGCTTGATGTCATTGGATGAGAAAAGATTGGAAGAGATGAGTGGAGGTGATACGTATAGGGGCTTATGTAGGGAAATCATAAAGGGAGATCGTATGAGAGAACATGCATTGCAGGTCTAAGTCTTGGTGGAGAGCAGTATGCCTAGAGAACGGGTGCACCAAAAGGTTTTGGGAGAACAACAAAGTGCTGCAAAGATCTTGTGTCTCCACAAGGAAAGGAATTCCTTCTTTCTATGAAAGAGGAGGTAAAAATAGATCTATGAAGGTGGGGAAAGAGGGGGGGGAGGGCATGTGTCAAAGTGAGTTGAGATGCTTGTGATGGAGTTTGTACTCCTGGTTAAACAAATGGTTCATTGAGTAGAATCCAGGTGTGGGGGTGTGGGTGGCCAAGTAGATGGAATGGGGGTAAGAGTCAAGATCAATATCCAAAATAGATGTGGAGAGAAGGTCATATTTGGCTGAGGTTGTTTTGAGAGATGAGAAATAGGGGAGAGGAGGAATGAACTGATGAAGGTGGGTTGTGTATGAGTTGGCATACTTTATATCAATAGAAATGTTCTTGTGTCATATAGAATGTACCCAAAACTTCTTTGTATAGGATTTTTTTGTAAATCCCTTCAAGTTTTACTATGATTGTAATGAAAATATTAGTAATATTTGTGAGGTATTTTGAAAATCACGATATCTATTTAAGTGGAGAAATTAGTATTTGAATTATAATGGACATTTAGCAAAACAAGAGTCCATGAGGTAAAATGTCCATTCGGTAAAATGTTCCCTAGAACCCAGTATTATGTTATACCATAAGGTGAATTGATGTGGCTTCTACACCTTTGTTGGGTGGTTTTCAGGCACTGGGTGGTGGATTTGAAGTATTTTTTGTTGGAAAGAAGAAGGCTGAAGCTTGTACATTCTGTTCCTATGGAATTAAATAAAGACCATAATGAAATTCTAGAAATAGATTAGGTATGTTTTGAAAAACTTGTAGTTTTGAAATTGAAAAGACAGTTTGATTGCATTAAATAAATTATCCTTTGTTGTTTTTTATTATATGAGCAAATTTTGATTTAATGATTGAATTTGATTGCATATTCAGTGATTAATTGAATGACACCCTTCTTGGAAGTTATGTCTCTTTTTTTGGTGGGATTGCCAAGATTTCTGTCAAATATCAAACCCTCTGTCCTTTTTGTTTTGCATCATCTTTTTCCTTCCATCATTTCTAACTACATCCCAAATATTTTCAGACATTGTTAGTTTTGATTTCAAGGTAGATGTAATATTTTGTGTGGGTTAAGTATGAGGAGATTGTAACATAAAACTATGTATTTTAATTTTTGATGGTGGAACTTAATAAAATATCTAAATATTTATTTTCTTTGGATATTCGTCTTGATATAATCAAATATATATGATGCTAGAACTGAGAAATCTTTAAGAGATATAGCTTCTGAGTACATCCTAAAATTTGTAGACATCATTAGTTTTAATGTCAGGGTAGATTCAACATATTCTGTAGGTTGAGAGTGAAAATATTTTAAAGTAGAACCAATTTTTTTGGCATTGTAATTTACTAACATGGATAGATATTTATTTTATATGGATATTCTTATTTATATCACTGACTGCATGATGCTAGAATATATAAATATTCAAGAGATAAAGATTCTTGTGGCTACTCATTAGTTTTTGTTGTGTTAGTTCTGAATGCTGGTGGTTATTGCTTTTAACTTTTCACTTTTAAGTGCTTGATTGAATGGTTAAAGCTAAAATAAAATTTTAACTCAGTGGGAGATTGTAAGGGTACAATAGCTATGATTTTCACTGCTTAATATAGCATATAATCCTACTAATGCTGGGAAGGAGTTGGATCCTTCCCTAGTGTCAATAATTTCAAAGTCGAGTTTGGTTGATATTCCCTTAATTGTTGTGTCAACATTTTTCCAGACTCCAATAGGTTCAATTAGACCTTGGTCGGCTAGTTTTAGGTATATACCTAACTAATATAGTCGAGGTCTGCCCAGTTGTTCCCAAGTGTCACGAGTCATGATGTTTACTTGTGATTCGAAGTCGAGAAGAACTTGTCGGACATGGTATCCTTCAATTTCCAGGTCGACAAGTGGGTCGGCATCACTTTTATCTTTTTGATTCAGACTACAGATATTCTTTGTTTTTTTTTCAGTGTTGTTGTGTTTTATTTCATATAGTAAGTTGATGAATTGAGATACTGAGTTATCTTTCTATACTAGCTGTATTAATTCTTTTATTGTGTTATGTCGATTGTCTTTATCCTATTCCTATTGTGCAAATTCTTTAAATGCGTTTGTTGCATCTTTTTATTTTGTTGATTCATGGGTTATCGTTTCCTATTTTTTTCCCTTGTCGGGTTACGATATGCAAATTATTTGTATTTATTACATCATTTTTTTGCACACACGACAAGACATTAACATTTTTATTTTTATTCATTTTTTCCAGCATGGTAGGGCAATCCTCTAATGAGTGATCCCCTACTCCACAACTAGTACAACATTTGAGGTCAGTTCTTTCCTTGTATGGATAGTCTGCATACTGATGTCCCTCCTTATAACATGTAAAACATTGGATGGTTCGATGTGGTCGGTTGTCTCGATTCCCTGAGAATCGTCCTCGACCTCCATAGCCTCCATGTCGGTTGTCATATCGACACTCGTATTTTCGACCTTCGTATCTTTGATTGTTCTGATTGTTTGGTGCGTGGTTTTACTCATTACTCTGTGCAACTGCGTTGGTATGATAGACTGCATGATAATTTTTTCAGTTCTTGAGATTCAAATGCCAGTTGGCCGTGTTATGATTTTTATTTTTGCAGATTGCACACCAAGATGCCTTGCCATTATTCATGTTGAACGAGCAATCTTTTGTTGAGTGGTCTCCATGCTCTTGGCAAATGTCACAAAAACATTTAGTCTGCATGAATCGAACATCCTGTCGGCTGATGTCCTATCGATAGTTGTATTTTGAATGTTTGGCCATCAAGCACTTCATGCACCAGATATCCTGACTTTTAAGGTTTAATTCTTTTAATGACTTCTGTACGCTCTCAAGCTGTTCTTCAAATCTGTGATCGATGGAGTATGCTAGTATGTCCTCATACATTTCTACTTGGAGAGATTTTGTAAGCGCATATTCGTAAGTCTTGAATGTCTCCAGACTTATGTGTCGATGAATTTTCTGTAATAAGCCTACAAGAAACCACTAGATTAATAATTGTTCATCAATAACATAGTCCAGTTGGCTAAGAAGGTCTTTCCATCATTTATCGTAATCGCGGACAGTTTCTCCTGGCTTCTAGGATGTCGTTTTTAGTTTCTTTGCTGCCAAATGTTTTGCATCTAGAGTTTTGAAAAATGATAGAAATTGCGCTTTGATCTTGGCTTTGGTTGCTTGGGGTGTTCTTTTAGAAAAGGTCATGTACCAAGTTAATTCCCTTTTCCTTAAGGCACCAGCGAACTATGCCATTTTCCTGTCTTTATCCGTAACTTGGTTAGCCTCCCAAGTTGACTCACAGATGAACCAGTGTCGTCTGGGGTCCTCATCACCCTCATATAGGGGAATGTGTGCTGACCCGTGAACCATGTTGGAGTCATTGTCACTGCTTTCTTCAAGAGGTGGTGGTGGTGGAGGTGGTGGTGTGGGAGGTGGGTTTATTTGCTTAGTCCTCTCTCTGGAATTATTGTCAACAAAACTCTCATTCTCGTTGGTTGTTTTCATCATTTCCTCTTTGACCAGTAGTCAGTTAGTGTTGACTTATTTTGTCAATGTCCAAGTCGAATTATTTGTCTGCAGTTCTGAATGTTCTGTGTCTTCCAAAGCTGTATTTGGCAGGGGGGGTGCTCCTTCATGTGTCAGTAAAATTAAGTGGATACTTTGGTTGGAGGGTACCACTGGAAGCGTAACCCAATTTGATTCTTCTAGTCGACGGATAATTATATGTCTACCTGTGTATGTTTCGTCATTTAGTTGACTCTATATACCAAAGTCACTAGCTCCTAGTCTGAGGTCCTCTTCGACAATAGCTTGTATCTGGGTACGCGGATCTGTTGGAGGTTTTACTTCCTAGGGGACTTCTAATTGAAGAGCTTCTTGCTATTGTATCCATAATTATTCTTCCATGGGGGATGCCTCTTCTTCCACACCTTCTTCTTGTCGGTCATTACCCAACTCCGGCGGATCTCTTTCTTGGTCGGTCACCCTAGTACTCATTCCTCTTTGCAACGCTAAGGTTCTTTCTCTTCTTTCTTCCCTACTTTGTAGCCTCCTCTCCCTCTCTATTTTCTGGAAGTGCATCATACCTTTGTGTGACATTGTCTTCTCGATTTCTTTTTTAGGTTGACTTCTCATTACTGGTGATTGGTATCTCCTTTAGTCGACTAGAATCCACTCCACTTTATTCCGACATATGGTCAGCTACCCCCCCATAGCCTACCCAACACTTTAGAAAGCCCAAATAGTTCGGCATACTTGCTTAGGAAGTATTCCCACTCCCTTTCGGCAATGAATTTTTCCCACCTCTTTTTCTTTTCCGCCCAGTTAGGGTTTAATGGCAGTCCATGAAGTGATGGACATGGTTCGACAATATGACCCACTCCTTTCTCGATCAAGAACTTAAACAGTAAGGTCAGTAAGGAACACAAAAATTGCTTGGTGAGGTCTGTGTAGAATTTCTTCTTGACGGTTTCCACCGAAGTTCTGTCTTCTACTGCTTGCTCCTCGCAGAATTCGTCGATGATTTTTTTGAACCACTCCAACAAGTTTGTTCTTCCCTCGTGAATTCGTTTTTCTAGTAACTGTTGATCTTTAGTCCCTTCCAGTTTTTTCATCCAGGATTTTCTTCAGAAGTTGGGGCATTGATTCTACAAACTTCTCATGCGTCTCTGTAAAGAATCTTTCTTTTGCTTGTGCGGTCATCAATCTATTTCTTCGTGTGTAATTCTACAAATAATTTACTACTTTACACTCCCACCAGTCCTTAATCTCCTGTTTTGATATCATCTGCTTCCATACATCTCAGATATGTACTACCGGCAACGAAACCAATGTTGTAATCTCACAAATCACATAGGGTTACCAATAATACATACTAAAACATACATACATAACAGAGACAAGAGATAAGAACAAGTAGATAAAATAACATATTATATTAACATGAGAGGTTCCATACAATGCAGAGAACTAAATCGAGTTCTCATCTAGCTCAATAGCCTAATATATACGATTTACAAATAGTTACAAAATAACTACCTGTCGGTTCACTCAACCGACACGACCTTAGGTGGTCGACCTAATCTCTAGTTAGTCGGCTGATCAACTAAGTCAGCTATCATTCAAGTCAATATACCGACTTGCTCCTCCAACAATAAACCAACTTAATAAAATATTTAAAAACCCATTATTTAAACACATAATAATCTTTTAAAACAAAATTTGTTTAAATACTTAAATAACATTAAAATTCACTTATGTATTAAACATGGATATGTCAAATTCATTAACCATGACATGGAAAAAGCATGCCACTCATATACTTTAATTCTATTATAAATAAAAATATAAAATGCATGGAATGAGACATCCCAATCTTTAACTTTGTTATGACCATAAAATAGATAATTAATTCTATACTCACCCCATTTAATTAAAAATATAAAATATTTGGAATGTGATTTCATGGAACGGGTGTGATCCAACATTTGATTTGGAATTCATTACATAATGATTTGTTAAAGTTATTAAACATGTATGTTTGTATGCAGGTTATTTTTGTGGAGGGAAGAACATCACGAAGAAAGCTTTCAAGACTTCGCATATGGAAGAGACAGTGCACGAGAATGGTTGATGAACACACGCGAGGAAAAGCTAGAGAATCATGTGATGCAATAATAGAACCCAGCCACAATTGAACAATATAGAACCCAACCATCAATTTGACCAACAAATGAGCAAAAAATTTGCTCAGAATCCATATTTATGAACAAATCTTGGTTACAGGTCATTCGGACGTTCATCTAGAACGTTTATCCAGACGACCATACAGACCACATGTTTTAACAGACAGTTGATTTTTGGGCAAACAGAAGTGAAATTGAAAATTCTGGCACATGTGTTTTGTGCAGAATAGGCCCATTTCGGTCACTGGGAGAAATTTTCTCCAAATTCATAGCCATTTGGGAGAAAATCGTGGTTCTTTGAAACCAACTTTTCCAGAAATTGTGGTTGGCCGTTTTCTAAATTTGTGGGTAGTTGTTACAACAGTAATGAACCTCTATTTTTAGCAAGAGTTGGTCGACCTAATCTCCATTGTAATCATATTATAAATACCTCCTTTGTTTTGAAGAGGAGGGACGAAAAAATCTGTGTAAAACTTTTCCTTAGTTAAATAAAAAATCTCTATTTCAGTTGTTGATGATCGGTGACTGATTGACTTACCTTCAAATATCTGAATGCTGGGAGGGCCCCTGAACAATCAGAGTCTTCTATGTTCAGCGTATTTCTCATTTTTTCCTTTTGCAAATAACATAGTTCATTTGTGGTTTAGTTATGTAATTTAGTTACAGTATTAGCTCATGATTATTTGCTTTACATCGCATAACTTAGATTTGAATATGATGTTGTTAATGTAGATTTTTTTTCACAAGTTAGGAACCCGTTGTGCATAGATTAGATTACAATTTCCCTTTTGATGTATTTCCAGTTTGATTGTTTGATTTGATGTTAACAGAATAAATTGCTTTGATGTTGTAGGATTTAGATTATAATTAGTTTCAATTCTGTTAATTTGCATTTTGTTATAAATTTATTTCATTACATTCCAGTTTACTTAACATTGCAATAGGTAATGCTATTTTTTAGTTATGAATTGAATTTGAATGATTTATTTATTAAGTAGGTTTAAATTTTTGTATTTACATTTCATTCATCACATGCATAAGTCAGCTAACCTTAGATCACTTAGATTAATCATTTATTAAATTTTTTTAATATCTTCTATGTACAGACTGTCATTCAGATAGCCTGTTCTGTTTGTTATACAGACCTTCGTTCCGACCTATCGTCCAGTATTCCATTCAGGTCCTGGCCTGTTTTATCCATTTTCAGTTTGTTTCTCTATTTTGCTGAGTATATTTCGATTAGGTTAGTTAGATAATGGTTGTATTTATTTCTAAAATCCTTTGGTTAAATTGTTTAGAATACTTATTGAGTTTTATTCTTATTTCTTCCCTCTTTTCATCTCATGTTTAGAAGTATATTTTGTGTTTTGGTTTATTGTGTTGCTTTGTGATTATCTCTTTAGCTTGAATTGATTTTACCTATTCAAGGTTAGATATGTCAATATGTTAGTACCTTGCAAGTAGGATTTGTTCCTTTTAATTAGGTGGTTACTTAGGTCTACTTGAACCACAAGTTTAGTTTGCTTTGATTAGTTTATTGTTTTGCAATGCATTTATTTATGCTTGGTCTTTAGAATAATATTTCCTTTGCTTTCTATGAATTTGCAGTTACTTGTTTTGCTTTCTACGAATTTGCAATTAAAATAGTTCATTTATTTCCATAAATTAGTTGCACTTGCATTCTTAGATAGGCATTTAATTATGCATACATGGAATAGTCTTCAAATCATAACATAGATCATATAATTTGCTGCAAGTAGTTAGTTTTGCTTTCATTGGTTAAAATCGCTTTCGGTCCAAGTGACTTCTTTCTAGATTAGTATATGCAATTCTATTCCATAGAATAGATTAGAATAGTATTAGACTAGTTTGAATATCAGTTATTAATTAGTTTCCTGCCTTTATAAAATAGATTAGATTAGATTTGAATTTACAATTATTTTTTAAGTTCTTAGTTAATTTCCTGTTTTCATAGATAGATTAAATTCTTGCATTTAACTCATGATAGTCATGCATGTAGATTGAAATCATATATTTGCATGTTAACACATTTGCATATTTAGTTATATTAGGTTAGTTCAAGCCTTCAATCATGCACATATAGTGTTTGCATCTCACAAGCTCCCTTCCCGGGTTGACAATTAAGTGTTGAATTAAATAGTGCATATTTTACCCAACAATCTCTCAATGCCACCGCGGAATGATAGCCATGTGAATATCTTTTGATGTAATCCAACATACAAATGTAGATAGTTTAGATATGGTTTCATATGTCCTAGTGAAATTCATGTTTTACCCAACCATGCACTGGGTGCTCACACAAAATTGGTTCCACTTTTTAGTGCCACTTAAGAAATCTGAAATGCACTTCTGAAGTGTAAATTGAGAATGCATATGTGTTATTGATGGTACATTCATAATAACCCAAGCCCAAACACAAGGCTATGGCTAGTAAGGAAGTATCGCATATGTGTTTTGGAAAAGTTAAATATCGCATATGTGTTTTGTAAAATTTAAATATCGCATATGCGATATGGAAAACTAAAAAAAAAAAAAATAGAGGCTGCGGGCCTCATTTCTCATTTGCATAGTGAAGTTTCGAGAGAGCGATAAACCGCATAGGTGATTTGCGTTTCACCATTTGGAGGTCGATTTGGAGGTGGCTTGGCTCCAATGATAGGTAACTTCTCATATCCATTACAATTTGTTTTCAATTCTTTATTGTTTTTCTTAATTTCATAGTTTTTATAATTGTTTAAAACAAATTTAATAACAAATTTTGATTTAAATCAAAGAATGATAAATTAAAAAAAATTTGTATTTTTTTGATTAAATCTTAACAGATAATAGAAATGAGCAAGATAATGTGGAAAATGAACCCACTAATAACCCAGAACCTAACCCAAACCCAAACCTGGAGGGGGAAGAAGATTGAAACTCACAGATTTGGGTGCGTTTGGCATCATTGAGGCATATTAGCTCATCTATTAGAGGGGGGGATCATTTGAGACAGTCTTTAGCTGATGCGTTGAACAGAATAACAAATAAAATTACCAATTCCCAAGGAGCTCTGTACAACATTATCTCATACAGAGAATCCAGGAGGAAATACTACTCTAATGGCTTGAGTTATAAATACATCAAAGACCTAAATATTACAAAAGACCAATTATTTTCATTATTCCGGGACCCTAGCACCGGATTGGTTCCACCCACCAATCAAGCACACATTTCCATAGATGGGTGAATGGAACAAAATATAAAGGCCAATTGGATGGATTGTTGGTATATGGTCTTCGATGAAGACCCTAAAGGGAATAGGGACATCCCATTTTATTTCCTTAGGAAGTTGTATGTAGAATTCATCCGAGGAAAACATGTTAACTAGTTCGATATCTTAGGCTTCCAGGGTGTTGGTCATGGGATGCCCCAAGATAGGAAAGGGGCCAGGATGGATCCTAACCATGTGCCACGCCCTCCACGCACACCAAAACCCCCTGGGATATATCCTCTTGTGGGTCCTGTGATTGAGGATACACAGGAGGCCTTATTTGACTTGGAAAATACATTGCTTCAGCATGGGACTGATTTCCAAAGCAATGTAGGCCAAGGGGTTGGTACTTCTAAGGCCAACCCATCTACAGATCACACAAGAGACATAGAGCATTTAGAGCGTCGTGTTACTCCACACCCTTACACATCGTGTGGAGGCATATGCTATGGCCCTGCTTCAGACTTTCAGGATGATGGATTACTTTGATTTGTAAGTAAAACTCAATATTTTCATATTATATTTTGTTTCATATCACAATTTTTAATTGTTTCGCAATTTAATTCTATTTAATTATCTAACAAATTATGTGAACAAATATACAGCTGGTGTCCCATGGCACACTAGAGTTGCATAGTTCCTCGATCAATGTTGAGAACATTGATGCTACTTTCAATATTGCATATGGGTTTGGTTCTTCACCATTAGCGGTAAGAACTATACTTGTTAATTTGTCAACTTTATTTACATATTTATAGTAGAGATTGTAACATTCAATACATCCTAATTTTGATACAACATGTTTTATGCAGGGTGATCAAGATCAGTACATTGAATCTCTTCCTACTCCCTCTCATGCAGAGGTAGATTCCCAGACATAGGTATTATTTTAAATATGCTTTTAATTATGTTTCGATTTCTTTGGAAAAATCATTTTTCGTCCATCATGTATATTTCTCGTTTTCTTTGTATTATTTGAAATTGACAAATGTTACATTATGTAGGCATCCATTGAGCCATTTGTTCTTGAAGAGCACCAACACGAGGTTGTTGTCGACCCACCTCTTCCACCCTGCCAGGTACATCTATGTTTCGCTTTCTTTGAAAACATCATTTTCCATACATGTAGTATATATTTCTATGATTATTTTTATTATTTGAATTTGACATATGTTATTTTATGCAGGCTTCTATTGAGGCACCGGTGCTTGAAGAGCACCAGATTGATGACCCACCTATGATGAGCCAACAGGTACGTTTATGTATCACTTTGTTTTAAATGTGATTTTAATGATTCAACATGTACTTTTTTAATTGTTTGAAATTGTCTAATTGTATCTTTATCCGTTTGTACATAGGAACGTGAGTTTGATGAATATGTCCAAAATGCAAGCTTCTTCACCAGTACAAGTAGAAGTCCTTTTCTCTCATTGCTAGTTAATCGATCCACTGATTATACACCTCCTCACATCCCCCAGGTATATTTATACATTGCAACTCTTGCTTATATTGCTTTTTGTACATGCAAGTATCTTTTTTCTTGTTGCCCCATTGATATGTCTCTTTTTCTTTGTATTATTTTACATTACATATCTGTTACTTTATGCAGGAATCTATTGAGACAATGGTGCTTGAAGAGAACCAAAGCGAGGTTGTTGTCAACCCACCTCTGACGAGCTAGCAGGTAAGTTTATGTATCTCTTTCTTTGTACATTTATGTATGGCTTTCCCTGATTTGGATCTTTCTCTTTGTACTTTTTTGTAGGTTTATGTATCGCTTTGACATATGTTACTTTATGTAGGAATATATTGAGAAAGTGGTGCTTGAATAGCACCAAAGCGAGGTTGTTGTCGACTCACCTCTTTCCCCCCACTAGGTACATGTATGTTTCACTTTCTTTGGAAACATCATTTTCCATCCATGTAGTATATATGTCTCTGATTCTTTTCATTATCTGAAATTGACATATATGTTACTTTATGCAAGCTTCTAGTAAGGGATCAGTGCTTGAAGAGCACCAAATTGGTGATCCACCTCTGACAAGTCAGTAGGTACATTTATGTATCACTTTCTTTGTACGTTTGTGTATCGCTTTCTCGGATTTGGTGCTTGAAGAGATCCAAATCGGTGACCCACATATTTCCCCCAATGTACATGTATATTTGTTGACATTGGCATATATATATTTTTTATGTAGCTTGATAGTGAGTAAGTGGTTCTTGAAGAGCACCCAATCAGGGTCACTGTTAGTGAGGCACCATGACCCACCATTACTTACTCACGTACAGTAAGTAAAAATGTTATATTGGTTTTGGAATTTGAAAAAATGTACATAGAATTTTTATAGGTTGGTAAACTAACTTACAAATTTTGGTTTTTCTACAGTCTCCACTGATGTGACCTATCCCTCTTGTTCAGTGATGGGGATCACCAGTGAGCAGTCGGAAAAGAAAGCTAGACTTCTCTGAAGACATTGGCAGTGGCAGCGAAAGGGGTGATAACTAGAATAAATGTATAGGGGGGATACATAGATGTAACCTTTTGTTTTTATACACATAGATGTACATTTTGATCCACTATTTTGTATTATCACCATGTGTTTCTAGTTCCATCTCATAAGTTGTAAAGAGCTCACTAAACCCTAGTTCCATCTCATTATTTGTCAACCCTAGTGATAGAATGCAAATTGGTGTTCATGAAAGCCTAGTTGGTTTCCAATTTGTGCATAGAATGCAAATTGCTCACTAAACCCTAGTTGGTTTCAAATTTCTAGTTCCCTCTCTTAACTTGTAAATTTCTCACTAAACCCTAGTTCCATCACATTATTTGTCAACCCATGCAAACTGGTGTTCATGAAACCCTAGTTGGCTTCCAATTTGTACATTTCCATGTGTTTCTATTTCCCTCTCTTAACATATAAATTGCTCACTAAACCCTAGTTCCATCTCATAACTTGTCAACCCTATTAATAGCATGCAAAGTGGTGTTCATAAAACCCTAGTTGGTTTCCAATTTGTACATGTCCATGTGTTTTTAGTTCTGTCTCTTAACTTGTAAAGAGATCACTAAACCCTAACCCATCTCATAACTTGTCAAGCCTAGTGGTAGCATGCAAAGTGGTGTTCATGAAACCCTATTTGGTTTCCAATTTGTACATGGCAATGTAATTAAATGTATATTAAACTAAAAACATCAATAAAGGTAAATTTCAACAACTTGAGAGCATGTTATTTTCCAAATTCTATTTGTTGGTGTCTAAAGACACCGTTCTTGGCTCCTCCAATGTGCCGTAGATGGTGTTTGTATCCTAGGCACACGAAAGGCTAGACATTAGTAACATCATAAGAAAAATAAGAGAACCCAATGAAAATGTGCAAACATGATTTATAGATAACTCACCCGAGGTTGTACGATCGTCTTTATAGTGTCCAATATCCTCTTGATAATATTATGTCTATGAATGGTATCGGTCAATCACAAGTTTATTACATTTGGAATAAACTAAGGCTAAATAATTGAAATTGTGCTTCATAATTCACTTTAAAGGTTAAATAACACACCTGACAATGCACTCATACAAGTAGTCCATATGGATCATCTCTGGTGCCAATGGTGTCCATTAATCTTCTTTGCTCTATATGAGGTAGAAAGTATCATACATGTGACCTATTTTTGTGACCAAGTGTGTGCAGCTTGATGTTTATACCAATTACTAGGTTGGTGAAGTGGTATACAATAGATCCTGGTCTATAATCCTGATATACATACCCACCCTTCCTTTTCTGTTGTGCTGCAAGTGTCAAGTACTCCTCTTTTATAACCATCGATCCAAATGGGAATTCAATATTTTCATCATTTATAATAGGTTCAAGAATGGTTTGTTTCCCCTCTAAGCAACGTGCCAACCAATAGTGAGAACCCCATTCATAATTTTTTGTGGCAACCACTGCATATATCTGACCTGTTAAAGGATATAGGTCAATTTAACAATACATTTTTTAAATAAGGTCTTCCATTTCTAATTTATACATAAATTAAATTCTACATAGGTTGAGTAAACAACACATAATTGCATTTTATAATTTAGGTACGACTCATGTACCTGCTTGTATGAGATTTGATATGTGATCATAGTCTGTAGAAATATGTGTCTGATCATCTTCCAAATGGTATATTTCATTAACCCTGTTGAAATTGGTGTCAAGTGTCACTAAATCCCATGTATCAACAGTATCTATATACTCACAATCATCTCATTCATTGATGCTACAGGAACTACAAAAGCAAGCCTTCAATCTTGTCCAAATTTGTAGGGTCGATTTGTTTGAGCTTCTAATTGAATGAAACTATCGAGTTCCATGCACTGTGTTCACCCAATGTGTTTGTGATCGGTCCACATTTGTCACCTCCCATAATATTCTTCACACTAGGTGTTTCCTTGTTGCTTGTTCTCCCATGACTGATGCACACCATTTCACTATAGATGCAGTGTATCAAAGGAGAGCACCTATAAACTTCATATCTTCCCTTCGAAGGGCAGTTTTAATGCATGCACCAGCACCATCGTGCTCTCCTTTTCCATGACCAGTTTCAAAGTTGTTCCATACATGTGGCACCTTGTATTTTATGTGCAACAAACAAAACCATTCAAATACACGTGCATTCTTGAACTATCCAGCACAACCATCTGACCAAATGAAATGACGATAAAATGGTATATCCATAGCTATCACATGATCATAGAATAATTTAAAGAAATGTTGCATATAATGGATGTCATGGGTCCGGTCATCACTTATGTAGAAGTGACTTTCTTTTAGTATCACACATTTCTCTTCATTGCTATCTGGCCCATGTCGATACGTGATATGCACCATTATGCTCACCTGCTCTGAGTGATAGTATTGACTTTGTATTTCATTTTGTGGTTGTAGGGTGTAATTTTTTGCAAAGTCAACCACTGATAGTATCGTTCTGAGAGGGAAGGTGTCCCGACATATTTTTAATTGCTCATCTTGCCACCGTGCCATATCGACATGTTGAATGTATTGTTGGATCTTTCCATGAAACTTTGAAATAAAATCACATACTTGCACCTGGTGTAAAAAAATAAACAGTGTTAATAAACCACATAAAAAAATGTGTACATGAATATTAATATGTCAATATTCAACAATTTACCTATGAAGTCACCAAATTAGTCTTCCTGCTTTCTTTCCCATGATGTAGCTGATATGTCTCATATGATAGTTCTGCTTCTCGACAATTGCATTCTCGAATGCTTGATCTTCACATTCATGGATGCAATCAGACCATAATGATAGCCCACCACAATTTTTGCAAGAACCGTCTACACATTGTTTTAATTAATGTGTTTCCCCATCTTGCCTCGAACACATTATGCTATGGATGAAATCTCTGGATGACATTGGTGGTACTATACTTGAGCATTCCTGCACATAGTTAGGATGCAAAAAAATGGCGTATATGTGCAAATGTATGGTAATATAGGTCAAAATCTATGTGGTATCTACAACAACAAGTGTTCCAGATGGTATTGATTCTAACATACCAAGGATTGCATTTTTCAAAAGATCTTTTCTTTAGCCTTACCTCTATGTGGGAAACTTTAAACATCTCGAACAATTGAGTTTGTTTCATGTCAATATAATGTTTAAAATGAGGTTCATTTTTTCTAGAACCCCTACAATGTTTTAACACATCCTTCGTGTTAGAAGAACGCCTAGTGTTATCATGTAAAAACGTGTGCACTAGGCCCTTCATTGCTTCGACTAACTTCATGTCTTTGTGGGGAAACCTACCGCTAAATGCCTGTAATGTTTCCATTTGTCCCTCTACATCAACGTTGTCTCTTCTTACTAAATATTTTTCAATTGTATTTGGATGTAAAGGAACAATTTGTGATGTGCATTTAAGTAAACAATGTTGTCTTGTGGATCTGCATACAATTGATTCAGCCAATACACAACGAGCCACATTACAGTCTTGTGAATGCGTTTTTTACCAATCGATGTGAATGCAGTAGCAAGAGATTTAACAATGTGATTAATTGATTATATATTCTTCATTGTTCTTATGCCTAAATTTCTTCTAACAGTTTCCATATTTCTAGATTTAAGCAAAGCTAAAAACAATTGGCATTTACCGGCTTCGAATTTGTTATCAAAATATTGTTTCATTATTAGAGAACAATGACAAAGGATAGTGCATTTAGCCACCTTACCTTCCATGAAGTCAATTCGCTCTTGTCCACTTGTATGCTTTTAGGATTTCTCTTTAATTTTGATGCAAAATTTCTTGTTGTTTGAAATGATGGAGTGACGTTTACATCCACTACAGGCTGACAACTTCGTTTAGGAGATTGAACCACCAGCCATGGTTGTTATTGAGTCACATTCGCATCAGGAGTAACATAATTATTGAACTCTTCACAAGATTGTCCATTTACTAATAGATCAATAATATCAACTTCCGTATATCGCATATGTGATATAATGCACCTATGATTTATTGCATAT
>LPNX010778319.1:18745-31245 GCA_001517045.1 Pseudotsuga menziesii | reverse complement strand
AGATGAAGAATGTATTATTTGTTCCTGGACTAAAAAAGAACCTCCTCTCCATATCTGCATTGGATGCAAAAGGAATGAGGGTTGCTTTTGTAGATGGCCAAGTTCTTATGTGGCCAAAGGGAAAGACTTTTGACAATGCAATAGTGATTGGAGAACAAGAAGGAGGTCTATACAAGTTGAAGGGCCAACCAGATCAAGCTTTGATTCATGACACAGTAGAACCAAATGAACTTTGGCATAGAAGGCTTGCACATGTACACTACAGAGCACTACCACTTGCAAGCAAAGCTGTTGAAGGTCTTCCAGAAATTCAAGCAAAACATGAAGGGGTCTACAAAGGATGAGTGAAAGGAAAGAACACAAAGAAGACATTTCCAAGTAGCGAGAGCAAAGCAAAAGGAATCTTGGAAATCATCCACTGCGATGTATGCAGACCAATGTTGTCAAGCTCACTAAGCGAATATGTGTACTATGTTTATTTTATTGATGACTTTTCTAGAAAGACATGGATTTAATTCATGAAGAATAAAGATGAAGTGTTTAGCAAGTTCAAGGAATTCAAAGCCTTAATCGAGAACCAGACTGAAAAAGAAGATCAAGACTTTTCGATCAGACAATGGCATAGAATTCACTTCAAATGAGTTCAAGGAACTATGTAAGGAATCGGGGATTAAGAGGGAGTTGTCCACTCCTTACAATCCACAACATAATGGGGTTGCAAAGAGGAAGAATAGAACTATCATGGAAGCTACAAGAGCTATGCTTCATGATCAAGATCTTCCTATGCATCTTTGTGTTATAGCGAATTTCACCACTCTAGGTGAATCACACTTTGTATGGCCTTCCCCTGTCCCGCTGCAGACTCTTTAGACCCCATGGACCATATTTTATCCTTTGATGTTTCCTTGATCATCCCTAAAACTATATAAAAAATGATATACGTGGATTTTTACTCGATAACCGCGTACATACGCGGGTTTGACTCCTATAACCGTGTACATCGGGATGTGTGCATAGTCCAAATTTTTTTGGAGTTTTCCTTGACATGGATCCGACTCATTCGACTCCTGGCCTTCCCTATGCCTTGATATTGCTCGGATTCGACCCTTCATTATCCCTTGTGAAGCTATATAAGGAACCCCTTGGTACATTGAAGGAATATAGATAGATTGAAAGCAACGAAACTATAGTCCATTGTTGCCGAAATTTATGCTTGATTCTGCATCCCTTTGTCCCTTTGGAGCACTTTTGTGTTCTTCCCAAGCTTGCCTTTTTCTAGTGAGCTCGCTATCGTGAGATGGAGGATTGAGGTGGTGGAGGCCCAAGTGGGGGATTCAGTTTCTCCGATTCGTAGACGTGCCATCAGAGGTTGTATCTATCTTGTAATCTCTGATTTAAATTAATAAGAACTATATTTTCCTGTCCAATGATGTGTATTTGATTGAGTATTGTATCTATTGGAATATGTCAAATGCTTTTACATTATTGATTATATATGCTAGAATAGATCTAACACCATGATATATAGTATGCTTGTATTGTTTACTTGTTGTTGAGGAAGTATTATATCAATTCAAGCTGAAGATTGGAAATCTCAACGGGGATCTACTTCAACCGTCTGGAATAAGGTACGAGGTCTGATCCTTTAGTGTTAGACATTTTATTTCTATTGCATATTGGGAAAGATTGATTTCTGGAGTCAAAGCTGTCTGTTGTGGTACTCCAAGCCATAGGAATTTATCTCCGTAATAGAATTGGCAACTCCGCTGGGGAGTTCCTAGTAGTTGTCCTTTGGGGGTGATTTTCTTGACATTCAATGTATTTGAATTGCTCTTTCTCTCTTGTTTCTGTGTCGGGTCTGGGGGCATGTATGCCTGGTAGAGTCTGATTGGAGTGAAGTTTGTCTCATCCTGTCTGTTTGCCTTATTTTATGCACATTTTCTTCCTGTATGCGGGTTTTTGATTTACAGTCGCGTATACACGCAGTTTCCTCTGTTATTTCTATGTATACATGCGGGTTTACTGCGAACAGTCACGTATACCCTGGATTTTTCCCTTTTTTTGGAAGTTAATTGGTTGCTGGGTGAATGCTGTTAGTTGCTAAGTCTCCTTTTGCACTACCTGAGTCTGTTTTGACCTCTGTTTCTGACTGGAAACGTTTTTTTTTAGCCTAAATTTTTTTTTAGGTAAGTTCTTGTCATGTCATTTTTGATTTTTTGTTTGAGATTAGTGCATTAGAGTTCTTTTACCTTAGTTCTTTGCTTGGATGCTATCTATGTGTGCTTGCAGAGTTTGGGGGTGGTAGAATCATTCTTTTGCTTTTTGCATCTCGTATATTTTCAAAAAATCCAAAAACATTTGCTTATCATAATGCATTGCATTTTGCACTTTGCATTGTACTTGCACTAGATCTAGATTTGCTTTGGAGTACTAGTTAGGACTTCATATAGGAAAAATTTGCATTCATCATCTGAAGAAAAATTATGCATTTCACATAGTAGCATACCCTGTTTACATGGACACAATGCATTTGCATTGATTGTTACAGTGTGCATTTTACTTCATGTTGCGTCATAACACCACTAGTTGCACGACCATATCCTATTTTTGAGTAATAAAGCCAACTAAAATCAACGCTAATTAAAATGAATTACACTCTTTTCTTTTCTAGGGTGCACCAACAAGCTTAGGTTTTAGGATCTTGGAATAGTTCATTGTAAGTCAATTCTCCAAGATCACTAAACAAAAACATCTAGGTGTCTGTCCAGGGAGCGTGTGAAATCCTTGGTATAAAACCATCATTCTCAGGATCCTCCTCTCAAACAGGAGTTAAGCACGAGGCAGTGTGAGCGGTTATTGATTGGGATGACCCCTAGTCATAACTGAGTAGCACCAGAGATATTTCTAGGATTGTATTTGTATCTGGGGGCTCTTTCGAGAGTTTTGGGCTTTGCTACCCTGTCCATACGGTCAATACCGCCTGTGACTGTCCGCTTGAGCTTTGATTATATTGAGGTGACCTTAGTGACCTTACCTAGGATATCGAGGGGGTACTTGTAGAGGTTATTCTGTAGGTGTCCCAGCCAGGTTGGGGTCGGACAGCACAATCGCTTTACGCGTTGAAGCTGAGGCCACAATAATTGGTTACGTACCTCCGCTTGTTGTGTATGGGAGTCTCAGGCCTCTCCTAGTCGAGACATACCTGCTTCATTCGGGAGCTCACTTATCTAGCCCTTGTTTGCTTGCATTTGGCTTTAGATTTTATTAGTGATTTCTCTATGCATGCTAGTTGGCCTAGGGTTTACGTAAATAGAGAGTCTTTGCTATTTTTGTTTTGAGTCATTGTGGATTCGAGTGCGGTTCCGCGCCGTTCTCATCGGTTAGCAGGACTTCCGCCTTCCACTTCTCCTCCTCCTTTGGGAGAGAGACCTAGACAGTCTAGGAAGACTATGTCACACACTGATTCACACACCATGGAGGATCATTCAGAGACTATTCTTGAGCCACCTCCTCTCCTTCGTGTTGACGATGGGGAATTTACTCCTACATACGATCCTTCACCTGACCTAGCTGAGTTCGGTCCTATGATTTCCTAGATAGGATATTTGCATGATAGAGCTACTCACTCTAGGGCTGATTCCCCGTTAACAAATTACCGGTATGGAATGCTGAAAGATGCCGAGACTCACTTTGAACCTGCCAGCACTAGCTACAGTATTTATGCTACGACTGGTTTTCCTATGCACGATTTGACATTTCATGTCGAATCCGACCTTGAGCCTAGCACTATGCCTGGGGGCAATCACATTCCTTACCTTACGGAGAGGTTTGGGAGTACTAGTCACATTGCACCTTCCGTCCCAGTGGTGGAAGCTACATCTCATCCCCCTCCTAGGTCTAGGGTTAGTGATCCAATTAGGATACTAGGTCCTAGACGGGTGATGATAGGTGGTAGTACATATCTTATTACTTAGATTCCTTCATCCTCGGTTCCAATTTCTTCAAATGTACATCCTCCACCTTATCCACGTGGTCCTTCGAGCCGATATATGGGTACGAGTCAAATCCATACTGTGGTTACTAGGCCGATTGTGTCTCAAGTTCATATACCACCCGCTGCTTCGGGAGGCTATATTCACGCTTATAGTGGTCAGCTTGTTACGTCTGGGGCATATATACCTACTTCTGGTATGTATGTTCCCCCTTCTATAGCTTATCTTCCTACCTACGGAGTGTCCCATGGGACATTGCATGCGATGACCTATGGACCTTATTACGATCTGCAGTATGGACAGGTTTCTTCACCTTACGGAGGCGGGTATCAACAACCTACTTACTCTCCTAATTATGGCTTCGTAGCTCCTACTAGTCAAGGTCCACCTTACTATGGTACTTCCATGTCACCTTATACAGGTTAGACAGGAGAAGGACACTATGGCCAAGGCCATGGTGGTGCTCAAACCTATGTGAACTAGGGAGCGGTCCATAGACCTCATCATCCTAGGCTCCCTTGCCTCGCGACGCTCAACCTTCCTGGCTTATCAAGACTTACGAACGATCCCGTGGCTCATGACCTGGCTTGGCCGACTGTCCCTACCAAGCTTCCTTCGGACATACCTAAGTTTGAAGGCAAACCGAGAGAGGATCCGACCGAACACGTGACCACGTTTCACCTTTGGTGCTCTTCGAATTCGTTACATCAGGACTCAGTCCACTTGCGACTATTTCAACGCACCCTCATAGGGCCTGCTGCGAAATGGTATATAGAGCTACCAAAGGGAGATTTTACTTTGTTCGACGATCTTGCGATGACTTTTCTTAATCACTTCCAGCTACCAGTGCACTATGACGTTGGTACTGAACTCTTGTCGACATTTCGGCAAGATAAAGCCACCCATATTTCTGATCATATTCAGGAGTGGCATAGACAAAAGAGATTAATTAAATCCTTTATACCGTTGGAGTTCCTTCTTGAGTGGTTCCTCAAGTCTTTATTGCCATATATTGCGAAGGATGTTTCTACATCCGAAGTGCAGAATGAGAAACAAGCAATCTTTAGGGCGCAGGAACTAGACTTGATTTATGCTCAGTTCAGTTTGCTGTATGAGATTATTCCCAACACTCCTCATTCTAGTTTTGATCCCAAGGTCAAACCTGTACCACCTGCTGATGGCATTGTGGGTTGTGCAAGTGCAAAACCTACAGATTCGGTTGCAAAACAAGTTAATCAATTGTCGCTCAACCAGTCTACTTCGGGACAAGCTACGACTTCGTCTCAACCCACCCAAATGGCGAGTGTACTTTCTGTGCAATAGTCGGACCAGAAGGGTAACCAACAACCCGGACGAAATAGAAAAAAGGGTAAGAATAATAATCGAAAGGGTGGGAATAGGAATGAGAATGCTTCCAATAATGACAAGAACGGTCAGAATGCTGGTGGGGACAAGCAAGCGAAACGTAAGGTTAAGTTCCCTTGCGAGCTATGTAAGGATGATCACCTCACTTACTTGTGCCCTCGAATTGATGAAGCTTCGAGACTCTTAGCATAAGGCCCAGCTGTGCTAATGAAACCTTTACTGCATAACCAGAATATGAACTCAACGTCCCAGGAGCAATCTAGTGAGAACGATCCACCAGAGGCTAGTGCTCATGGGTGCATTAACATGGTCCATGCTGCCAAGGTTGTGACTCATGCGAAATATTATGGATCGTCACAACCCAACCCAGGCAAAGAACCTGATCCACCAGGAACCCCTTTGCGCATTGATAAACCTGTGGATAAACCTAAGGATGCACCTCGCATTCCTAAGGGGGTACTTAAGCGCTCGGGGCATAATCCAAATGCCCGAGCCGACTAGAATTATTCAGTTGTCAAGGATTTGGGCTATACTCCTTGTGCAATGTCTGCATTGGAAGTGCTTCAGAGTTGTCCTTCGCAAAGGAAGGCTTTTCTTTCTTCTCTTGGTGTGAATGGTGATGATTCTTCCTCAGTGATCAAATTTGAAACCGCAGGTCATCAGCCTCGCTTTCCCTACTATGTGTTGCTTTTGGTACATGTAGAATGTCTTAATATGATCATCAAGCGCACTGTGATTGACGAGGGTGTTGCTGCATCTGTGATGTCTTTGTCCTACTGGAAGGGTCTTGGTTCTCCTAAGTTGTCGAAATCAGTGACTATGTTAACTGCTTTTGATGGGAGATCTTTTAGGCTGCACGACTTCATTCTGTCCCTTAAAGTACGTTTGGGAGGGAAGATCGTTGTGATAGAGGTTGAGGTGGTTGATGCACCCCTCGATTACAATCTCTTGCTGGGTCAGAACTGGATGTATAGTATGTAAGCCGTTTCTTCTTTCGTGTTTCGCGTTGTATGCTTTCCACCTAACGGGAAGATTGTAACGATTGATCAAATGACATTCAATAATTCCCCTGTTACTGCATCTTCAGGAACTTCAGTCTCGGTCGTTGAACACTCTCAGCAGGAAACTGGGAGTGTGGGTGTAGGCATGTATCCATCCCTCATGGGAAGCTTTAGTTGTCCTACGCCGGTCCTCATGATAGGATCTTGTTCTAATAAGGCTTCAACTTCTATGACCTCAGTGTCTTTTCGCATGATTCATATGGGAGATCCTTGGATTCTTCCCACACTGAGTATTTCGAGTGAGCTTGTCGAGACCAACGTGCCACTTCCTGTAACCATGATATCTTATCAAGCCAATCTTGTGAATGTTGCAGAGCCTTGTTCTTCCTCTTCACGGATGAAAGAGGAAGACCCCTATGTACTTCCGGCATGGGTAGTACAGTCTTCTCATGCCCACGATTGCCTGGATATGGTTTTCCCTTCAGATGAAGTGATCATCGAGGCTATGTTGGGCATTGATCCGCCGTGGGAGGAACTTCATCATAGATCATATTTCCTTCCATCGCTTGACCATTTGGAGCATGAGGATTATAGGGAGATTCTTAGTCAGAGAGTTGGTAGTCCCATGATTCCATTAAGCTCTCTTGGTCAGATGGCTGATGGGAACATGGCAAACATATCTTCCATGATTTCTATCAACATCTCTCGAAATCCTGGCACCATTGAGAATGTCTATATTGGGGCGTATTTTTCCCATGCTGAGATTCTCGAATATACCAAGCTATTCAAGGAATTCCATGATATTTTTGCTTGGTCCTATGATGAGATGCTAGGTATTGACCCTCGAATTGTCGAACATGAGATTAAGACTTACCCCAATGCTAAGCCTGTTCGACAACGCTTACGCGTCGTGAATCCTAGGAAAGCACCTGCCATTAAGGCAGATATAGAGAAGCTGTTGAAATCCAGTTTCATCTATCCCGTTCCCTTGATGGAGTGGGTTTCAAACCTCGTTCTGGTGGATAAGAAGTAGGGAGCGATCCAAATATGCACTGATTTCCACGATTTAAATCGTGCCTGTCCTAAGGATAACTTCCCCACACCATTTATAGATCATATTTTGGATGAGTGTGCGGGTAGCAAGGTGTTCTCCTTTATGGACAACTTTTTCAGGTATAATCAGATCCAGATTAAACCTGAGGACCAACACAAGACTGCATTTATTTTTCCTTGGGGAACGTTTTCATATCGGAAGATGCCTTTCGGCCTTAAAAACGCCGGAGCTACATTTCAGCGGGCAATGACTTTGATTTTCCACGATCTCAAGTCTATTATTGAAGTATTTTTGGATGACCTCGCTGCTCATTCTCGTTTGAGAATGTGTCATTCCTATCACTTGAGATTGGTCTTCGAAAGATGTCGACACTATTCGGTTCGATTAAATCCTCATAAGTGCATATTTTGCATGAAGTCAGGTCGTTTATTAGGATTCATTGTTTCAAAGGAGGGCATAAGAGTCGATCCCTTAAAGGTTGAGCCAATACTTCAGTTGTCTCCCCCAAAGAACATTCGTCATCTTCAATGTTTATAAGGTATGGAAAACTTCTTACGAAGATTTGTGGTCAACTTTGCCAATTTGACTAGAGGCTTCATGCGTCTCTTGAAGAAGGATACTCCCTTTGAATGGGATGAGTGAGCCCAGGAGTCCTTCGATGCACTTAAGCGAGCCCTAGCATCGGCCCCGGTGATTATTCCTTTGGATTATAGCCGTGATTTCCTATTATACGTGGCCATGTATTTAGAGACAATTGGTATGGTATTGGTTCAGGAGGATGAGGAGATCCAGGAGCATGTCATATATTATCTGAGCCGAAACCTTATTGACGCAGAGATTCATTATTCTCATGTCGAGAAGCTTGCTTTAGCGACCGTACATGTGGTTCAACGTTTGAGACATTATATTCTCCTTCGCCAGACCTCAGTTGTGGCCCATGTCAATCCGTTTCAGTTCATCCTCACATGAAGGATGATTGGGGGAAAGTATAATAAATGGATTGTGATCCTGCAAGAGTTCGATCTTGAGTTTGTTTCGGCAAAATCGAAGAAGTCGTTAATTTTTGCAGAGCTTATATTGGATTTCCTGAGTGAGGCCGAGGATTTGGTTTGTGAAGATACGTTTGTTGATGAACACATATTCTTAATCTCCACGTCTGACCCATGGTATGGAGATATCATAGTATATCTGCAAACACAGAGGACCCCTACTCACCTCTCGCGAGATGAACGATGACGATTACGTCATGTCTCTATGAACTACCTTATAGTGTACAATAATCTGTACCGCCGTGGGGTAGATTCCATTTTACGACGTTGTTTAACTCATGAGGAGGTTGAGGTTGTGCTAAATGATTTCCACGGAGGGGCGTGTGGTGGTCATTTATCTGGGCTTTCTACAGCTCAAAATATTTTGAGAGCAGGTTATTTCTGGCCTTCGATATTTGAGGATTGTGTAGATGCGGTCAAGAGGTGCCACCCTTGCCAGGTGTTCGCATGGAATATGCGCTCGAAGCTTGCCCTGTTAAATCCCATTATCACCGCCGGTCCCTTCACCAAGTGGGGGCTCGATTTTATGGATTGCAACCTAGCTTTGGTTGGGGGGCACCATCATATTATAGTGGCTGTGGATTATTTCATGAAATGGGCTGAGGCAATTCCTACAGTAAAATCCGATGGTGTGATAGCCGCTCACTTCGTATTCAACCAAATCATTACTCGGTTCGGTATTTCGAAAGAGCTTGTCACTGACCATGGCTCGCACTTTCAGAACCGTATGATGGAAGAGTTGGCATCTAACTTAGGGTATAAGCAAGAGCACTCCTCTTCTTACTACCCCCAAGTGAATGGACAGGTTGAAGCAGTGAATAAATCACTTAAGTCCATTCTCCAACGAACCATTGCACAGAGCAAGATGAATTTGCATATTATGTTATACCCTGCTTTGTGGGCATATCGAACCGCAGTTAAGAATGCCACTGGTTTTTCTCCATATCAGCTTGTGCATGGAGTGGAGTCGATATTGTCGGTTGAATGCGAGATTCCTTCATTGAAGCTAGCTGTGGAACTCTTACTAGACACTTCACCTTTGGAGGAGCATTTGGTCCACCTCGAGCAACTTGATGAGCAGCGTCGAGATGCCTTGGTGGCTCTAGAGGTTAATAAGTGTCACGTTAAGGTCCAATATGACAAGTCTATCCATCCAAGAGTGTTTAGTGAAGGAGACTTGGTCCTTTTGTGGGATCAATAGAAAGAACCCTTGGGGGCAAGGAAATTTAATCCTATGTGGCATGGTCCTTACGTGGTCAAGCGCGTCTTAGAGAAGGGTTCCTATGAGTTAGTCGATTACGAAGGAACAGCTTTGGCAGAGCCTAGAAATGGGCTCTATCTCAAAAAATACTATGTATGATCTTTAGCCAAGGTTGCTTGTTGTATATTATTGTACAGCATTGCATAGTTAGGTCTTTTTCTTATCGTGATCGGGTTTGTGATAAGTTTCTGATTCTTTTGGCAGATGTCAATGGAATATTCCACCTACATAGGATTCAAGGATGGTGCAAGCCGTCACACTCAGCACTCAGCCTCTGCTGCTTGGGTGATTTATACTCCTATGGGTCAGGTACTATCTTCAAGAGGTGTATGTCTACGGCCATCTTCCAACAATGTTGCTGAATATAGTGCCGTTATCGAGCTTCTACGGGATGCCATTTCACATGGCGTTCTCTCTCTTGAGGTACGTCTTGATTCAGAGTTAGTAGTGTCACAGCTCAATGGTTTGTACCATGTTAGAGATCCAACGTTATTGAGAAGATTCTTACGTGTGAGATTGTTAGAACGACAATTTGACAGTATTACATATATACACATTCCAAGAAATGATAATCAATTTGTTGAATCATATGCTAACTACGTGTTAGATTGGCATTTGTTTCATTCATAATAAATTAATCATAAACATTTTTACACATGTAAATAAATAAACCGATCACCATAAAACCTTTTATATATATAAAAAATGTGGTAATACATAGTGTCATATACAAAAGTGGAGCTTTCAAAGCTTCCATCATATAATACATGGTCGTACAAAACATATACACTCCCAGGTGTCTAATCCTGTGGAGGGGGAGGGTTGTGATCATGATATGTCACTACGGCCCTAGCTAGCCGCTGGAATAAACGCACCCATGCGCATGGCACGCCCACCACCTATCGCTACATGGCCTCAGGCAAGTCCTCAACTTGCGCCATGGGAACTCTATGAGTCAGTCGCATGAAGTTGGTATGAATGCCCTGGAGTGTTTGCTCCACATTCACACCTGTGATGTCATCCCCTCTTCCCCTCCGTCTATGACATGGGAAGCCCTCTGGTTGCTGTGGTCCCACATCTGCACATGAATGGTAGATGTCACTATGTTTTTTCATGCAAAAACATGTCTTTTTGATTCCACATAATCAAGAAAATACAAAAAAATTAAATAACTCAAAAAACTTTAAAAAGAGTGAGAGTCGAGATTCGGTACCTATCTCTCCGTATGCCGATCCTGGTGGCAATGGAATGTATGGATCCCCCCGAAAATATATCCCTCCATAGGGGTAGTCATCTATGGCAACAATCTGTCATCACCACCATGTAAAGAAGTCAGCTGGATATGGGTTGGCCACCCTACCACCCCCAGTCTGCGCATAGCATCTGCCCAACGTCATTGGGCCGGATCTTGAACCCCATGGAGAGGAACGTCCACTATAGGGCTCAATCCTGGAACACGCTCGAAGAAAAATGTGCTCAATATGCTACTGAACCCGAAGTTCTGTATCCTACCTGCCTTACACTCACTGAGCCGGTGTTTCATGTTGCTCAGTAGTGTAGTACTCCAGTCGTATATGGTCGGTTTCATACACTCCACTGCATAGAACATCAGTGGCCGCTGTTAGTTTTTCAACATTTAAGCTAGCATTATGATCTTAGGATCTTTTCACTGAGAGAATAACAAGCACAGCAATAAAACAAAAGCACATCACAAGAGACAAGAGACACAAAGAGTTTTCCTCGGGGAAACCATAAAGGAGAAAACCCCGCAACTTCCTCTAAGATAGAATCAACACCAAAACAGTAAGAGATCTCCCAAAACAGCAGTAGTCTTCTGTCTTCTGTCTAGTCCCAAAATTTCCTTCTCCAGTAGTGCGCCATACTTAGGAGAGCAAGTGATGTATTTCACAAGTGATCAATAGAGAGTCTCTCACTCTCTATTTATATTCTTCCGTTGACTTGAAGTGCACTCAATCATGTCGGACCAAATAACAATTACTTACTCGAGCCTACACCTTAATTAGTGTATAATAACTCAAGTGCCCCGAAACTGTGGGGACTTACCTAATGACTTGATATGACTTGATTACATTATTAATCCTCCTGATCGGAACATTGGGGCATGATCACATGACTCAAATACATAATAGAAACATCTCGGAATAAACATTGGGTTACAGTACATAATATACATAGAAGAATACATTTAAAAGTTACATATACATCAACACTCCCTCTTAACTAGGAAGGTATTTTTTCGACACAATTTTCAGCACTGTTCTACTTCTCTGTATTAGCTGGATCATCTCGTATTCAAGTCATCTTCGTCTTTAATTCATCTTTGTCTTCAAGCCATCTTCACTGGATCTGGATCATCTCTCGATCTGGATCAACATAAAACATCATCACTGGATCTGGATCATCTCTCGATCTGGATCAACATAAAACATCATCACTGGATCTGGATCATCTCTCGATCTGGATCAACATAAAACATCATCACTGGATCTAGATCATCTCTCGATCTGGATCAACATCACTGGACTAGATCTGGATCATCACTCGATCTGGATCATCATTGCTGGATCATCATTACTGGATCTGGATCATCACTCGATCTGGATCAACACTGGTGCTATCTCATGATTCTTCTCGTCATAGGAAGTTCTACAGAGCCAGCCCTTTTTCATGCTGGTTGTAGGCCTAATCCTCATGTAGGTCTTTTCCCAGCACTTACATCTGACATACTTTTTAGAAAGGCATGCCCAGCACTCACAT
>LPNX010778319.1:0-15730 GCA_001517045.1 Pseudotsuga menziesii | reverse complement strand
CTATACTCATGTAGGTGTCCAATCCAGTTTCTTCAGAGAGATCAAATACTTCTATGCTTGGAATTTTTCAACTTCACCAAGCTTATCATCAAGCTATTGTGATCCTTTTCCCAAGATGACCTGTTACAGGACTGTTCAGAACAGCGAAGTTGTATGGAATGCCACGTGTCACTGGTTCATCTTCTGAGTCTGATATTCAGACTACTGAAATTACAGTCCATTACCTTTCTGTAAAATCTTCAGGAATTCCATTTGGACCTCTGTATCTTAAGATATTGCAGATCTCCCCAGATGTCTTGTTCAGGGATGAATTCTGGAAGAGGCTGGAACCCTAACTTTGAGAGATCATATCTCCTGGAGTACAGTGAATCTGAGTCTGATTTTTGGACACAGGCTTCATCACGATTTTATATTCAGTCCCTGCAATTTTCAGCTTCTGAGACTTCACCAATATCAGAATATAGCGACTATACCAAAACTTAGCAGTTTTAGTATTTAGGGTTTCTCCTAGCTCTAAGGTTTGACTTTCCCGGAGTTTCACCCAATCAAATTTCTTGATCCAGGTCTCTAAAATTCGGCTTTGATGAGGAGAACAATACTATGCTGTTCTCACTCAAAAATTCATCTTCTGTAGAAAGCCCTAATTTCCACATCGAAACTGAAAATGCTTGAAATTGAATTCCGCATCGACAGAAAGATGCACCCTTCAATGGAGAGTCATCCTAGCATACTTTTGCTGAAAATATGTGGAGGAAGATCCATAAAATATAAATCCCTAGTTCTTGTAGCTGCACAATGTATTCTTCTCAGGTTAGCTCTGATACCATGTTAGTTTTTCAACATTTAAGCTAACATTATGATCTTAGGATCTTTTCACTGAGAGAATAACAAGCACAGCAATAAAACACAAGCACATCACAAGAGACAAGAGACACAAAGAGTTTTCCTCAGGGAAATCATAAAGGAGAAAACCCCGCAACTTCCTCTAAGATAGAATCAACACCAAAACAGTAAGAGATCTCCCAAAATAGCAGTAGTCTTCTGTCTTTTGTCTAGTCCCAAAATTTCCTTCTCCAGTAGTGCGCCATACTTGGGAGAGCAAGTGATGTATTTCACAAGTGATCAATAGAGAGTCTCTCACTCTCTATTTATATTCTTCCATTGACTTGAAGTGCACTCAATCATGTCGGCCCTACTAACAATTACTTACTCGAGCCTACACCTTAATTAGTGTATAATAACTCAAGTGCCCCGAAACTGTGGGGACTTACCTAATGACTTGATATGACTTGATTACATTATTAATCCTCCCGATCGGAACATTGGGGCATGATCACATGACTCAAATAAATAATAGAAACATCCCGGAATAAACATCGGGTTACAATACATAAGATACATAGAAGAATACATTCCAAAGTTACATATACATCAATAGCCGCGAGGCTAAGCCTGCTATCTTGCCCAGCGTCAGTAGTATGGCCTTTAGGCCCAGCACCTGTATAGCAATATTGGTAGGGACTTGACTTCCCACCTTCTTAGTATCTGGGTAGCAGTACACAGCTACGTACTCATCGATAGTAAGCCCACCGCCTGGCCCACCTCGGGAACGAAGGTTCACCACCTCCCCTCGTCTAGATAAACCTGTGATAAAGTATATGTCTTCCACCTCTATAGTGAGAGACATCCCATCTATCCTGAAGGACTCTGAGTCTGGATCCCAATAGTTTACCAGCATCTCTAGTGGTCTTGGTTTGACCCTCAAGCCACCAAGGCACCAAAACTTGTAGAGTCTGCATCTTCTAAGAGCTTGTTGAGCCATCACGTCAGCCCTTACAGCTTCCTATACTTCACCATGCTCGCGCTCCCTCCATTCTAGCACCATCCTGCAAGAGAAATTGCCATTTTGCCCATTATATTCTTATAAATTTCCTTGCGTGGCATCATACGTGACTGTTTTGCAAACAACCGCGTATGTACGTGGGTTCTATCCTCTTTCCCACGTATAGCCAGCCCTATACGCAGAAAAATCTTCGATATCCGTATGGGCCGCAGCGCTCATGTAGAGATGGCCCAAACTACCTCATTTTACCATGAAAATCAACAAAAATTATATTGAAATGCATGAGGAGAGCATGAGTAACTACCTGGAAGAAACGGTTGTGAATTCCGCCGGCTGGATCTCCTAGAATTTGCAGTTGAATATCAGAGCTCCAATGGGTAAAAGTTTCAAATGATTTATATTTTTTACTATTTATAGAAAAAATTTCAAATATTTGAAAATTTTTACCCCCTTTCCTATAGTTTTGACAGTTTCTAACCATTTTGGACCGTTTCTGACATAATTTGTGATGTAGAAGACCATTTTTAGTGACGTTTAAGCCATTGGATTGACTCGTTCGTACTGATCTCAGGTATAATGTCTATGCTGGGATATAGGTTAGGTTCACCACCATTTGCATTTTGCATGACCTTATGACCATGTCACCATGACCTTAGGTACGAACCCACTCTATTATGTCACGGAACCTTCTTGCTGCTTTAGAAGTGGCATGATGTGAGTGGTAGAGCTTCACCTTACATGGGTACCCTAGTTAGCGCCTTATTTGCATTTGGTGCCCATGCCGACGTTTTCTCCTTTAGGGTGTGGGAGTCCGTTGTATAGTACTGCCATGACATTTCGCAAGAGCCTCATCCTCCTCTTGATCTTATGCTGGCCTGTTCCCTCCGGACTCCCCTTATGTCAAGTTGTGAATGCATTATCATGAGCTTTGCCTGCCTTATTGAGCTTTATGTCGGCTCCCCTGACATTGCGTTTCATCCATATAGCCCGAGCTTGTCTCATGTCTAGCCATGCAGAGCTATTTTATATATCCTTCGTGGCTTGATTTCCCTTTTTACCGGGAGGAGATTTTCCCCTGAGTGTCGATATCCTACACATGTATCCTTGCATTGAGCATAGGTATGTTCCACTGCTTGGAACTAGTTTGTTTTCCCTTATGACACTCGTCTCCTCCTAGTTTGTAACTATAAAGCTAGTTTATTCTTTTTTCAAGATTTTCAAATAACTGAAAAAAGTCCAAAAAAAATCAAAAAACCAAAAAGCCAGACAAGGAAAAATGTTATCTTTGGCAGCTGTAGAGTCGTGTCACCTTCAAACAGAGCACTGTATATCACATCCATTGGTTGGGTTATAGTTTGACTTAGGAGCTGTACTCGTTTATCTAAGTTTATCTCCACCGACTGGTTAAGCTTCCAGTCCCTATGGAGCCTCTGTTGATGCCTCTTGTGTCACAGAGATGTCCCAGTTTGTATATCAGGTCTATGCTGCCTTCATTCAGTCACCATACGCCGTTATGCTCTTGTTCAAAGGAAGTTGAAACCTGTGTCGGCCATTCCTCAGTTATCTTGACTTTGCATGTCGGCCATTCCCACTACAGTTACTGGTTCGTGCACTTTATGATCAAGTCCTTCCACATTAGACAGCTTTGCTGAGTACCTCGTATTGGATGATGGGGAATGCCTTAATTCCCTCCTTCCAGCGGATTTCATCCCATCGACTTCAGATCATTTATTCTGGGATTGGAATCTAGAGTCCTTTTGAGTGCCTTGAGACTTGCAGTCATCAGTGGCAAGTTCTCTCGCCATCGACAGTTTCTTGGGAATACATCAATGTCCCCTGATCAATGGATTCTCTCAAGTGTTCAACCTCAACACATCTATTCACACTTGTTAGTTTGCACTCTAGTACCTTGATTCCCATCATCATTATCGGTGGGTAATCTCGTGTCTGTTAACGGTATACATCAATGACTGGTAATCAGACGATGGACTACTATGTTCGACCTCGACACCTCTATTTGCATAGTAGGACATGTACTCGTAGCGGTTTGTGTAGAATACCTTCCAGACTGGTGGCATCTCTTATATGCTACCTCCTTGATCGTGCCAGTGTTCATGAGATTTCAGCTCTCGTGACTTGATTCCAGTGTATGTCAAACATTTCCAACCACTATGGAGATCTTGATCTATTGTATATCTTCAGCCATTTTGGAGATCATGGTCCTTTGTATATCTTCATCATGGAGATTCTGGTTTATGTATATTGTACGTGGTGATGAACACATATGTGATATCATGTATTATGCCTATTCATGGCCATTGTACTCTTATGTATCTGGGACTGCTATATGTACTTGCAATTATATGCAGAGTTGTATTATTGTACTATGTTGATTGGGTGGCTGGTCTTCCATTTGGGATCCTTCAGCACTCCACTTCTGGGATGGACTTATAATGTATTTCGGCCATCGTATGATCCCTCTGACCTCACACATTAGGGGGCATCTGTTATAGCATATTTCACCACTCCAGGTGAATCACACTTTGTATGGCCTTCCCCTGTCCCGTTGCAGACTCTTTAGACCCCATGGACCATATTTTATCCTTTGATGTTTCCTTGATCATCCCTAAAACTATATAAAAAATGATATACATGGATTTTTACCTGATAACCGCGTACATACGTGGGTTTGACTCCTATAACCGCGTACATCGGGATGTGTGCATAGTCCAAATACTTTTGAAGTTTTCCTTGACATGGATCTAACTCATTCGACTCCTGGCCTTCCCTATGCCTTGAGATCACTCGGATTCAACCCTTCATTATCCCTTGTGAAGCTATATAAGGAACCCCTTGGCACATTGAAGGCATATAGAGAGATTGAAAGCAACGAAACTATAGTCCATTGTTGCTGGAATTTATGCTTGAGTCTGCATCCCTTTGTCCCTTTGGAGCACTTTTGTGTTCTTCCCAAGCTTTCCTTTTGCTAGTGAGCTTGCTATCGTGAGATGGAGGATTGAGGTGGTGGAGGCCCAAGTGGGGGATTCAGTTTCTCCGATTCGCAGACGTGTCGTCAGAGGTTGTATCTATCTTGTAATCTCTGATTTATATTAATAAGAACTATCTTTTCCTATCCAATGATGTGTATTTGATTGAGTATTGTATCCATTGGAATATGTCAAATGCTTTTACATTATTGATTATATATGCTAGAATAGATCTAACACCATGATATATAGTATGCTTGTATTGTTTACTTGTTGTTGAGGAAGTATTATATCAATTCAAGCTAAAGATCGGAAATCTCAACGGGGATCTACTTCAACCATCCGAAATAAGGTACGAGGTTTGATCCTTTAGTGTTAGACATTTTATTTCTATTGCATATTGGGAAAGATTGATTTCTGGAGTCAAAGCTGTCTGTTGTGGTACCCCAAGCCATAGGAATTTCTCTCCGTAAGACTTTGGGCAGAACCAGCGAGAACAATAGTGTATGTACAGAACCGTACTCCTCACAGAGTACTCAAGAACAAGACTCTTGAAGAAGTCTTCTTTGACAAGAAACCAGAAGTCAGCCATCTCAGAATATTCAGCTGTCCTATGTACATACACATTCTAAAAGAGAAGAGAACAAAATTAGATCCTTTAGGAAAGAAGGGCATATTTGTGGGATACTCTGAAATCTTGAAGGCTTACAGAATATACTTCCTAGGGTTCAAAAAGATTGACATCAACAAGGATGTAACATTTGACAAAGATTCAGCCTAGATCAAATCTAGAAAGAAACCTGCTAAAGAACCTGAAGAAGCAGAAGCTCCCATAATTCATGATAGAATCATGAACGAAGAAACTCAAGAAGAAGATCAAGAATTTGAAGAACCACAAAGACCTGTAGATCCACCATAGGAGAAGAATCCTCATAAGAGGAAACCTGCTTGGGTACGAGAGATTATCCAAGGTGTGGAAATATATGGGGTTCTAGAAGAGAATCTCAAAGAAAGAAAGAGGACCAAATCCTATTCCAGTTATGTAGCTCTACTATGTGACTTCATTGATAAAGAACCTTCCAAATATGAAGAAGCGGTAGAACAGAAAGAATGGAAGGATGAAATGATCGAAGAGTATCAATCGATCATGAAGAATGATGTTTGGGATGTTGTCTCAAGACTAGAAGGGAAGTCAGTTGTAACTTCCAAATGGATCTACAAGATCAAGCATGTTGCAAAAGGTAGCATTGAAAAGTATAAGGAAAGATTTGTGGCTCGGGGTTTCTCTCAGAAAGAAGGAATAGACTATGAAGAAACCTTTTCACTTGTATCCAGATACACTTCCATCAGATCGGTACTTGCTCTGGCTGCAGTGATGAAATGGAAGATACACCAAATGGATGTCAAGACTGCTTTCTTGAATGGTGTAGTAGAAGAGGAAGTGTATGTGGAGCAGCCACTCAGTTTTGAGACACATGACAGGGAGTCTCATGTGTGTAAATTGAAGAAAGCCCTGTATGGTTTGAAACAGGCACCCAGGACATGTTACGGTAGAATTGAAAACTTTCTATCCAGTTTGGGCTTTACCAAGAGTAAAGCAGATTCCAACCTTTACTACAAGGTGGAAGATGGAAACCCAATGATACTTCTACTAAATGTAGATGATCTGTTTGTGACAGGTATGGATGGGTTGATTGCTGATACAAAGAGAAAGATTGCTGCTGAGTTCGAGATGAAGGACTTGGGAATGATGCATTATCTCCTAGGTATAGAGGTGTGGAAGACTACAGATGGAATCTTTCTTGGACAAGGAAAGTATGCCATAGAGATCCTGAAGAGATTTGGGATGATGGACTGCAAGGCATTAACCACACCTATGGCATCAAACCTGAAGCTATTGAGTGATGCTTCATCAGAGATAGTTGATGCCACGATGTATCGTCAGATGATTGTGTCCCTGATGTACCTGACGAACACGAGACCAGATGTTTGCTTTGCTGTGAACACCTTGAGCCAATACTTGACAGATCTGAGACATGTTCACTTGACTATTGTAAAGCATATTCTAAGGTACCTAAAGGGTACGGTTGATTATGGGCTCAAGTATAAGGCTGATCAAAGGATTAACCTGGAGGGTTATGTTGATTCAGATTGGGTAGGTAGTTCCATCGATAGGAAGATCACTTTAGGATGTTGCTTTAGTATGGGATCAAGTGTGATCTCATGGTTTAGCAGGAAGCAATCATGTGTGGTACTGAGTACAGCTGAAGCAGAGTATGTTGCATCCTGTTCAAATATTTGTGAGGTAGTATGGCTGAGGAAGCTACTATCTAATTTGTTTGATCTCCAGTTAGATGCTACTTGTATATACTATGACAACCAAAGTTGTGTAAAGTTGTCAAAGAATCCAGTATTCCATGACAAGTCGAAGCATATCAAGATCAAGTATCACTATATCAGGGATATGGTGCAGAGAGGAGAAGTGAAGCTCCAGTATGTTGCGACGGATGAATGAATAGCTGATGTGTTGACTAAGCCATTGGCTAGGGTGAATTTTGAGTACTTCAGGGAGAAGCTTGGTGTTATCCAGATCGAGGTTCCTCCAAAGAGGAAGTGATGTGTCCGTGCTGAGCCCTTCTGACATGGTGAGAGGTTGGTTCCTTCCATTGTCAAGTATATGTGGATGCCACATCCAGCATGAAAAAGGGTTGGCTCTTTGAAGACACATCTAGTATGAAAAAGGAATAGCTCTATGTAGATGCCACATCCAACATGAAAAAGGGCTGGTTTTTGGCTATCGTGGGCAGACCCAGGTTTACTGTGTTTAACCAACAACACCCCTAGCTCACTGGCCCTTTCAGTGATAGACCGCGAAGCGGCCTGAAGTCTCACCCGAAGTGATTCTAATGGGTTGGCCAAGGACTCAAGCGTCTTGGACCAGGTTCTGTGGTAGCCTACTTGCGACTCGTAGCTTTGCTAGCTGCGAGGCCTCTTTCTCTGCGTGTCATGCGACCCTTCTTCTCACGTCATGTGATCTCCTTGTCTCATAGCTCTTCTGACCACAAGATCTCTCTCTTCTTGTTGCGCGGTCCCTTTCTACGTCGTGCAACTTCCACTGACTCACGATGACCCCAGCCTTATCGCCTCACCACACACCAGGAGACATGTAACTTCCTCTCCAACGCTAAGTCCTTAACCTACGGTATCGCACACCACATCTCCTCTGCCGGTGCAGTATCGCCTCCCTGTGATATCCTACTCCCGCGGCTCAGCGCACTTAGCGTTGTTCATGTCAATTTGCAAGACTCAACATACCAGACTGTTTAACACTATGACTAGTGACTGTTTCAAGCAAAGCATAAATGAACCCACATACAACATGCCAAAGACTTCAACTTATGTTTATCCTTCTATATTACTGTGATGGGACAATGCATACATACATTCAACTGTAAACAAGGCTCATATAATAACTAATAGATGCAACAAATAAACACAACACATGGATCAATCACATCACACCCGATTTTAACGTGGTTCACCTCCAGGATGGAAGTTACGTCCACAGAACTGTGTTTCTATTATAGCTCAGGGGAAGGTAAACACAGTTCTGCTGCACCGCATATGTAGCTTGAGATCTTCTCTCTTAGATCTCTTTTCTATCTCTATATTGTCTCTCTTATAATATACTCTTCCCTCTCTGTCGATCCCTGCGGATCATTACATGCATGCTCTGTGAGCCAGCTACTGGTTACAATAAGATACTACCGCTAATAACAGAACCAGAGCTCAACTCTATTACAATACAAGGTAACCATGAGCTAACAGAATCAATGGCTAACTAGCTAGCTAGATGGCTTAAAATTCTCAAAATGCCAACCTTTTACAATAAAAAATACATCCCTTTATAGGCGGCTCGAAGGTCTCACCATTACAACACTGTGGGCCTGTCCCAACAGTAACCCAAAACCCTAACTAGTGATAGTCGACGTATCTGTACTTTGAGGTAGCCGCTATCCATCACACCACAGGTCTCTGCAATATTCCATGCTTCCCGGTGCTGATCATGGGTACTATGCACCGCTTCCCTTCACCACAGCTTCCTGCAGTCTTCCATGCTTCCTAGCGCTGACCATGGGTACTGGCGCTGCTTCCCTTTTTCTGTCCTTCATCTTCAATACCTCGGCCTCGTTGCTCCTTTTCCTTTATGAGGGTAGTTGAGCCCTCTTGTCTTCCGCCGCTACCTTCAATGCAGTGGGTGAGCTCTCTCTTCTTGACCGCTTAGGTACAGTCGTCTTCCTTGACTTATCTGTCTTCTACGTCATGGTTTCCGACTCTGATCTATAGCTAGAAACCTGCTACAGTGTCGTAGCTCTACCTCTTGTATTTCTGCCAAAACTGTCTATCCGTCAAAATAGCAGCTTCTTCTGTAGTTGCGGGACCCTACTCCAACAGTCCCCTAACACTTACTTGTGGCTCACCCCCAAGCCACTACCAGTAGGCTTCTCTTGCTGTAGTTTCTCCTTGGCTTCCTGCGAAGTCCGTTGCAACTTGTCTCGAATTCCTGTGACTTCGTCCCGCATTGCTGTGACACGCTCTCGTGCCAAGTCAAGGAAAGCTTGACTAATACTGGCGTCTTCTGTTGTGTCAGTTTCCTCTCTGGTGGTAATGAAATCCCTCACTTTCTGCTCAACCGTATCGACTAACTCAGTGATTTGCTCCTAGTAGGGTTGAAGCAGGTCATTGATATGTATCTCCTTTGTTCTTAATCACTATGCTTCCTGCTGCAAGAGGTTCATCTCTTTTGTCTTCCTCATCTTCTGAAGAGCTGCTAAGCTCTTCATTTCTTTTTTCATGGACGCCGTGGTATTTTCTATCTGCTGAATATTTTGCTGGATTTCTACTTTCTCAGGCGGCTGATCCAAGTCTGACCATGTGTTCGTCGCATCATTTAGTACTAACAATGCATTGTCGATGCGAGACTGCATCTATGCAGAAGCGAGTCGAAAGGCCTCTACTCTCGCTTGCTTGTCTGCCTAGGAAGTGTCTCGTGCATGAGCCTCAAGCTCATCGATCTGCGCTTTGTGGTCTTCCTCCATCTTGGCCGCTTCTTCTGCCATCCTGGCTACTGTTTCCTCCAGAGCCTTTTCTCTGTTTGCAACTCTTCTTACCTTCTGCGGAAGAGGTAAGGCAAACTCAATGTGGCATTGGGGTAACTCCAATGCGATGCTTTGTAGAACTTGAAAAAGATCCTCTTCTTGTTCTTCATATGTTCATACTTCATCTGCCTTTTTCTGAAAGCTGGTGGCGAGTGCTGCATTCTTCTGTATCAGCTGTGTATTTTCTTCATAAGTCACAAGCTCTCTACCTCTTAGCTCTCCGCTTAGCTGCTGCTGTATCATCTACAACTGATCAATGTGAAAATCTGTGAGGTTAACCTCAACAGGTTTCCTAAACTGTACTGGTGGATCCGTCATTGACGCAGAGAATCTGATGCTCCCTGGTGGAATCAAAACTATGTTGAGATGACCCTTCGCTAGGATCTCCTCATGGGAGATCGACTGTTTCAAACTTTCTCCTGCTGGCGCCTTGCTCAACTGAGTGTGGATTATGGCAGTTTTCTCTGTCAATGTTTTCAACTCGCCTAGCTGCTAGTCTATGGCCCCCTGCAGCTTGCCCTGCGATGCCTGCATCGCCTGAAATGTGTCGCTCATTCTGTCCCTTATTCTTACTACGATTTGCTCATAGTCATCAACTGTCAATTTAATCTCCCCACTTGGATTTGTAGCCTTTTGTTTTTTCTTCATGGGCTCCTCCTCTGATGTATCCTCTGCATCCTGTGTCTGGGTTTCTACTCTGTCTTTTCCCTTGTCTACTGGGTCTGTCTGTGCAGTACCTGTTTGTAGAGGTGTGGTATCCTCGTACTCTTGCTTCCATTGGTCATCAAAGTCTTTGATGATACCTTCGATATCCTACGCTGTCATCCTGAACCAGCTAGGAGCCTAATCATCCCTTTTAGTCCTCTTTGGTCTCAGGTGGATTCTATGGCGGTCCACCATGAAATTAAGCCGATCATCGTATGTGTCTACAACCTCCTTGCTGATCCATGGTACTTCTAGGATGACTTTCTTCAGCAGCGTATAGTATTCATAGAATACTATCTCATTGAGCTTTTTCTTTTCTTGGTTGTTAGTCTCCCATAGGTTTGCATAGTGCACCCCTCTGGGCTCACCGCTTGCTAGTTGCCTAAATTGGGTATGGGCCAGCTCCTTCCACCCTACAAATGTACAGAGTATAATCAACCATGAAAAATGAAAATGGTGGGTAGCCTCGTCCTGTGCCGCTAAACAATCTGCCTGAAACATATTTAACAAAAATAAAGACTAGTTGAAATATTCCCCATCTGCAACCTGTATAGCAAGTTTAATTACAGACCCTGTAACTTCCTTGGGCCGAACCTTAGTTAACAGTTTGCTTGCAAGCAGACTAGCTGTAAATCTGAGTGTTTTGTTTGATATGCTTGCAATATCATAAGCCCGACCTCCTCTCTGTAGTTGGTACTTGGCAACTAGGGTAGGTGATAGCTTGGGTTCCTTGGTCTTTCCTGTTGTATCTATCGTCGGGTGTTGACTAGTCTTGGACAGTTCGGTGATGTGATGTATGAGGTCGATGTTCAGGTTGACCTTGTTACCAAGCCAAAGGTAACCTCCATGTAAACAAGAAAGTAGGATTCGCACCACGGCATTAACCTCTGCACCACGTCCAAAATGTGGTAGTCTCAACAGATTGAGAAGACCTGAGCGCTCAAGGATCTGAACATGGTCCATGGGAATATATTCATCTGCACCTGTCCTTGGGTTCTTCTGAATTGTAAGGTACTGATCCGGCCGGAACTGGGGATATGTCTTAGTGTCGGCTAGGTTATAATCTATGAATTTAGCAACAACTGCATATCCTAATAGGTCTCCATCTTCCTATACTCAAGAATCAATCTGTGGTATGGGAACAGGAAACTTACCACTCTTGGGAATTTTTACTTTTGGTGCATCTTCAGCTCATGGCATAATGTAGTCTGTTGCAGTATGAACTTCTTCCTCCAACTCCGAATTGGATTCTTCTACTATCTGAGAATGGCTCCTCATCTGGGGCAGCTGTCTGGCCTGTGATGAACTTGGCTGGGCACCCTTAGGCGGTGTCATCATAATACCTCTAAGGTCATCACGCTCAAATCTTCTCAAAATTTCTTCTATAGGCTCGTCCTCGGACAGAACCCCCTTGGTGGAATATCCTAGGCGTGCAATTGCTTCGAACTCTGGGAATCACACCACTCTGTAATGGGGTGAACTCTGCATAGGAAACTCTTAACAGCTTACTCTATAGCTCTCGGGTTTTTGCAAGTGTAACCCTCTTGAAAGATCAATTTCTGCTTTTATGCCGAAGGCAACAATCCCAGATGCAACGGTCATCTAGAATGAACCTGTCAGTCATAATAATTACATGGGCGAGACCACACCCATCATCTGATCCTCAATAAATTATGAAATCCGATAACATTTCCCTCGAAGCGTGTGTGTACAGGCACCGGTCTCATCGAATATTTGTCAAATCTGGAAACTTAATTATGCTGCTGCCAAATCTACGGTAAGGTATACCGGTCATTTCCTCATTAACTGCCTGTCAGAAGGCAACTTGACTGGCCCTCTATCGGTTGCAAAAACTAGATACGTGGCACGGGGAAACATCGCATTGCTGCGTTGAAACACCGCATCACCTGCGTAAACAAACAAACGGTTTTTTTTTCTTCCCGCAAGCCATTTATTGACTTGCACAAAATGAACCGACCTTATGCGATTCCTGATACTTATAATACTTGTCGGTGTAGACTAGTTCTCGATGCGATGCCTCCTTTCAACTACACTGGACATTTGCACCACCATAAACTGGCTAAGCTAGGGCTGAGAGGTGGGGTGGCTATCACTATAGAGCTTAAGCCTACTGCCATTAATCAATGTGGGAAGAAGCTCCCCATTCAGCTAGTTGAGCTGAACGACACCTCCCTCTGTAACTTGTTGTATCTGAGATGGCCCTAGCCAATGCATCTTGAAATTCCCTGGAAACTTAATGAATTTACTGTCATAGAGGAGTACTAGGTCTCCGATCTTGAAAGTATTACTCTTAATGTGTCTGTCATGCCAAGATTTTTCTCGTGCCTTCTGCACTTTTTGATGGAATCCAACGATGAATCTGTCTTCCTCTAAGGCAAGCAGCTGTGCTAGCCTTTCCTCCACTGTGTTTGTATCAATCATCCCAGTAATCTGAGCGATTCTTAAACTGGGAAGAATGTACTCCATAGGCATAATAGCCTTTTGTCCATACACCAAGATGAAAGGTGTGTGTCCTGTAAGTTTCTTGCATGTGGTCCTATACGCCCATAATACAACGTTAACTCTAAGGTCCCAATCATTCCTTTGGTTGTTGCAGATCTTAGTAAGAGGATTTTCTAAAATCTTATTAAAGGCCTCCACCGTACTGTTAGCCTGTGGGTGGTAGGGAGTGCTCTTATGGTGCTGAATCTGGAATTCTTCTGTCAAGGCCTCAATGGTGTGGTTCAAGAAATGTGTGCCTTGATCACTCATCAAAATTACGGGGCAGCCAAATCTACTGATGATGTTCTCAAAAAGGAACCATGCAGCTGTAGCAGCATCACAATTTCTTACTGCTTTGGCCTCTACCCATCTAGTGAGGTACTCTGTCCCGGTGATAATATATCTCACGCCAGTGCGCTTTCCTGGTGGGTTGATAGGACCCAAAAATTCTATATCCCACTTGTCAAATGTGCGCAGCGTAACCTGCGGTCGCAGCGGCATTTCATCATGTTGCGAGGGTTTTCCTACCCTCTGGCAGATATTGCAGCATCTGCAAAATTCCTTGGTGTCCTTATGCAACGTAGGCCACCATAATCATGCATCTAGGATTTTTTGCGCAGTCGGATTTCCTACGAAATGACCTCCTACGGTTCCTGAATGTGCCTCTCTGATAATAGCATCTTTTTCATGCGGCATCACACATCTGCGCAAAACTTCATCCAGTCCCAACTTGTATAGGTGTCCTGCGATCGAGGTGAAGTCTACCGCTTTAACAACCAACTGCTTCTTTTGCTGCTTAGTTGTTAGAATAATCAACCCATAGTATTTACCCACTTAGACATTATTTCATTTATTTTGTCTTATTTTCCTAGTCCATGAGTCCCACCATGTGCAAGTTGCTAATTGCCTATCCATAGAGGTCAAACTTGCCATTATTGACTCATGGAGCGCTTTGGAAATTCTTGGGAATCAAATCTACTTTATTCCTGGCCTCCTAGGCGCCCTTCTGCTTTTTCTGCTTTATTGCCTGCTTTTTCAGTGTTTTAAGGCACATAGGAAAGCAAGACTAGGTGAGGTGAATCAGCTTTGTTGCCTCTTCCTCCTCCACTCTTTCCACCATGCAAAAGCATGTATGAGCTGCCATTTTACCACTCTTTAGCTTGCCCATGCACCCTTGCTAATTCGTGGGGTCCTTGATAGATTTGGGATCAGCTTTTTACACCTATGGGGGATTTGCCTATTTTGGGTAAGCCTGCTTTATGCTAGATTTGGATGCTTCCTTATGCATTCAATTTTCTCATGTATTATATATATTCAATAGCCTATGATATTACAGGGTTGGCTATTGTACACTCAGTTAATATAATTTTGTGTTACAGCTCCATATTCAGTCTCCATTGTTGATAATTTTGCATGATCAATTGTTAATTGCTGTGGGTGAAATTAATCTACTGCAGGCCTGAATTTCTACATGGTATCAGAGCCATTGTAGGTTGTTACTCTCCTCCAAAAATTTTTTTGCAGGTTCGACATCAAGACTGGGAGCCTTCTACTGACAGCCGGGACAGATTTTCTAAAGCTATGGATTCACAGAAAACTATCCTCACTCCCTTCAACTTTTTTGAATGGAAAGTAGAGATGGAGATCTTGTTGAGAGCGAAATGCCTCTATAGGGTGACTATGGCTACAGAAGCAGATCCCAATGCTACTGTAGAGAATATCAAATGGCACAATCAGAGAGATAAGGCCTATGGCCTCCTATGTCTCAGTATTTCCTGAGACCTCCTTTTCCATCTCGATGGATTGACTTCACCAGATCAAGTATGGGAGAAACTTTCTGAACTCTTTGGAAAGACAGATGAGATGAGGGGACACCAGATCGAAAATGAGCTGATCTCCCTGAGTCCCAGTAATTTTGAATCCCTGCAGCTATATTTCTCCAAGTTCAAAGCACTAGTTTTGCAGCTGAAACAGTGTGGTATTGAAAAGAAAGATGAGCAGCTCATATTGTCCATCCTCTCGAAGCTAGGGCCTGATTACTCAGTCTTTGTTTCTACCTTCTATGCCACAAAACTCACAGCTCGAACCTGGAAGATGCCTAGCCTTGCAGATTTCATGGAATCTCTCACACAGGAACAAGACAAGCTGGTGATGATGGGCACCATCAAACCTTCCAAATACCAAGCTCTAGTTGCTGGAGATTCGAAGGTGGATTCAAAAAGCAAGAAGAAAGCTAAAAAGCCACCTGAGAAAGGAAGAGACAAGAAGCAGTCTCCAGAGGATCAACAAGGTCCCAAGAAAAATACCCATAAGAAGAAAAACAAAGGTGATATGAACAAGTACTCATATTGCAATAAGGGCAATCATACTGAAAGCTCTTGTATGAAAAAGTAGATAGATATGTTAACTCAACTGTTGGAGAAGAATGGAATATCCCTTCCAGAAGGCTCAAAGAAGAGAGAAGGAGGATCAAGTTTTGATGACAGAGAGAGAGTTCATGCTCTAGTTGCTGGCACATCAAGCTCACCCAGTTT
>LPNX010778311.1:9493-34192 GCA_001517045.1 Pseudotsuga menziesii | reverse complement strand
AGAGAGAGAGAGAGAGAGAGAGAGAGATTGGGGTTTATGGGATTAGTGGGAGAGTGAGATTGGATATTAGTGGTTTATATAGAGACACAGAGAGAGAGAGAGGATGGGGAGAGGGTGAGAGTGTAGTGAGAATTTATCCTCACTACAGGGGCAGAAATGGCTCCCTTGTGCCTATAGGGCACAAGGGTAGTTTTCAACCCTTAGAAAACAGTAAAAAATGGAATGAAAATGCAAATAAATAGAGCTACGAATTGAACTAAGCTAAGCTAAAAAAGAATAAGAAAATATAAGCTACTGTAAACTTGATTTAAGAGCAGAAAATAAAGGAGAGGAGATGGAGCATTGTTGAACCCCTCTGCACACAGTGGGTTAGGGTTCCACCTCCAAAACCTGCAAAATAGACCTTAAGCTACAATGGAGAAAACCTACAAACAATGTCAATGAAAAACCAAATGAAAATATCAGTTAGAAAACAAAATAAGCAAATAAACATAAATAGAAATTATACCTCACTTAGGTGGAAATGGGCCACAATGCCCTAGCTCATGGGAGCACCTCTCTCTTGGTTGGGAAGTAATGGCTTGATGAGATGGAGATGGAGGAGAGGGGGAGTGGGTGGTTTGAGAGCAAGAGGTCTCAAAGCATCCACGAGCAACATAACAATAGGCAAGTGAGGAGTGTTTTGAGAGTGACCCCCCACCCTCCTTTTATAGTTTTTCCAAGGGATTTTAGGGTTTTAAGCCCTTAGTCAGGGCTTTAGCCCCGTTTTTGGGCCTTTAGCCCTTTCTGCCCTAACTTTAGCCGCTTTCAGGGTTTTAGCCCCTTTTTGAGGGCTTTAGCTCTGGGGGGTCTATTTTGGGCTCTTTTTTGGGGGTGTGGGGGACAAATGGAAGGTCTTATGGAGTGAAATGAGTATTGTGAGATGGTGTCTTTGGGTGGTGTAGGAAATTGAGAGCTGTCTGGATGATTTTTGGGTTAACAGATTGCCCCCTGATGTGTGAGGGCAGGAGCTCAATGTATGGCTGACAGGCATCATAGGATTTGCTGTCGAGTGGTGGTTCTTCCGGGGCTGGGGCATTGTGGCTTTTGGTTTTGTATTAATTTGGTTCCCATCAATGGGTGAGATACAATAAATGTGTGACATGTATATGGACAAGGCAGGCATTCCCATACTCATGACAATGTCAAAAGAATCATTTGATATATGCTATACAATACAAGAGCTGATCATATACAATTGATTTTACAATGTTGGTTGCCTCCATGTGAGGCTAAAATACAATATTGATCTAGTACATTGGACCCATGGAATTCTCATGGAATGCGATATCTTCATGACTAATGGTCTGCTGGATTTGGAATGGTACATAGCTGTATGGACTCACTGATTGAGATTCAAAGTCTCTGTGGTACACGTATGTTGCATCAATCATAAAGGTATATCGAAGCACTGCTGGGGCTTCTGATCACTATCTCCAACACAGCCCAGAAATCACAAGGGACATAACCTGTTTAGGTCCCTCGAGTGAACTCACCAATGTGTTAAAGTTGGGTGACATCCGGGGTCTTTGACCAAGTATTGTGTGGAACAAACTCTGTACGAATCTTAATGGTGCGATGATGGAGTTGAAGTCGAGCACGTGAGAAACAACCATCCCAAGAGGCACTAAGGACTCCTTTCAAGTGGTCCAAGGAACCCATCAATGATGTTAATGAAACCAATGTATAGGGACCTCTAGGTCTATCCTCTAGAATATATGTGTTGGCGTCGATAGAGGGAGACCTGCCCCTTGTCAAGGCAATGATGTTTCCTTCACCAGGATCGTGAGGGATAACCAAAGGATGTGAAGCAATCTGCGGACTGACTCACTCAATTGGGGGGGGAGGGGAGGGAAGGGAAAAAACTGAACATGGACAGGGGGGGAGTGGGAGACTCAAACTTCCTTTGTTTAGAGTATGACGGCAGGGCGGACCAGGAAGCAAATGAAACTTAACTCGTGGGAATTGGATCATAGCTATAATACTGGGAATGTCGCTGTGGATGGGAAATACTTGGAGGAGGTGGACACTTTTGATATTTAATACAAGGAAGACACATTACAAAGTACTATAAACAAAGGCGACCCAATGTGGGGATTTTTCCAAACTGTTTTCTGTGGGGTAGTGTCTAGGGACACCGTTATGGTATGATCTCGTGGATTTTTTGTGAGCCCAAGAAGGTGAATGCTCGATGGTGCTTTCAATTTTAGAGAGTTTGAAAGAACGAAGAAGACTACAGTGGGGGATATTTTTCATTGGTATTCTCCTATGCCTAAAAAAGGATAAAAGTATACATAGGAGAGCTTGCCCATCTTGGAGGGGATGAGAGACTTCTTTACCATTGGTAGTCCAATCAGGTCGAAAAAGGTTAAACCTATACTGACTGGACGGTCATTAAAATACTTTTATGAGCATGAACGAAACTAAGTTTTCTCCATGATCTTTTCTTGTTGAAACGATAGGAAAAGAGTTTAATGACAACCAGTAGTGAGATTTTTTGTAAAGTGCGGCCCCTCTACCCAAGAAAGCACAAAAGTATGCAGAGGGGAATAGTCTTGGCTTGAGTGTGCCAAGGAGGTCCTTTTCATTTGATGGTCTACATGGTTCGCAAAAGGAGGTAAGTGAGATGATGTAGATTCCATTTCCTATACTTTAGAGAGTAGGAAAGGAAGTAGTTGTGCTTGGCGATATTTTCATTGTTTTAAGAAGTCAGAAAAGAGCTTAAACGAAACTCCAATGTGGTGAACTGATGGTAGCACAAGTGGTGCCCCCTTGTCGGGATGGTGGACAGAGGTCCATAGGTCATCCATGCAGTATGGACAGAGCAAGAGACTCTCAAACATACCAATACATGTGTGGGATACATCATGACAGAGGCTCGTGAGTCAATGCGGTAGAGGCATACAAACTGAGGTGGCTCTCGGACAGAGGTCGGGAGAGCATGTGTGTGTGTTGCGATGGACAAACTTGACTACATGAGATGTGAGTGCAAGTTTGGGGGCACTTATATGCCAAATACGTGTAAGAAAAGAAATAATTTTGTGGACAGTGGTCTAGAGGTCCACGTAAGGTGCAGTGAGTGGAAAAGACAACTATGTGTTAAAAATACAAAATAAAATCTAAAATTACAGTTATTAACGGGCGGCGGCCTGAGGACACTTCTATGTCAAATACATGGAAGAAAAACAAAGGGTTTTATGGACGATGGTCCAGATGTCCATGTAAGGTGCGGTGAAAAAGACAAAAATAAAAATAAAAGTATAGTGCAATTCTTAACGGGTGGTGGCCTGATCGCTCACATGAGTTGTGACTGGGTAGTGTGATATGAGGACCGGTCCGTAGACACTCACATCATCTTGTCATGGCTCATGAGTCGAGGTGAATTATGGGATATGGTCCCAAAATTAACTTATTAAACATGAGACGATGGTCTCTTAACTAGATGAAAGTTTGATCCCAGAGGTGCAAGAGGTGTCTCGAATAGGTTCAGGGTGACTTTTGATTAGCAGCTGATGGTGCTGCCTTTGATTTTTGCTGAAAAACATTGAAAAACAAGAAAAATAAAATGAAGTGACTCATTGGTGATGTTAATCATAAAATTTCTTGAGGTAGATCCTATTGCAGGGGTTCTCCAAGAGTTTTCCATCAGAGTTAATGAGGGTGTATGCCCCTTTTTTGAGGCAACGGTGAACGACGTATGGGCCATACCACACTTATTCAAACTTTCCTTTGCCCAATTTATCATTGGGTTGGTCATAGACTAGAACCATATCGCCTTCGCTGAAGGTGCGAGGGTGGACATGGGAGTCATATTGGATCTTTTATCGTGTTTTTGTTGCTTCGATGGCTTGGAGGGAAACTCGACAGTATTCTATGGTTTGCTAGATTTGGAGGAGCCGTTCTTCTAAAGGTGAAGTATCAGGAAGGAGTTCCACCGCAAGGAAAAGAGATGGGATTTGGCACTCTATGGGGAGCACTGATTCAATGCCATGTACTAGGTGGAACGGGGTGAAACCGGTTGTGGTTTTTGTGGATGTGCAATAAGCCCATAGGGTAGAGAATAGCATGTGATGCTAGTTAGTTTTGTGGTTTCCTACCATCCGTTGGAGCATTGTTTTGATGATTTTGTTGACTGATTCAACTTGGCCATTTCCTTGAGGGTAGTAGGAAGAAGATTGTTGGTGTTCGAATTTCAGCATGGTTGATAATTCAGCCCATATGATGTCTTCGAAGTGTGCCCCATGGTTGGAGAATAATTGTTTGGGGACACCAAACCATGTAATGACATGGTTGAAGAAGAAACGTGCTGCGGTTTCATCTTTGCAATCAAATGTGGGCATGGATTTGGCCCACTTGGTGAAGTAATCGACTGCCATGATGATGTATTTGTGACCATTAGCCGAAACGGGGTTGATTGTCATGAAGTCGATTACCCAATTGCAGAAGGCCCTACTGTGACTACGGGGTGCAATGGTGCAGGGGGGGGGGGGGGGGGGGGGGGGTTCTTTCCTTTGGTGCAAAAAGCTAACAGCTGTGGCAATGTTTGACTTCCTCTATGTAATCAGTGAATATGGAGGGGCAAAAATAGCCAGCGCGTAGAATCTTTTGGGCAGTTGCTAGGCCTGAAAGGTGACCATCACAGGCTCCACTATGACTGTCATTGAGGATGGTCTCGGCCTCGTCACGGGTGAGGAAATGATGTAGGATGGTATCAATGCCTCGACAATACAGAACATCTCCAATTAGTAAGTGGCGAATGGCTTGATTTCAGATGCATCACCTATCCTCACGGTTAAAGTGCACTGGGAACTTTTACATTCGTATATAGAGAAGGATGTCCCCATACCATGGGTCATATGTAGATATGAAAAATAGGAAATCATCAGGGAGATCATCCTTGGGGGGGTATGATGTGGTTAATGGGGGCAGATCGGTCATGAGTGTGGCCAATGCGAGTGCCTTCGTGCTTTTTGGAGACACGAACTCTAGGTCGAACTCTTGGAGGATGACTACCCACTTGGCTGATTGACCTTGTAGAAGGCGATGGATTAAGAGGTACCACACTGGGTTTGAATCAACCACTAATCAAGTATGGTTGGCAATGATGTAGTGGCACAATTTTTGAGCCGAGAAGACGACGAATAGGGCTAGTTTCTCCTCGGGTGAATATCGTAATGGGGGTCCTGTTTGTTTCTGACTAATGTAGTAAATCACCTGCTCTTGGTGAGATTTGTCTTCTTGGACCAAGAGTCCAAAAATGGTGTTTTTTGAGGTTGACACATAAAGGATGAAGTATCGAGTGAAATCTGGTGGTGAGAGTAATGGCGCACAAGCCAGGGCTTGTTTAAGTGCCTCGAACGATTCTTATGCTTGCTGATCCCAAACAAAGGGGATTTTTGTGCAGAGCAAGTGGATGAATCCATAGGCTTTTGTTGCATACTCTGGCACAAAGTGGCGAAGGAAGTTGGCCTTTCCTTGTAGGCTTTGTAGTTGGTGCCGAGTTCTTAGGGGAGGAAGATCAAGGATGGCCTGAACTTTGAGGGCATCTACCGTTATCCCTTTGTGGGGGATGTTGGGGTTTGGACCTTGAAGGTCCTTAATTTTGGCAACTCTGTGGTTTTGGTGCGAAGCTTGTAAGTGGAGTTGCGGCTCAAAATAGTCTTAGGGGATTCGGGGTTGGGTCAAAGCCCCTCTTTTTGTAAATGTCCCATGGTTTAAGCCCATGGTATTGTAATAGTGCACTTGTATAAATAGGCACTTATGTAAAGGAGTCAAGGAGTTTTTTGTTATGATGATAATTTGATGTGAAGAGGCTAAGGTCTATTTTTGGGGTTTAAGGTCAAGTCCCAGCTGAGTGCGTGGACAACCTCTACAGCTGAGTGCGCAGAGGGTTTTGAAGAAAGGTTCTGCAGCTAAGTGCACAGTTTTGGGTTGTTGGGAAGATCTGTAGCTGAGTGCACAGATCAGAACTATGTATTTTGTAAATTGTTGAATATAAACGCAGTTCTGTGGACGTAGCCCCTACACTGGGGGTGAACCATGTATATCTTGTGTTGTGGTGGTTCTTGTTATTTTGTTCCTGTTATGTTTTATGCATTTGATAAGTAGATGAATGATAAAGTAAGATAAACTGTTAAGTATTAACTTCGCTGTGAATTCCTAGTTAAGGGTTAAGCAAGAAAATATCTTTTTATCTAAACTGCGAAGCTATTTAAGTGAATGTCGAAGCTCTATATTGCATAATTGTTCTTTGTTAAGGATAAAGGTACAGTAATATCCCTCCTTTTCCTACAGAAACCTGATTCTGCGACACCCCATAGCTATTTTGGGTGAGACTGCAACCTGTTCGCAGGTTGTTGCCGAAAGGGGCAACACTATGGGTCTGTTTGTTGGTGCGAAGATAAGAGTATAAGAACCCGGGTCTGCCCTAAGCCGAACAAATTGGTTCTGTTGCCGGGACCCAGTATCTGCTTCAAGAGGGATATGTTTTGGAGGCCCTCAGTAAAAGAAATCAGTGACTGGGTTGAAGATACTTATCTGAAATTTGCTGAACAAGAAAATAAGGACCCTCATCGTAGCTCAGACGACTTATTGCAAAGGTACATTTTTTCTGATATTTATGAAATTTTCTTTGCTAGTATCCACATAGAATTGCACCAGTGGTTATCTAGGTTAATAGAAAGAAGGAAAAACTTCAAAGAAGATCAGTCTCTTGCCTGGACCCCAGAAAGAATTAAGCTGTTGAAAAGTGTGAACACCGTGGTATCAAGAGTTTTTGACTTCTGGATAATGCGAACCCTTGACGCATTTGTGATGGAGTTCACCATCAACACACATACTTCTTTCAGTGAAGCAGAAAGACAATTTTTCAAAGGACCTAGGGGTAAGTAACTGAATTCATTAAGTCTAAAAATTAAAATGCTCTTGGCTGAGAAAGGCATATTGCTTATTGAATCAGATTGCTGGGTTTATTGCTACTAACCTATGTTTGGAAGCAAAAGTGACTTTGACGAGCAAAGTGGTTTTATTCACAATAGTAAAAGATACAAGAGGACTCTTGGATCCTATACCCTAGGCCAGAATACTGTTTATACCTCATTAATTCCAGAATAATCTAAATCTGAAGAAACCCCTTTTGTTAGAAACCATCCTATAACTCCGCAGCGAAGATCGGTTATCCCTGAGAACCCGTCGCAGTCTGAAAGTAACCCTAGCCTGAGTAGTCCTGTCGCAGGTCAGTCTACCTCAAAAAGTTCCCTTCCTCCTATTACCAGTATTCCCCCTCCTCCTCTCCCTCCCCCCCCCGCCCTCCTCGATCCACTGTGGCCCATGTAAATGATGATATCAAGCTCCCAGTATTTAAAGGAACTAGATCAGAGGATCCAGAACAATTTTGGTTCTTATGCGAAGCTGTTTGGACTGCTAAGAATATTATGGATCAAAATACAAGAAGAGCGCAGCTGGTCACATCTTTTAGAGACCGAGCTTTGACCTGGTTTATGAAGTTTTCTAGTACTCAGAACTATGCCTTGGCTGATATTAAAAAATCAATGATCAAAGAATTCAAGAAGCCTAAATCAGATTCGCAGTGTATAACTGAACTGAAAGAAATTCAGCAGAAACGAGGCGAATCAGTCTGGGACTTTGATCAGAGGTTTAAGGTTCTACTAGATCAAGTTAGTTTCACTATTGGACCAGAACAAAATAAAGAATGGTTCATTGTAGCACTATTGCCTCATATTAGGACTCCACTTATGCAACAGAAGGTTGCTGATCAGCAACAGGCTTTGGAAATTGCTATGAAACTTGAAATAACTCCTGTTGGAGATAATTCTGGAATAGCCCAAATACAAGCACAGTTAGCAGAAATGGCTTTGGAGCTTGGTGACATGAAAAAAGGGAAATATCTTCGAGAAGATGTTTGGTGTACACGATGTAATATAGAAGGTCATGACAAAGAACAGTGTCCTGCATCAAGAAATTATTTGAATACTGGGGCACCGAACCCATTTAACCCTACTGTCCTATATTGTGAGATCTGTAGAACAACTGGCCAGCATCAACCTGAATATTGCTATCTGCTATAGAGATATGTTCAAGTACCTAAGAATCCCTACTGCAAGTTCTGTAAGTTTGTTGGACACAACGAAGACGAATGTCGCAGCTTTGACCTCATGAGAGAGCGAACCTATGATGCTTATAGGGTACAACCCGATGCAAAAGGCAATGATGGATATGGTTACCGTGGTAGTACATCAGGTCGAGGTAATTTTAGAGGTCGTGGTTGTGGTGGTATTCTTGGAAGAGGTCGAGGCCAGGTTATTTGCTATAACTATAATCAGGTAGGACATGTAGCTAGAGACTGTCAGAACCCAACTAAGACATGTCGATATTGCAGAGTAGTCGATCGTGTGATTGAGCAATTCCCACAGTTGATAGCCAAGATACAAGAAATAAATGGTGCTCCTACTTAGAATGTTCAGATGATTGTTGTAGAGAAAAGACTTTTCCCAGGCATTAATGTTGTTACAAGGAGTGGAGCTACGACGCAGGTGCAGAATAAGGGGAAATAGCTTGACGAGGCTTGGGTCTGTAAGACCCCAAAGAAAATTCCAACCTTAGATGTTGGAAGAGAAAAAGGAACATTTATGGAAGCTAAAAAATACTTTGCTGACCCGAGAACATCAGTAGCAACTACGCAACAACATCACCAGTAGTTACATTTTCAAGAAGCTTCGCCGGATCAAGTAAGTACATTGTCATCATTTTTACAGAGTTGTATGAAGCTATTAAGAAATCAAAATGCTTTGAATGAGTTACATAAATTTATTGCATCTTGCAAACCTCAGTGAAGCTCTGATAGAGGAAAAACTGTTAATAGAGTTAGAAGGATTGGAAGAGAAATGAGATTGCATGCTCACATAGGAGATTATGACATGATTGATATCATTTTAGACTTGGGCTCAGAAGTGAATGTCCTAACTAAGTAGACATGGGAAAAAATGGGAAAACCTACGCTTGAATGGTCCCCTATACAGTTGATATTAGCTAATCAGCAGAAGATTGTGCCCTTGGGAAGATTCCCTAGTGTACCAGTGAATATTGATGGAGTCAGTACCTTAGCAGATTTTGAAGTCATTGAAATAATTGATGATAGCAACCCCTATCCAGCCTTGCTAGGAATTGAATGGGAAATAGACAATTATGCAGTAATCAACCTTAATAATAGACAGATGAATTTTGAAGGAAAAGGCTTGAGAGTCATAGTACCATTGGACCCTTCTCAAGGAGAAAGGTATACAGATCCAGTCAGAGATGAAGATCAGGATGTTTTGGATCATATCTACAAAATCACAGCTAAAGAAGAAGACTATGTTAACCCTACTGCTGAAGGTATAATGGATTGGCAGTGTGGCAGTTCTTGCATGATTGATTCAGACGAAGGTCTAGAGAATTGGTAGAATAGACTTTATGAGCTACATGGACATTGATGTGCAAGAATTGCCAAGTCTATCAGATGGGTTGGCTCACAGACAAGAGTCTTACCTACTTTTGATGGCTTGACAGACCCAGAAGATTTTATTGTACAATTCTCAGAGCAAGTACTAGATTCACAGAAAATGGAGACTCTAGATTCAGTATTCAGAGCCATAGCTTCCAGATGGTGGAATGGTCATAAAAGGTATATTCATAGTTGGGGAGCTTGTCAAAAGTTTCTTCGCCTGATATTCATGGATCAACCTCAGGATGTACAAAGAAGATTTAATGGTAAGACTAGCCCCCAGGAACATTTGGAGCAGTGTTATGAAGCATGGAAGCACGTACCTTGTGAAGAATGGGTACATAGGTTTGTACACACTCTGGAACCTGTAGCAAAGAACTGGTATGTGGAGGTTGAGCTTCGCCATGGTACTGTAAGTTGGGTTAGCCTTGTTGATAGTTTTGTGCTCACATTTTCTATTAATGAGGTTTGCCCTGCTTTAGATGCAGCTATTAGGGTGATCCATACTAAGGTGTTTGATGATAAAGAAATAACTGTGCAACAACCTGATTGGAAGGAACAAGAAGCTAATGCAGTAGAATGCTATAACCTCGCCATTGATGAAGATGATGAACCTCGCAAAATTAATATTCCTGAGTCAGAAGGACATTGTGAAGTACATGGACCAGTAGTTGAATCACCTGAAGTAACTTAGCCCTTGAAAACAAGGAAAGTAAACATTGGATCAGAAGAAATGCCTAAGTACGCTACCATTGGAGATTATTGGGACAAAGAAATGGTGAGAAAAGTGACTGAACTTCTCCATGAGTATTAGGACTTATTTCTGACGAAGTTCTTAGAAATGAAAGGTATCCTTGGTGATATAGGAGTGATAAAAATACCTTTGAAAGCTGATGCGAAGCCTGTGAAGCAGCGCTCTTATAGGCTGAATCCTAAGTATAAATAAAAAGTCAGGATGGAGCTAGATAAGATGCTCGTTGCAGGAATCATTGAGCCTGTTGAAGAGTCCGAATGGGTCAGCCCTATGGTGGTACAAGAAAAGAAGACCAAGGGAGAAATCAGAATTTGTGTTGATCTGAGGAAGCTGAACGATGAATGTTTACATGATCCTTTTCCTACTCCCTTTACAGATGAAGTTTTAGACAACGTCGGAGGTCAAGAAGTGTATTCTTTCACTGATGGATTTTCAGGTTACCATCAGATCAGAATTGCTCCAGAGGATTGACATAAAATTACCTTCGCTACAGAAATGGGATCTTTTCAGTATACTGTTATGCCCTTTGGATTGAAGAATTCACCTGCTATGTTTTCCAGAGTAGTCATATCTGCATTTAAGGAATTTATTCATAAGTTCTTGGAAGTTTACTTTGATGATTGGACTATCTTTGGTTTATTGAAAGATCATATAGCTAGTTTAAGACTTATGCTGGACAAGTGTAGATAGCATCAGATTTCATTGAACCTGAAGAAGTGTATCTTTTGTGCACCTTTTGGAATTTTGCTAGGTCACATTGTATGTAATAAAGGATTGATGGTGGATCCTGCGAAGGTATTTATTATTGTGAATTTACCACCTCTGAAGTCTATTAAGCAACTTCGCACTACGCTTGGTCATACTGGATATTACAGGAAATTCATTAAAGGATATGCTCAGATTACAGCCCCTATGGAAAAGAAATTGAAGAAAGATATTAAGTTTGAGTGGACACTTAAATGTCAAGAAAAATTGGATATTTTGAAAGAAAAGATGGTAACTGCCCCTATCTTAGTATTCCCTGACTGGAATAAGGAGTTTCATGTTCATGTTGATTCATCTTCCATTGCTTTAGGTGTAGTATTGGCTCAGTCAGGTGAAGGTGATATTGATCACCCAATTGCTTTTGTAAGTAGAAAATTTTCCATGGCAGAAAAGAATTATACTACGACAGAACGAGAAGGTCTAGTTATGGTTTATGCTTTGCAGAAATTTCGACATTATTTGTTAGGATCTCATTTCAAGATGTTCACTAACCATTCTGCTTTGAAGTATTTGGTTAGCAAGCCTGTGTTAGGTGGAAGGATATGCAGATGGATGATTTTGTTTCAAGAGTATGACTTTGAGATCATAGTTAATCCAGGAAGAATTAACCTGGGGCCTGACCACTTGTCGAGGATCAAGTCAGGAGAAGAACCCACTAGTTTGGATGAAGGTCTTCCTGATGCCCAATTGTTTGCCATCCAGATGGTTGATGACTATTTTCAGGATATTGTTCAGTACTTGTCTACAGGGTTTGCACCCTGTGAGATGACAAAACAGCAGAAGAAGCAACTGGTGGTTAGAGCAGTTGAATTTACCTTGATAGCAGGACATCTATATAAGATGGGACCAGATGAAATACTGCGTTGATGTGTCCTGGAGCATGAAAAGCCATCGATTTTGGTCGAGGCATATTCTGGAGCAGCAGGAGGTCATTATGCAGGAAAAGCTATAGCACAGAACATTCTAACAGCTGGATTATGGTGGCCTACGATTCATAAGGATGCAAGAGAGTATTGCCACAACTGCGATATCTATCAGAGGACAGGCAAACCATCCAGGAGGGATGACATTCCTTTGGTTCCACAGGTAACTTTACAAGAATTTGACAAATGGGCTATTGATTTTGTTGAACCAATCAATCCCCCTGCAAAGAAATATGGAGCAAGATACATTATTACAGCAACTGATTACCTTACTCATTGGGCCGAAGCTCAACAAGTCAAGGACTGTAGTGCTACTACAGCTGCAAAGTTCATCTTCGATAATATCTTGTCAAGGTTTGGGTGTCCTAGAATTCTTATGAGTGATCAAGGATCACATTTTCTGAATAATACCATTGAAGCATTGACCAAACAATTTCAAGTATATCATCAGAAGAGTACTGCCTACCATCCTCAAGTAAATGGAACTGTTGAAGCCTTTAACAAGATTCTTAACATAAATGTTTGCAATGTTAACATAAATGATTGGTATCTTAGAATTCCAGCAGTATTATGGGCTTATAGAACCACTTGCAAGAAGTTGACAGGCCATACACCTTTCAGGCTGGTATATGGACAAGAAGCAGTTATGCCCATGGAGTACATTGTTCCTAGCCTAAGAGTATCTGCCTTCATAGAGATGGATGATCCAGCTATGCTGAATGAAAGGTTGGCGAAGATACTAGAACTAGAAGAAGACAGATTCATTGCAGGTTTCCAGCAGCAAGTACAGAAAGCTAGAGAAAAATTATGGCATGATAGACACATTAAGAAGAAGCATTTTCAGAATGGTGATCTTGTGCTCTTGCATGATAGTAAATTCATGAAGTTCCCAGGTAAGTTCAAGACACATTGGAAAGGACCATACATAGTTCAGAAATTTACCGATGGTAGTGTAGTTCAGTTAGCTAAATTGAATGGAGAAATTTTTCCCTCCATGGTGAATGGAAGTAGATTAAAGAAGTATAGAGACAAGCCTGTACCTCCTGATCAGAAGTAATACCAAGAAGAAGAGTCTAAGTACCAAGAATAGTTGAAATTGGGTACTAGACTATAATGAAGCTGTTCTTAGAGAGCTTCAGCAAATTGTTGAAAAATTTACCCTGTGTCGAAGGTTAATACTGTGTCGAAGGTCCTTATTGTGGCAAAGCTGAAGTTAGTGGTTGTGCCGAAGAAGAAAGGTGTGTCGAAGCTTAAAATGCGACCGTTGGAAAAAATCAGATTTGGCAGCGCCGGCATCGAAGGGCAAGAATATCGTCAAAGAAGCCACTTTGACGATTGGAGAGCTTGATTAGGCTCTGATGAAGTCCGCAGAAGTATTAACCAACAAATGGTCAGAGTTTGCATCCACGCATCTTGATGCGCTCATTGGCGTAGCACAGTGAATTGAAGAACTTAAGGTGTTAGCAGAAAGATCAGCGACTGGCGCTGCAGCAAGCAGTGCCCCAATAGGTGCGCAGCCAGATAAGAGACAATTTCCAGCCATAAACAATAGAGGGAAAGTACCAAGTGCAGCCCTTATAATAACTGATGCAGCATCTCGATCATAGATGAGTATGAAATTTGAGATAGACTACACCCAGTTGTCTATGCCAGAGCTGCATCTTTGTTAATTGGCCCTCATGAACGAGATCCGAGAACGAGACAGCTACTCACACATGCAGTTAGAAAATAACATGAAGCATAGTGAGAGCCTTGCAGCACAGTTGGAAGAAGCTGAACAGAAGAAGAGGGAAGCAGAAAGCAAGAAGGCTGCACTAGCGCAAGTATTGGATGAGGCGTGTCGAAGTCTCCTTGACTTCGACATGCAGGCTAAAGAAGAACCAGAGCAAAGAATAGTCAAGCTGAAAGACTATGCACAATAGTCTCGAAGCGAGATAGAGAAGATGAAAGCAGAACATGGGGCTTAGATTGCAGAGCTTCAACTTCGCATCATTCCCGAGAGTCCACCAGAGGTCAGGGAGCAGCGTCACAAAGATATTCAGGCCTTAGCAACGGAGATCTTAGATCTTGTGAGTAGTGCATCAAAGCTGCTGGATGAAAGTGTCGAGGCCTGGGAAAACTTGCAAGACAACCCAGAAGTCGAAAAATTTCAAGAAACTATCAAGCAGCGACAGACAGAGCTAGATGCAGTGAAAGCAGAAATTAAGACATTGCCTCCTATGCAGAAGATGCTTAAGGTGAAGAATAGTAATGAGCTTCAGTGAGAAATTGAGTCTTGCAGAAGGAAAGAAACACTGTTGGTGAACTCTGTGCAGCCCCTTATTAACGAGGCTTTGGAGTTGAGCACTACTACGGAAAACCAGCTCAAAGTTTTGAAGGAGTATGATGCATTTGCATAGGAAAATGCCAACGAAGCATCAACAACAACATTGCAAGAGATAGTGGAGAAAGAGCAAGCAACCGAAGATATCATGTGCATCCTCAAAAAGTAATTTACTATTTTCGCCAACAATATTCTTCCACCAGAAAAGCAGCAGAGTGTCCCGGGATGGGACACTGGTGAGTCTTAGGGGCCTGTTGGGGTTCGGACCTTGAAGGTCCTTAGTTTTGGTAACTCTATGGTTTTGGTACGAAGCGTGTAAGTGGAGTTACGGTTAAAAATAGTCTTAGGGGCTTCAGGGTTGGGTCGAATCCCCTCTTTTGTAAATGTCCATGGTTTTTGGGTACTCATGGTTTAAGCCCATGGTATTGTAATAGTGCACTTGTATAAATAGGAACTTATGTAATTGATTCAAGGAGGTTTTTGTTATGATGATAATTTGATGCGAAGAGGCTAAGGTATATTTTGGGGGTTTAAGGTCAAGTCCCAGTTGAGTGCGTGGATGACCTCTGCAACTGAGTGCGCAGAGGGTTTTGAAGAAAGGTTCTACAGCTAAGTGCGCAGTTTTGGGTTGTTAGGAAGATCTGCAGCTGAGTGCACAGATCAGAACTGTGTGTTTTGTAAATTGTTGAATATAAACGCAGTTTTGTGGACGTAGCCCCTACACCAGGGGTGAACCATGTATATCTTGTGTTGTGGTGGTTCTTGTTATTTTGTTCCTATTATTTTTTATGCATTTGATAAGTAGATCAATGATAAAGTAAGATAAACTGTTAAGTATTAACTTCACTGTGAATTCCCAGTTAAGGGTTAAGGAAGAAACTGTCTTTTTATCTAAACTGCGAAGCTATTTAAGTGAATGTTCAAGCTCTGTATTTCATAATTGTTCTTTGTTAAGGCTAAAGGTATAGTAATATCCCTCTTTTTCCTACAGAAACCTCATTCTGCGGCACCCCATAGCTATTTCAGGTGAGACTGCAACCTGTTCGTAGGTTGTTGCCGAAAGGGCCAACACTGTGGGTCTGTTTGTTGGTGCGAAGATAAGAGTATAAGAACCCGGGTCTGCCCTAAGCCCAACAGGAGACAATAAATCTAAGTAAACGGCCTACTGGGACACAGAAAACACACTTGAGGGGGTTTAGGTGGATGTTGTACTTGTGGCAATGTAAAAAGACTTGCCGCAAGTCATCTATATGTTGTGCTTGTTTTCATGATCGAGCAATGAGATCGTCCAAGTAGACCAAGATGATGTGAATTAAATCATGGAAACAACATGTCATGGCATGCTGGAAGGTGGCTCCAACATTTTTGAGGCCAAAGAGCATGACTCGATAGGTGAATGTGGCCCATGGGGTTGTGAATGCCGTTTTGTAATGGTCTTGTTTTTGGATTTGGATTTGGTTGTAGTTGGACAATTCATCCATGAACGAGAAGGACTCATGTCTGGCGCATGCGTCGATGATCTAGTCGATGAACGGGGTGGGGAAGTTGTCTTTGGGACATGCCCCATTAAGATCATGGAAGTCTGTGCAAACACAAATGGTACCCTATTTTTTATTTACGGGAACATGATTAGAAACCCATGTTGTGTATGCAATGGGATAAATGAAGTCGGCTATGCACATCTTTTCTATCTCGTCTTTCACCACAGCCACTTTGGATGGATGGATGGGCCGTTGCTTCTAATGGACGGGTACCACATCAGGCCATGTGTCGATGTGGTGTTTCATGATGGATGGATCTAAGCCAGGAATTTCAGTGTATGACAAGGCGAAGATGTCGCAGAATGCTTGGAAGAGAGCGGTGTAGGAATTAACCTCTTCTAGGGAGCAAGATGCCCCCAGCATGATTTCTTCAATGATCTTAGAATTGGTTGAGATGTTGATTTTAATTGTTGGTGAAATGTTTTCCATGTTCCCTTCTTCGAAGGCATCAGGTGCTGGGATTGGGTTCTTGAACTAGTCAACCTTCCCATGGATGAAATATTTGGTCTCCACAAAAAACTGGTCGGATTGCGACACAATCTCTTCTGGGAGGAAGAACGAGTGATGGTGCATGTCGTCCCATGGGTATTCCGAGGTGGTCAGAGCTTCAAGTATCTCCTCGTTGTTGTTGAAGAAATGAAGTGAAAGGTCTGATGGACCATTGTTGGAGATGGGAATGAGCTGGTCAAGGGAACTAGACATCATGTAAATGGACATGGTGTCGGACGACGGAGGTGGTGGGTGAACTTCTTCGATCAAGGTGATCTCAGACTCAAGGGAATGGTGATGGAGGTCAGCAAGATCCATTCAAAATTCGGGCAGGTCTTGGCAATGGTGGGAGTAATGTCCATACAAGTGGTAAAGGGCGCAAGCATGGTTTGTACTCAATGTCTTGTTTTTTATTACTGGCGCAGTTGGGAGTTCAACCATGGGGATGTTTTTGTTCGTATCCATGTCATTGAGATGCGCACGGATCACTAGGATTTCAGGGCAATTTTGAGTTGGATGGCCCTATTGTTCGTAGATGGCACAAGGTGGGAATTCTCGTGGTTCTGAAGTGGCTTTGGTGTTCTTTCCCCTAACCCTTTTGGGTTGGGGCAGTGCAAGTGTGGGTGCGGTGGTTGGCTTATGCGGACCGAGTGGGGGGTGAGACTCAACTGCAATAGGTTGCACCGGACTTAACACAACCTAGGGCATTATTGGTTGAGCTGGTGGATCAAGATACCACACCGAGATCCCTAACGTAAAGTTGGGTAGGCTTAAGGTGGCCATGACCGGCTTGCTCATGACACCAGGTGGGGGAAAGAGGAAGGGAATTGTATGGACCGGAGATGAGCCCACATAAATCCCAGCTAGTTGCATGTGGGGGTGAGGTTGTGGTTGCAGTTGTGCGTAATGCTGCTGCTGCGGGTGATGTTGCAGCTACTGTTGGCATTGTAGCTGTGGACAATGTTGTGGTTGTGGTTGGGGTTGTGGCTGCGGTTTCTATTTGGGTGCAGTGGTGCTTGATGAGACCATGCACAAGTCCACAGTTTTATTTTGTGTCGGTGGTGGTGACACCAACAGGAAAGGATCCATCATGTTGGGATCGACAAACAACCCAGGGCCCACATTCAATGGTGGGGAGGCTGGTGTGTTTTCAACCACAGTGTTGGTTACAAGGATGACATTAGCATGTGTGGTCGCCCCTTGCGACTCAATGGTGGTGATGGTAGGGATAACGTTGGCAAGTGTTGTTAACCCTTGCAGATCATGGTAGGTGAGCTAGTAAACCATCACAATCTTCCCTTCGTGGGGGAACATCATGAGGCAGAAGATAGTTGGCGTGACGGCTCGCATGGCGTACATGTAACTCCTCCCAAGGAGGAGGTTGTAATCTAGTTGAGCATTGATGACTTCGATGTCGATCAAGACTATCTTCCTGGCTAACGTGATGGGGACATGGGGGATAATTCCTTGGGCTTTAGTGGGGTGTACATCATAATCCCGGTGAGTCATCGAAGATGGTTGCAGAATTGGTGATCCAAGCTTCTACCAAACCAAGGTAGACATGACACATGTGGATGCCCCCTTATCCACTATGCATCGGTGCACGACCAAGTTCTAGATGGACACCAGGATTTGGAAGGCGATAGTGGAGGGCATGCACGACTCTCTGTTCTCTGTATTGAAGGTGATCAGCTTGAATTCGGAGGGGTCTACCCCTAGAGTGGCTAGTAAGGCTTTTCACTATGTTGGGCACGTTTTAAGCACCTTAAGAGCAGACATGGCGGTTGTTGTTTGGGCCAAATCATCCACAACGCTATAGCTGAGTGTAGCTCTAGCTGTGGCATTATTGGTTATTCTGCATATGGGGGGGGCGCAAGAACGGGGGTAACTAGAGAGGTAGGTTGGTTGTCTTAGACATGGATGATGCTGACGAGTTGGCAGGTTCGATGGTGGTACTGTATTGATTTCTTCTAGTTTGTAAATTGACCTCTTCATTGGTCATGGTCATTAGGTGGTGAACACATGTTTCAGCCATGGGCGGTGCCCCTGGAGCGTTGGGATTGGCCTAGGGAGGGGTAGCGGTTGCCACCAATCCTTGGACTAGTAGTGGGTTTTGAAGCATAATGGGAGGAGTTCCTTGTGGTGCCTGGTTGGGTTGGGCTTGAGTGGGAGCATTGGTGCCCTGTTGGGCCTCATTTTGAATGGCCTACTTAGCGCGAGCCATGAGGGGACACTCAAACAAGTAATTCCTATAGACATCACAGTGTATACATGGTTGGTTTGTGCGCAACGGTGCATTGCATCTTCATGGATTTTGTTGTGGGGGTTTCTGGGCTGGTCAGTTAGCTGCAGCATTATTGGGAGGGTTGGGTTCCTGACTGCCTCCCTACAGTTGGTTATTTCCTTGGTTGCAGGTTCGGTTGTTTCTAGCTTACCCTTGTTTATTGTTGGGGGTAGGCTGGTTGGGATGGTTTTGTTGTGCGAACACTTGTCCCAATGGAGCGGGTGGAGAGGGAGTGGGGGCTTGAACTTGTTGCAATGGTGGTGCATAGTATATTTGTGGGGGTGGTGGTGCCACAAATGTGGGCATTTACCCCACATATTGTTGTGTTGGCCAAGCCATCGCCTGAACCTACTGTGGTGGCGTAGGTTATGCATAAGAGGTTGTTTCTCTGGACTGAGACATCATTCTAGCATAGTCTGGAGCTTGGTTTTGGTGAGAAACATTAGCAGTGTTGCTTGGTTGCGGTGCAACGACAGGTGGTGTCGGTCGAGGAAGTGGTTATTGGGAGACTTACCCTATGATGTCGTCCATTGCGTGGGATGCCTCCAGTGCATCGCGCTAAGAGGTACTTGGATGGGGAGTGTCTGGAATGACAGTGTACAAGTATCCAGACTGGGTGTAAATGAGATCAAATTGTTGGGCCTTCAATATGGCCTCTTATTCAGATTGGGGAGGTTCAGATGTGACGTCCTTTGCGATGGGTGGGAGAAAATTCTTAAGGAACCAATCCAAGAAGATCCTGTCATCTAATTGGATTTTGCATAAGCTGCAGTGTCAACACCACTCATGGATATGATCAGTGATGTGAGTGGTGGTGTTTTGGCGATAGGATAGCAGGATCTACACCCCCTCATCATATCTGACAAGGATTTGGAAATACTGTAGGAACATGAAGGCTAGGGAGTTGAATTCGGGGTACTTGGCTTGTGGTAGCTCAATGTACCATTTGGCTGCAGCACCTGTAACGGTGCATTGGAATAGCCTCAACATGATGGAGTCATCTACAATGCTATTGGATGAGCACCATAGATGGAATGTCATTATATGGTTTTGGGGACATTCCTTGGCTTTGCCTTCAAACTTTGGGATGTTTGATGGCAGCTTAGTTGGCATGGGTGGCCAGAAATCTTGGTGGTGGATTGGGTCATTTGTTAATCTAGTGAAAGTAGGCAAGTTCAAATGAGCCATGAAGGGAAGATTTGACCCCAAGTTGATGTGGGATGGCGCCGCAATGGGGGTGGGGTTTGCAGGTGCATAATGCATCAACATGACTGGGGGTACTTGTGGTGGCACTATGGCGGATGGGCCAATGACCCCAAGTGTTGTGGGTGGGATGGTATGGGTGGCGGGGGCATTGCCCCCCTGTATGGCGGTAGAGGCAATGTGGGTGGTTGGTGCACTGCCCCCCTTTGTGGCAGGGGGGACAATGTGTGTGGAGGGGCCACTACCCCCATGTGTTACCACTGGGCCAGCTTGGCTGGTCACTATTGGTGGTGGAAATTGGATAATGACAGTTTACATGACTATGCTTGGACCACTTGCCACGTTGTGGGTGACAGGTTGTGATGTGGACATGGGTCCACTTGCTAAGAGACTGAAAAATGGATCTGGGTTTGCACTAGCCATGGGGCTAGATGGTGTGGTGTGGAGGCCTGGTTCAGACTGATATCGATCAGAATTAGATCAGAGGTTGTGTGGCCCTCTGATGGTGTGGGAGATCACTAAGAACAGCCACAATGGTGCTGATTGAGTGTTCCAAATGGTGGTGGTTTGCGTCTTAAGTGTGAGGAAGATCGTGGAGGATCAATTGTGTTTGCTTTGGTGTATGAAACTGGTGGGTATGATATTTGGACCCCAGTTTCAATGGCTTCCTATTAGCTGAAGGTGGTCTCTCGGCCACCAAGACTGCCAAAAGATAGCGTTTTTCTTGTTCCTCGTGGCTGTTTCTACTCAATCAGAAGGGGTCGTTGCCCATTTCGCTTGCCAATTCCTCTCAGCGGCCAGCTACTTTGGGGTTCCTGTGGTACTCCTCACAATGATTTTCTGGGCAAAGCCCAAGTACTTCCCATAGTTGAAGCAGTCAGGGACTTATGTCCTCAAAGACTGCAAAATTGATTGAACTTAGAGTAAATTTGGTAAATTTTAAGGCTTACTCAGCGTCATGAACTGAGTTGGGTTAATTATTTGGTATGGTGTGTTGGTTGGCCTGTTTGTTCTAGTATTTTGTTTGCAATATGGTTTATGAATTCATGGTAGAGTTCATATAATGGTTTTGTATGCAAACATAAATAGAAATTTGTAAGCAAATATTGTGATTAACCCTGAATTGTTGGCCTAACTAAATGTCTACCTCTCAATGATATTCTTCTTGAACCAGGAGAAGGTGTTGGGCTCTCAACACAATGGGACTAAGCCCATCTGTAGTTCCTCAGGTCACCTCCCAAGTGCTAGGTTGGTCATCAGGGAGGATGCTTAGCACCATGAGAATACCTCCTTCTCTACCCCCTGTACCTTCCAGGTCACCTGGTTTTAGTGGTTTGGGAAAAATACCATGGAGTGCCTAGATCTATAGGAGCTTACCCTTCGTCGTATCCTAGAATACCCCGAAGGGTGATGATTGGGTAGAGGAGGAAGGGGGCAGCAAGATGGTTATTTTTAAGTTACTTTTAGTTAGACTAGTTGATTTTATTAAGCCTTAATGATTGATTTAGCATATACACATTGTTCATGGATTTATTTACAAAAAATAAAAATTGGAATTAAAAGAGACCTGCAATGGTGGATAGAGGTGGTTGGGCCACACTGACAGTCCTGTGAAACTGAAAATTACTATTAATTCAACTTAAAAACAACTTCTATGTGACAGGCCACACATTTCTGACCAAATTCCGCGAGGGGGCCACGAGATTTTTCCAGAAATGAGCGAGGGGGTCACACAGAATGCGAAAACAGCCGCAATCTGAGCTCCTCGGCTAAAGTCATGCCTGTCTGAGGATTAAGTGCACCCTGGGTGTGCCTTTCTACGGATTAAGTGTGCCCCAATCTCACCTTTTCCCCTGATAAGAGCAACCTACTTCGGAAAGGGGTTTTTTGGTGATGCAGGGTCAGATCTGGCCGATAGTAACTGGCACTAGGGTTAGTCTGACTTGGCTCTGCCTAGTAGTGGCTTTGGCACTGACTAAAACAAGAAATAAATCAGTTTTAAATAGATCTAACCTAAGATTTCTGAAACTAGGGTAAAAACTGAAAAAAAACTTGAAAATTTGAAATTTTGGGCCTAGGGATCCTATGGGATCGACCCAACGGAGTCGCCAAAGCTGTAGTGAGAATTTCTCCTCACTAGAGGGGTAGAAATGGCTCCCTTGTGTCTATAGGGAATAGGGGTAGGTTTCTACCCTTAGAAAACAATGAAAATGGAATGAAAATGCAAATAAACAGAGCTGTGAATTGAACTAAGCTAAGCTAAACAAGAATAAGAAAATATAAGCTACTGTAAACTAGATCTAAGAGCAGAAAATAAAGGAGAGGAGATGGAGCATTGTTGAACCCCTCTGCACACAGTGGGTTAGGGTTCCGCCTCCAAAACCTACAAAATATGCCTAAGCTACAATGGAGAAAACCTGCAAACAATGTCAATGAAAAACCCGCAAATGAAAATATCAGTTAGAAAACAAAATAAGCAAATAAACATAATCATAAATTATACCTCACTTAGGTGGAAATGGGCCACCATGCCCTAGCTCATGGGAGCACCTCTCTCTTGGTTGGGAAGCAATGGATTGATGAGATGGAGATGGAGGAGAGGGGGAGTGGGTGGTTTGAGAGCAAGATGTCTCAAAGCATCCACGAGCAACATAACAATAGGCAAGTGAGGAGTGTTTTGAGAGTGACCCCCCACCCTTGTTTTATAGTTTTTCCAAGGGATTTTAGGGTTTTAATCCCTTGGTGAGGGCTTTAGCCCCTCTTTTGGGCCTTTAGCTCCTTCTGTCCTAAATTTAGCCCCTTTCATGGTTTTACCCTCTTTTTGAGGGCTTTAGCTCGTGGGGGTCTATTTTGGGCTCTTTTTTGGGGGTGTGGGGGTCAAATGGAAGGTCTTATGGAGTGAAATGAGTGTTGTGAGATGGTGTCCTTGGGTGGTGTAGGCCATTGAGAGATGTGTGGGGGATTTTTGGGTTAACAGAGAGAATGGAGGTTAGGTGTTTGGAGAAATAGATATAGAGATTATGGGTTAGTGGTTTTGTTACAAAGAGAGAGAGAGAGAGAGATTCGAAGTTAGGGGTTAAGAGAGAGAGAGACACCAAAGGTTAGCTGTTTGGAGAGAGATAAGAGAGATGTTAGCATTTTATAGAGAGAAAGAGATAGATATAGAGATAGATTGGGGATTATGGTTTTATAGAGACAAAGATATTAGAGTTTATGAGTTTAAAGATCGAGAGAGATATGGGGTCAGAGGTTTCTTAAGACAAATTGGGGGTTAGTGGTTTAGAAAGAGAGAGTGAGATATTAGAGGTTAAGGATTTACAAAGAGAGATATTGGGGTTAGGTGCATAAAGAGAGAGAGAGAGAGTTTGGATGTTAGGGTTTTGAGCGAGATAAGGAGAGAGAGAGAGTTTGGAGGTTAGGGTTTTTAAGAGAGAGATAGAGAGAGGGAGAATGGAGGTTATGATTTATAGAAAGAGAGAGATATTGGGGGTTAGGATCCTGAAATATAGCTATATTGGGGTTTATATAGATAGAATTAGATTCTTGGGGTTAGGTTTTTAGAAAGATATATAGATAGAGAGGGAGAGAGGGACAGAGAGATAGATTTAGGTGTGGGATTTTAGAGAGAGAGAGAGAATAGTGGTTAGGGGTTTAGAGAGAGAAAGAGATATTGGGGGTTAGTGGTTTATAGAGATGGGGGAGAGAGAGATTGGATTTTATGAGTTTATAGCAAGAGAAAGAGATAGAAAGAGAGGAGATTAATGGTTGAGTGATTTAGAGAGAGATAGAGAGATTGGAGGTTAGGAGTTTAGAGAAAGATATTTTGGGTTAAGGTTTTAGAGAGGGAGAAGGAGAGAGAGGGGGGAGGTCAGGGGTTAAGAGAGAGATAGAGAGATTGGATATAATCAATTTAAAGAGGTGGAGAGAGAGATTGAGTGTTAGGTGTTTAGGGAGAGAGAGAGACAGAGAGAGAGAGATAGAGAAATGGAAAGAGTATATTTTGGATTAGGTATTAAGAGAGAGAGAGAGAGAGATTGGAGGTTATGGGTTTAGAGATGGAGAGAGAGATTAGAGGTTAGGGGTTTAGAGAGAGAGAGAGAGAGATCAAAAGTTAGGGGTTTAGAGAGAGAGAGAGAGATCAAAGGTTAAGGGTTTAGAGAGAGAGAGAGAGATTAGGGGTTAGCGGTTTAGAGTGAGAGAAAGATTGGGATTTAGAATTTTAGATAGAGAGATATTGCGGGTAATGGGTTTAGGGAGAGAGATTGGGGGTTAGTGGTTTAGGGAGAGAGAGAAAGAGAGAAGGAGGGAGGGAGGGAGGGAGGGAGTGAGGTTGAAGGTTATATTTTTATAAAGAGAGATATTCACAATTAGGGGTCTAGAGAGGGAGATAGATAGAAAGAGAGACATTGGTAGTTAGATGTTTGTTGAGAGAGAGAGATATATATATTGTAAGTTAGGGGTTAGGGGCTTAGAGAGAGAAAGATAGGGGTTAGAGATTTAGAGAGAGAGGTTTAGAGTGAGGGTTTTAGTGAGAGAGGGAGAGAGAGTTTGGAGGTTAAGGGTTTAGAGAGACAAATATTGGGGATTAGAGGTTTAGAGGGAGAAAGAAAGAAATATATAGAGGATTAGGGGTTTAAAGAGAGAAGAAAATACAAATATTTGGGGTTAGGGGTTTATAGAGAAAGATATATATTGGCGATTAGGGTTTTAGAGAGAGAGAGAGATAGAGGGAGGGAGTTTGTAGGTTCATGCTTTATAGAGAAAGATATTAGTGGTTAGGGTTTAAAGAGTGGGAGAGATTAGTGGCTAGGGGTTTAGAGAGAGAGAGGAAGAGGAGGGGAGAGAGAGAGAAAGAGAAAGAGAAGGAGATACTTTG
>LPNX010778310.1:325900-359296 GCA_001517045.1 Pseudotsuga menziesii | reverse complement strand
ATGATGATAACAATGCTGATGGTCATATAATGATAATGTGACAATGCATAATATTGAATAAGTTGTTGATTATAAAAGTTGGAAAAGTAATAAACATTGCACACACTGATTTATCCCCCCCCCCTCTCAGTGTCTACAGATTGTGTAGACTGATATCTTTGACATATGCAGACTTTGATGAGCTAACCAAAGATGATTTGAATGGTTTAGAGAGATGTATGCATTACATGATTGACAATGACACCTACAGCAGTATGACAATGATACCTTCAGCAAAAGACATATTGATGATGTGACAAGTGAAGAAGATGACATGACAGCAGTGAGCATACCTGTGATCAACAGTAGTGATGACCAGCAGTAGAGACAAGTTGATTGACTTGACTATGACAGCAATGTATATGACATGTTCGATGAGCAGATGACCAGTAGTAGTGCTTGTGATGAACAGATTGAGAAGTGTGTTGCAGAAGTATTGATGAGAGTGTTGAGCAGATGATCAGCAGTATTGACCAGCTGCAGAACAGATTGAAGAAACATATGATGTTGATGTGGCAGTGAGCTTTAATTGTAAATGCAAGCTTGACTTGCATTTGAGGTTAAGATACTTGAAACCCTTCTTAGCAGGGTCCTGGATGGAGAGTAGGTGCTCTTTGTATCAGTAGGTGCTGATTTTACCTAACGGTTGTAGCCAGACCAAAACTAATACAAAATTATTACAAAATTATATGGTGTTGTGTTCTTTTGCGTTATGGTTCTTGATGATTCAAATGCTTATGATATGCGAATGATGAAGTGAAAGATGTTTATGAAATGATTATGAGATTGGTAGAATAATGGAATGATGAATGGGTAGTTAATTGTGACAAGTTAAGAAAAGTTGTAAAATTGGCTTTACACTTATTCACCCCCCCTCTCAGTGTCTAACATAGGTCTGAGTAAAGGATGAATAAAGGTATGACTTCCAAAGTCAAAGGGAGCTTCTACTGCGGGCAGTGTGAGAGGTTTGAAGAGGGATTCTGATGGTGGACTTGTCAAAAGGACCTTCCTCATTAAGAGGGAGTGTTGAGATTTGTATCTCGGGATGTCCTTCATGTGCTTATGCCTAGCATGAAGGGGCATTAATAGGGTAGGCATCGGTGTAGTGTGTGAGAAACACATTACCAGGTTGCATGGATTCAGTGGTGGAAGCATGCAGAGGTTTCTAATATTTTTACCAGTTGCATGCAATATTTGCACGCATACATTTTTAAATGAAGATTGCACGAAAGTGAAAATATGTATTTTGAACCCTAATTTCACCAGTGAGTCAGAAAAGGTATGAAAAGGGTAAAAATGCACTCATTTGTGTGATATAGGGCAGAGATAGCAAGATGCTACAGAGCTGAGAGAATCAATGCATGAGGAAGGGCGCATATTTGAGCTGAGAGGGTTGAGGGCAGAGTGAGGGACGCACATCCTTCAGAGACTAAGAGGGGGTGCATCATTCTGGGAGGGAGAGAGATATTCACATCTATCTCATCAGAGATTGATTAAGAGAGAGGTGAGGCACACTTCCTAAGTGGGGACGTAGATCTGAAATAGAGGGCGCACTTCTTGAAGCCAGGAGAGCTGAGAGAAGCAGAGGGTCTTCCTTCAAAGATTGAGGAGGGTTGATTGAGATCTCATCAAAGATTGATTGAGATAGAGACTTGAGGGCACACTTCTGAGGAGAGAGAGGGCACACTCCAAAGTAGGGGCAGACTTATGTGCCAAAGAGGGGTGTATTCTTCATCAATCAGAGCAGACCAGAGAAGAGGGACAGAGACAGCACTTCTTCAGAGAGAGAGAAGGCATCATGTTTCTCTACTTGTATAATTTATGATTGTATAACATTCTTTATATTCTCTATGGCTCAAGATTGAAGAAATCCCTAAGTTGTTGGTTTTCCCCATTGGGGTTTCCAGGGTAAATTATTGTGTTAAAATATGTGTGTGATTGGTTACCAGTTCTATTGTGCATGTTAGACAAGTTAATGAGTTTATGTATTGTTGCTTATAAATCAAATATGAGCTTATTTGTGTATGCATCTCGGAATTTATTGAAAGTAATAATCAAAGTTAAGCCCATGGAAGAGTATATATAAAAATTAACAAAAAAAATGTTTTTGAACGTGCATGACTGCTGCAAATTAAAAAATCATCAGGAAATCCATGATAAATGTTCCATTAAAATTTGTTTTAGAAAAAGGAAAACTCGTTGACATTGCAAAACTAGCAAACCTTGCCTTGGAACAATTGGAAATTATAGCTAGATTCATTTACATACCTTGAAATGCGGTTGACCATTGTTGATTCGATTCCAAATTTCAATCCCCATTCCACAAAATCAATCCTTGCTGACAAATGAAATGAGATGGTTTACCCTCCTTTTCCTAATGCAAAATGATTGTCTCCTCCTTGGCTCCCCTCCTCCAACTTCAATTTGCAAATGACCAAAAAGAAGGCAAAAATTCGCTTTATGATTTAATCCGCAGACCGAGCGATATATTCCCCTCTCAACTCACAACTTTTTCAAAATATCATGATAATATCAAAAATATATTGCCTAATATATTGGACCAATATATTGTCAATATATCACCTAGAGTTAAGAATAACGATATATCGCGTGGCCGCCATATCAATGATTTTTGTACCAGAGGTTCACTTTTGTCATATTGTTTTTATATGTTTTTCTTATGCTCTGGATGAATTTTGTCCATAATCTAATTGGAGTTCCTGGTTTCTTGTTAAAATAAGGTTGGGGCCCTTGTTATTTTTACCTCCTTCCATAGGGAAAGCCCCAAGACCTGGGACTTCAACAAATTCAAGGCCTTGAATGATCAGAGCGGAGGGTGATCCATAGCAATATCACCCTCCTCCAACACAAGAAAAGGGTTTGAAAGTTTCTCTTCACCAATATCATTTCTAAAACCAAGAGAAGAATTCAACACATCAAAAGAAGGATTTTCCATATACGTTGAATTTTTAGGATCCTTGTGTCCGTCTTCAATCTCTTCAAGAGATTCCAGTGCCAGGGAGTCAAATAGTTCTTTGTTTCAAATTAGTTCTTAGTTGTGATCAAGGGCTTTAAAACCCATGTTTTTTTCAATGATGAAGATTTACCTCTGTTAGGATGGTCCTGTGAGAGCTTTTGTTCCTCTTGTTGATTCGGCTCCAAAGTCCTAGAATATTTTCATGTTTGGGACATTTCCATAGCCAAAATCCTGCTCCATTGTCCTTGCACATATCTTCAGTATAATTTTATCTAGAAGTGTTTTGCTCAAATCCATAATCACATAGATTCTTGATGGTTTGCTAATTTCCTCCCCTTGATAATCTTTGCATGCTTACATAAGATTCCAAACCATTAGCAATAATTTTTGGACCTGATTTATTCCAAAATTCCAAGGGAAGAAATGGGGGGACTAGGGCCTTCAAAGGAATCTCATCCCTAGGGTCAAACCTTGCCTCCCAATGTTTCATTTATAATCCTACTCTACTAGTATTTGAGAAACCAAGGTCCTCCTTCAAAAACTGCTTCATTTCTTCCTTATTTGAAAAAGCAACAACAAAAAACCCTTTTCCCAACAAAGATAGCTCATAATTGTGTTTTAGTTTCCAAGTCCTCGCGGTCTCTTTGCTGGCCATGATCCCATAAACGAACAATCCCATAGTATTTAACCTATAAAGATCACAATTCATATCATTAAGATCGAACTCAATAACAGGCTTGGAAAAATAAAACTTCAAGCATCCTTTCAGAGATTGACCATGAAGCGCTTCTCTTTTAGTTTCATGGATTAAATATTGCATCAGATCATCCTCAAATGGCAGAGAGGGAGAACCTACAAAAGCTTCACAGTAAGAAAGACCTGAAGAAGAGCCTAGAATGCTCACCATCATTACCCAAAAGAAGCACTCGTCTCTGCCTTGCTGCTCCACACTATTCAAAACATTTATTAGCCCATACCCTTAAAATTTCCTCCATTTCACGGGTTTCATGGTATGAGTTGATGGTTTTGATGTTGATGTATCAATTTCCGTCAAGCAAACAATGTTTGTTATATCAATTGTATGCATCTTCCATTTTAGGGGTTCAATGGTGTGAATTGATGTTAATTATAATATGCAGGATACCAAGTCGGGAAAGTGGCAAACATTACTAGGCATCAAGGGATTATGGCTCAACTAATCCACGTAAAATGTAATTCAACAAAAGCTATATTTTATTTTATTTCAATGGTGACCAAAGATAAGTATAATACATCATTGTTTTCAGTTCATTTTTTTTATTACAAGGGCAACCCCAAGCCATCAATCTATGGCAGTGTTAAAGGCACCTAACTTGTGTATTCTAGGGGCTGCAACGATGTTTCCTATGCATTTCTCTGTTGGATATATTCAATGTTCCCCTAAGTTTCCATAACATGGAGACATGGGAGCAAGGAAACGCATAAACGACATATGCAAAAGTACCCCCCAAAATGTTAGGAAATGTCAAAGGGTATGTCAGGGTCTTCAACATAGGGGGTCCCACCAAGAATACTACCAAATTTATATTAGAATATAAAAAAATTGAAAGTTGGAGCATAAGTCATTAAAGTCTTTAATTTTATAATCTAAAGATTAATACAAGTTTCCAACATACATCAAGTGAAATAAAATGAAATACAACCATAGCTATAATTGATAAAACAAATTTGGAAATACAACCATATTGGACAACGAAATGAAATCGAGGCTACAGTGTTACGATGCACCTGTACCCAACTCACCTTCAGGTGTACCCCAGGGAGAGAGAAGCGATTTTTCAACCACGATAGGTGTTATTGAGCAATGGTGGTCATGGTTGGGCCCTTTGGTTCCTCCTTTAAGAGTACTATGGCTTAATGGCACTGTTGAATGCCCTTTGCTAGGGATTTTAACCTCCATATTGGTGTCTGGGATCCTAAGGGTTAAACACTGGGTCACATGGCCCCATATCCTGTTTGCGTGCTCTGGTGGCCTCTGCTTCAACTATGAGACATTTGTCTCCCTTCACAACCACTTAGGACACCCTCTTGGTCCTTCATACAGCTGACACCTTCTCTCCCTGGCCTTATCTTCTCAGAGGAAACCATCCTCCACGTCAAGCCTTCTTGATGCTTTGAGGAGGGCGTTGAGGGACTTTACAGCATTCTAGGGGCTAGATGGGGTATAACGCCCTCCATCCAGCTCACTCCAGCCTTTCATTCAGAGTGATTCGCTTATTTGAGCAGATTTTGGCACTTTAGGTTATAAATACCCAGGTAGCCTACCTTGAGCCTACATAATGGCTATATTTTATTATTATTTTGTTTTAATTTTAAGTTAACTTTTTATAATTTCAAATTGACATTTTAAAGGCATGTCGGCCTGGATTTTGTTTGTAAAAGTGAGTGTGCGATCATATAAATAGATCTCCTCACTTCATTTTTAAAACAAGACTCATGGAATAATACACTATGCATTTATTTTACCCTTGTTAGGGGTCTTTGGAGTGATGCACCCCTCTTGAGGGAGATTTTATGGGTTAATGCAAGCTTTTCTGGTAATTCTTTGGTGAAAGTCTTTGCAAGGTGATGTATTGATTTGTTGGCTAAACACAAGCACTTGGAGGTGAGGCTTCTTATCTCTTTGTTTGAATGTTGGTAGATGACACATGTTTATGACTAAATGGTAGCCCTAGTGCGACTCCATTAAAAGAAAAATAAAAGAAGTGCTCTATAAAGACTAGGAAGCCTGACGATATGGCATCCAATTACGAATTATGGATGGATATATTGGATTTTTCACGTATTCTGGGATTTCCACACAAGTATGCCATTCAAGATGGTGAGAAGGCACTTTTCCCATTATTTTAGCAATACAAGTACCATGCAGCAACGCATGTGCAGGCATTCATGCAATTTCTCCAGGTAAGCAACATCGTATATGAAGACATCAGAATGAGGCTCTTTCTATTATCTCTTTACTTAGAAGATAACTTGTCTGTCAAGAATTGGTATGAGGGTTTTCCTCGCAAAATTTTTTCTTCACTCAAGCAGTTCATCGATGCATTCAATATGGATTGGAATTATGATATCGAAGAACATGAAAGAAAGGCCATGATCAACTGTATGTGGGAAGAAACACTGGGAAACAAACAAACACAAGATGGTTCAAGCAAATGAATCGAAGATGATATTCCATTTAAATTTAAAGATCCTGACATTCCAACCTTTGCAGAAATGGAAGTATATTTTGCCTTGCTTGACCTATCAAAGTTCCTAGGTTACTCGAACAAACTACCACATGAACTGTGGAATCCTTTCAAGGAATTGATTGAACTATTTTGTAAACATTGGTGCCCTTGGAAACAACATAGATGGATACCTCATGTGAAGTATGCTAGGAACTTATTCAGTAAAGAGATCCACGACAAAATTCATATTGATGAAGTTAATGATCTCTCAAGCACGGTAGATGAAGCTCATCAGGAAGACGAATATGATGGTGGTCTTACATATGAAGATCTAGAGGTCCTAGTTGAAGAAGCTGAAGAACAGAAGGATAGGGTGAGTTCTCCCTTCCAACATACAGTGACTCCGTATGACATCTCAAATCTCTTGGAACATAATGACGAAAATTTTGAGGATGATGTTTATTGGACATTTATGGGTCCAACTTTCTATGATTCTTCAAGACCAGGTAGCATTATTTCCATGCGTCGTAGTGACAAAGAACAACTTGATGAAGTTACTCAGGTTGAGCCAGAATTTAATAGTATTTGGGATGAAGAACATTCAATTACCTCAAGCAAGGATAATGAAGACATGACTTATGAAGACCCTGTTGAAAGAGATATGATTATTCCTTCTCCTTATTCCTTCTCCTTCTCCACTATAATTGAAGATCAAACATCGCCAAACATTGTAGATGGTTCATTATGATGAAAAGTTCAAAAATTTGGGACCTCGTATCTTTGGTGATTCTTCCATGATTTCTTTGGCATACTTATCTAGCATCAAGGAATCATGTTACACAGAAAATTCTTTTGCAAATATTCAAGTGCCTGGACTATCAGTCTCAGTTGTGCTCCTCAAGAAGCATCGAAGATGTTGTTCAACACGCTCTATCTTATATCGGTAAGTCCCTAATGATGCATTTCAACTAGACCTAGGTAGGTAGGTGGAAAGGTATGATTTTCATTCATTAGTTTCATGGTATTTATCGTTTATCTTTTCATTTTAAGCATGAAGGTATGAATTATATCGCTAATAATTTCAAATTTTCAAAATTTCAAGGATTATTGAAGTTACTAACATGATTGTGAAAAAGATAAGCAATGTACTTGTATGTCCAAAGAAATGCTCGAGTAAATGCAGGGACAGGTTGCGGCTTACATATGAAGATTTGCAAGGTCCAACTTTACAAATAGCCTCCCAAATTCAGGATTTGTGGGCAAGTTTCAGGCAAAAGTTTTTCTTGATGCCAATGTATGATGGAGGAGTTACATACATAAGTCCAATTCAAGCATGGATCAACAAGGATTTTCAAAACGATGCTTTTCTGTGGCACGAATTTCAAGTCTTCCAGGTTCTTAAGAAGGTCTGGTTTCCTGCCCTCACACAAATAAAGATCCTAGTACACACTCAACATATCATCAATGTGGTATTATCATGGATTGCATCTAAGGACAAAGGTAAGATGTCAGGTATGAATTGCTTATTTCAGGATCTGTGGGCAAGTTTCAGGCAAAAGTTTTTCTTGATGTCGATGTATGATGGAGGAGTCCCATACATAAGTCCAATTGAAGCATGGATCAACAAGGCTTTTCAAAATGATGCTTGTCTGTGGCACCAATTTCAAGTGTTCCAAGTTCTTAAGAAGGTCTGGTTTTGTAATATCCCAAATCCTGATATTTTCTATTTCTATGCAATTTTACTGAAATAGCCGGGCATGCAAACTGCCATGCAAAATTTCCCTATTTTATAGCACTGATAAGCCGGCTGAAAATGCTCCAGAGAGAATACGCATGCAAGATGAGCTGAGCTAATGAAGAAATGACCTGGTTTTCTACTGCAATACCCTGGTTGGCTGAATCAAACAAGTGTGACATTTTTGCTGAAGGGATGGTCAGTTTCAGCTGGAAATAACTCGAAAGGTAGGTGTGCCCGTGTCGGAGAGGATGCCCGGAGCATGCAATAGTTTTGACCTCTCCAGATGCCCTAGCGAATTGATCTCCCAGTCTGCTGCTCACGCCCCCACAACCCTGTAAACCGCTGCTAGCTGCCCTGGATGGACAATCTAATAGATGATAATCACCCAATGCAGTAGAGTGATCCTATCAGTGAGGATGCAGGCTGCATGCGGAAGAAATATGGTGATCCAAAGTCCTGGTGAATGACTTAGGGTTCCCAACTAAATGCCCCTAGCTGTACGGATGAATCTGCAATAACCTTCGGACTTATACAGGAATATTAGATAATGATGAATGCAATAGATACGGTGACAAACCTGGATGGTTTATCCTGAAGGAGACTAGGGCAGATATCTCACTGTCGAAACCCCATTAGTTGAAGACGTCGTCTCCAACCCCAACTACTGTGGCCGCACGCTGTGCTGCTACTCAAGAGCTCCAAAATCAATAATCATCAAAAAGTAAAGTCTCCATTCACTTTATCTTTCCTTTATAACTTTAAACTACGAAAACCCTAACTTTTGACCTAATTAGGTCACTTTAACTTCTAATTCGCAGTTGACTTGCATGCATGCGCACGGAGATTTAATTGGGTGTATGCATCATTAAATAATGCTTAGATGTCATGCATGTCACTTTTAGGGTTTGCATGCATATCACTTTTAGGGTTTGCATGCATGTCACTTTTGGGAACATTATAGTCCTCCCTTGCCAAAGATTGCTTGTCCTCAAGCAATGCCAACGCAAATCCCCAATCAATCAACTGAACCAACTGAATCCGAGGATGATCCCATGGTCCCAAATTATCCTAGGAGACCTGTAGCACCCTCTGCTCAAAACACTGTATTGTACAGTACCATCACCAGAGACCTCCTGAAAGCACCCTCTAGCAATCACTAAACTGTCAGTCACTGTAATCCCAGGGTCCCAAATCAATCTGAGAATTGCAGAGGTCAAAATGCATCCACCACTACCCTGCGTAGTATCGACATAAGGAGCATCATGTAGACTCCCAAGTAACACCATTAGTAAACACTGTATCCATCCCTCATAAGGTCTTCCACCTAGATCCCAATGCAAACTTTTGCATAATTCATCCCAAATATCTGAAGGCTCTTGTGGGACTATACCTATGGCTAGGAATGTCTTCCCAAGAATCGCCCGCTCAATAGGACACCAACTCTTAATCTCTCTCCAATCCAACCCCCGAAAAGTACCTTGTCCATAAGCACCATCACAAGGAATAATCCTACCAAGCTGACATTCTACCCTTCTGATTCCAACTGGAATGCTCATATATTGCTGGTTAATTTCTTGATCCTGGCCAACCTGTAAAAACCATCCGCCATTATGCAAATGTGGACTCAAGCTACGGCAAGCCCTGTCTATGTACTCCTTAATAGGACTGCTTTGAAATGCAATAGTATGTTTCTCCTGCTGCCCCATCAAGGAATCTAATTGTTGTTCAATACTAGAAACCCTGATCGCTAACTCGGTACATACAACTCGAAGAACTGTAAGCTCAACATCTCGTTGTACTATGTTGTCTCGGAGTATCTTGGTCCTTTCTTTCATCGCTAGAATGCTTTCTTTAACACGTTCAATCTTCTTTCGGTGACTATCATCTGGAAGCTCTAGCTCATGCATGTATAAAATCTCCCTAACCTCCATGTGTCACTGCTCAATGTCTCGATTGCTGTGCTCATTGCCTTGCACCTCATGTATTGCGCCTGTCATAACTGTCTGGATTCCTACTGTAGGTGATGAAGAGTGTACCAACTCCATCTCATCACACGGCTTGTTCACAATCTGACTAGCTAATGTGCTTGTGTCGCTAGACTCACAGGATGGCTCTAATGCGATCTCCTCATGCACATCCTTATCATGTAGTGTTAACTCCAAATGAAGCTCACCAACAACCTGTACTCCATGCTCATCTTTCTTCCCTCCCCCAACTATGTTTTTAAGCAGATCCTCATCCAAATCCTTGGGCTGGCTCCCGAACTTGATGGTGTAATAATATTGAAAGGATAATGTTGCACATACCTCATCACCCAAGGCTAGATAGTCCTGATATCGAGGCAAGTGTTGAAGTACTACTAACCTCTGCATATTTCCAGCCAAGATCCTTCTCATTGTCTTCATGTTCTCACAAGCTGGCAAAGAAAAACCATTGTTCTGACATGCACTTCACCAACATCACTGGCATGCATTTGCATGTACATGCATGCATCAATATGCACCTTTATTCAATTGTTATGTGCCCACAGCTGGCAAAGATCATGCTCTGATACAACTGTAATATCCCAAATCCTGACATTTTCTATTTCTATGCAATTTTACTGAAATAGCCGGGCATGCAAACTGCCATGTAAAATTTCCCTATTTTATAGCACTGATAAGCCAGCTGAAAATGCTCCAGAGAGAATATGCATGCAAGATGAGCTGAGCTAATGAAGAAATGACCTGGTTTTCTACTGCAATACCCTGGTTGGCTGAATCAAACAAGTGTGACGTTTTCGCTGAAGGGATAGTCATTTTCAGCTGGAAATAACTCGGAAGGAAGGTGTGCCCGTGCCGGAGAGGATGACCGGAGCATGCAACAGTTTTGACCTCTCCAGAGGCCCTAGCGAATTGATCTCCCAGTCTGTTGCTCACGCCCCCACAACCCTGTAAACTACTGCTAGCTGTCCCGGATGGACAATCTAATAGCTGATAATCACCCAATGCAGTAGAGTGATCCTATCAGTGAGGATGCCCTATCAATGAGGATGCAGGTTGCATGCGGAAGAAATATGGTGATCCCATTAGAGAAAATTTGAGGTCTAAAATGGGCCTTTTAAGGAAAATAATAAAATAATAGTTAAAATAATAAAATAATAGTTATTAATTTTGGAGGAAGAATGAAAAAAACTACTTTTTTTGTTCGTATTTTCGACATATCTCCATGTGTTTTTACTCAAATTCCGAGTGGGAGAGCTTGTTTGATGCGGAATTTAATTCCGCATCCAACGAGTACCCACACTGCATACTCTTGATAGACCCTGCTACCCCAAAAACAATAAATACCTGAAAAAGCGTGATGATGACATCATCATCACGTTTTTTCAGGTATTTATTGTTTTTGGGGTAGCCGGATCTATCAAGAGTATGCAGTGTGGGTACTCGTTGGATGTGGAATTAAATTCCGCATCCAATAAGATCTCTTGCTCGAAATTTGAGTAAAAACACAAGGAGATATGTCAAAAATACGAACAAAAAAAATAGTTTTCTTTTATGACAAATATGTCAATTCAACCATTATGGTTGACTCATTTTATTGAAATTTTATTGGTTCTTGAATTCCAACTCACAAAATTTATTGTTGGCGTGTTTTCTTATAAGGCCCATTTTAGACCCCAAATTTCCTCTAATGAGAGTCCTGGTGAATGACTTAGGGTTTCCCAGCTAAATGCCCCCAGCTGTACGGATGAATCTGCAATAACCTTCGGACTTATACTGGAATATTAGATAATGATGAATGGAATAGATACGGTGACAAACCTGGATGGTTTATCCTGAAGGAGACTAGGGCAGATATCTCACTACTGAAACCTCGTTAGTTGAAGACACCGTCTCCAACCCCAACTGCTGTGGCCGCACGCTGTGCTGCTACTCAAGAGCTCCAAAATCAATAATCATCAAAAATAATGTCTCCATTCACTTTATCTTTCTTTTATAACTTTCAACTACGAAAACCCTAACTTTTGACCTAATTAGGTCACTTTAACTTCTAATTTGCAATTGACTTGCATGCATGCGCACAGAGACTTAATTGGGTGCATGCATCATTAAATAATGTTTAGATGTCATGCATGTCACTTTTAGGGTTTGCATGTATATCACTTTTAGGGTTTGCATGCATCTCACTTTTAGGGTTTGCATGCATGTCATTTTTAGGGTTTGCATGCATCTCACTTTTAGGGTTTGCATGCATGTCACTTTTGGGAACATTACAGGTTTCCTGCCCTCACACAAATAAAGATCCTGGTACACACTCAACATATCATCGATGTGGTATTATCATGGATTGCATCTAAAGACAAAGGTAAGATGTCAGGTATGAATTGCTTCCTCAAATGGTTACATTGGTGGTATGATTTCACCTAACCTATTTTGACTACCAAGTTTAGAGTATGTAGGGTTAGTTGCATTAGGCATATTTATGTTCATTGCATTTGATGTCTCTTCATCATCTAGTTAGTTTTTATTGTTCTGAGTTTGTTTCCCTCATTGTGAAAAAGGCAAGACAAAAGTGTTTACCCCTATATGCTTTTTATCATTTTGGACATTTGATGTGTGTGTAGATCTACAGGTACCAGAAGATTCGCAAGTTCTCGAGCACTCCTGGGAAGAGCACTCGTCATGTAGTTGGAGCCAGTGTCACGTTGCACATGTACCCAGCGCACCTTCATATATACCCCAGGGAGAGAGAGCCAATTTTTCGACCAGGAGGGGTGTTATTGAGCAATGGTGGTCATGGCTAGGCCCTTTGGTTCCTCCTTTAGGAGTACTATGGCTTTATGGCACTGATGACTTCCCTTTGTTGGGGATTTTAACCTCAGGGTTGGTGTCTGAAGCTCCTAAGTTTTGACCACTCAGTCACATGGCCCAATATCATGTTTATGTGCTTTGGTGGCCTATGCTTCGGCTACGAGACATTTGTCTCCCTTCACAACCACTTAGGACACCCTCCTGGCCCTTCAGACAACTGGCACCTTCTCTCCCTGGCCTTATCTTCTCAGAGGAAGCCATCCTCCACGCTAGACCTTCTTGATGCTTTGAGGAGGGCGTTAAGGGACTTTACAACATTCTAGGGGTTAGATGGGGTATAACGCCTTCCCTCCAACTCACTCCAGCCTTTCGTTTGAAGTGATTTACTTATTTGAGCGGATTTTGGCACCTAGGGGTCTAAATACCCAGTTAGCCTACCTTGAGCCTACATAATGGCTATATTTTATTATTATTTTGTTTTAATTTTAAGTTGACATTTTATAATTTCAAATTGACATTTTAAAGGCATCTCGACCTGGATTTTGTTTGTAAAAGTGAGTGTGAGATCATATAAATAGATCTCCTCACTTCATTTGTAAAACAAGACTCATGAGATAATACACTATGCATTTGTTTTACCCTTGCTAGGGCTCTTTGGAGTGATGTGCCCCACTTGAGGGAGATTTTATGGGTTATGCAAGCTTTTTCTGGTAATTCTTTGGTAAAATTCTTTGCAAGGTGATGTTTTGATTTGTTGGCTAAACAAGAGCACTTGCAGGTGAGGCTTCTTATCTGTTTGTTTGAATGTTGGTAGATGACGCATGTTCGTGACTAAATGGTAGCCCTAGTACTGCATTTCCTAATAGAAAAGGCCATTACCAACCTTCTTGTCACCTTAGCAAGTTGAGACACGTGTCTTTGTGAGGATCCTCTGGGGTTTTTACCTTAGTTTTATAAGCTAGTTGTTTGACCTAGGATCTCTTCCTCTCTAGGTTAGCCATCCTCCCTAGCTTCCCTAGGTTGAGGTAGGGCTTTGCTAGGGTTTTTCTCCTTTAGTCTTCACACATTTTTTTTTCTAAGAACCTAGTCTAGGGTTAGTTTTTAGGTCAGTTTTTAGGTAGATCTTAGGTTAATGCAAACCTGGGTTAGGGTTAGCTTTCTTCCAAACCAGTGCTGCCCTAAGAGCCTGCTTCTAACTCCCTTTTAACCCTATAGGCTGTTAGTAAGGCCTTATCCTCCCTTTTTTGCCCTCTCCTAGTCTCTTTCCCTACCTCGCTGCCCTTCTAAACCATCCTAAGACCCTCATTGCTACCCTCTACCATCTTGGGTGCTCCCCTTTCCTCCTCTTTTGACCCTTGGGTCTGCTTTAAGGGCAGCCCTAGGGATGCTCCTTGCCTTGGTCTGTAGCTGCTACAGCAGCAATCTGCACCTCCTCACCTCCCCCTTTCTTTCTTGGGTCAGCTCCCTTCCTTCTCAGTACCCTCCTAAAACCCTTTTCTTGGCCCGGTTCTCTCTTCTTCTACTCGGGCCTGCTGCTAGGTTACAGCAGCCCTTCCCTTACCTCCTCCTCTTGACCTTTCTCTCACCCAAGTTGAGGCCCCCACCCATACCCTCAGGCGGCCCTTACAGTGGCAGCCCTCCATTTTGCTGCTGCACCTCTTCCTTGACCTACACATTGACAAAATAAAGGGTTAGTTCATGATGATATAGACTGATGTTAGAGAGCCACTGTTTTGCACCTTGTATCTTCACATGCTCAGCCTGCACATGAACATTTATGTTAGTATTCAAGAAATAGTCACACTTATGTTTAACAAGGGTTAAAGACTATGTTGCATTGGTCTCGGGGACGGGGGGACGCAGGGGACGCGGGGACGAGTTTCCGGGACGGCTAGAGCGCACCCCCAATTTTTCAGGGGACGGTAGGTTGGGGACGGCAATTATATAATATAAAATTTCCTACACATTTTCTAGGCATTCTTATACTAGAAATGTTTCGTAATGGAAAGTTACCCTTAACCCACATATCTCAGTGACATCTAAACAAATACACATTTTCCACAAACTCATTATTCGATGGCCATTCTAAGAGAGACAATGATTTGTTCTCAAAAAATGATATTTTCTCTTCCAGCAGTTCACACGACAACAAACAGTGAACACCAATCTTTCTAATTACGTTATCAATCAGACCAATGAAGAAATCAGTATATCTCAATAAATAATATATTTATATATTTTGACAGTCCAGACCAATAAAGGAGATGTTGCAGAAATTCAGTTGCAATCATAGTTCAAACAACATCAAAGAGTGCACATTAAATGTGGCCAAAAATATGTCGTAGCCACACTTTGCAACCGGAAGAAATTTTCTCTGCAAAAAAATGTGATTTGTGGGGCACTATAAAACTACTTGCAAACATTGTGCCAAAAGAAATGTTCAGCCAAATACACAGATGTGAGTTAGACCTCATGGATGAAGAGTCATGCAGATAAAATGCCAACTGAGGATGGTTCAGAATTAATGTAATAGAGTATGAAATAGCCCAGATTAAGTTTGGCAGACTAAAAACATTAAACACTAAATTTTAGTTCATGGGTACTTCTTCCGTGTAGTGCAAAGGTGTTGAGGAATTAATAGTACCATTTAAACTTGTTTTTTTAAATTGTACAGCCAGAAATTTATAACAGGAAATGTTAAGGGTGCACATGGCCTTTCCAAAACAAATATGCTAATCAAATTTTGCAAACTGTGTACGTTTTGGTGACATCAAGTTTTTTGAAGTCTGGTAAAAAATTATGTATTTCTAAATTCGGGTCCGACCAGATCAACACTTTCAAATGTCTTGTTCCAAACTAGCAATACCAACTTTAGGCGACGAAATTCAGATTTGTAATAGGTGAAACCAAACTACATGAATATAACCTGGGAAAATAGGAAAATAACTACAGGAAAAAGTTGAGGATAAAAAATTGTGATTAACCCCGATGAGAAAGAACTGATCCAGTTGCATAAAGAAACCAATAAATTTGGCTGTAATAAAATAGCCAAAGATGTATGATAAGACAGTGATGCTAGTAAAAATATTAAAAATTTCTTAAGCCTTCTCTGAGTGAGGTGAGCTTTAGATGGCAACCCTTGGTACACAACGAGCCAAGAAAAAAACATGGGAGTGCATGTTTGCTAGAAACTACTAGAAATATCTTCAGGATCAACGTTTAGTTTTGTTCAAGGACAGCTTCATTGACGAGCAGTGTTGTTTAAAGATTCTCAGTCCATAGTATTGTATCACGGCTTTGGAAGCTATGATGCAAATGTTAGGTTTTAATTTGTAAATTTTAATATTTTAATTTTTTGTTTTTTTATAATTTTTTAATTTTTTTTAATGTGCCAAAAAGGGGACGCGTGGGAGTCCCCGATTGGTCGAGGGACTTCGGGGAAGTCCCCGAAAAGTCCCCGATTTTTGGGGGTACGTTTAGGGGGCGGCAAAAAAGTCCCCGAGTCCCCAATGGAGTCCCCGGCCATTTGGGGACGTTTCCGAGGAGTTCCCAAGTCCCCGGAACCCCGGAACGTAGGGAACGGGTGAAATTTTAAGAGGGACGGGTCCCCGTGCAACATAGGTTAAAGATGACAGCTGACATTGAAATGCTGATATAAATGATGCCGTGCGTGATGACTGATACATACTGATGTACATGCTGTATACACCCATAAAAAGACAGGTTTTAACACATAACCAATGGTGATTACCTCTAGTAATATGATGATGAATATTGCTGACATGTTTTGTCATTAAGATGCATGTCTGATATTGATAATGTTGCATAAATTGTCTTGCCTCTGCTGCATACTGTTTATGATCCTGCTAATGTCACATGTAGCTTGCTTTCAAACTGGGTATATTAATGTGGCGAATTCATGGTTGTTGTTCTAACACTTGAATGGAGGACTAATATTATTCTGCTATACTTATGCATATCTGATTGGTATTTGGTTCATATCTACAAATTATTATTACCAGATGTGCATATAGGTTTTAATTACTTAGTAATGATACAATGCATATTATTTTGGGTAACTCTTACCATTCACACTTGTTAAAGTGAACTTGATAGCTGCACTTATATTATTTCCCACTCTTTGGTTTGACTCCAATAAGGCACTCGTCACTAACATCTTCGAAAGAGATTTTTTGGTGTTTTAGTGTCTTTACAGAGTTGTAATAGGGCTCTCCCCTAGGAGGTTTAGGCTTCCGAAGCAGTTGGGAGAAGTGACTAAGGTGACAGTGGTAACTTTCTCCTCACATGCTTGCCGGTGACTTGGACTGCCATTTCAACCAGTAACACTACAGAGAACCAAAATATTGGACAGCGTGGCCCTTTATCATTTCATTTTTTATTTGTTGGTAAAAAAATGTCATAAAGGAAACGCGGGACGCCATTTTTAGGAGGGAAGTGTTTCCCTTCTGTGTTTCCTTAAGTTTCCTTCAAACGGGGACGTGGGAGGGACCTTTCCAATAAAGTTTCCAAGTTTCTGAGACGTGTGGGGGTGTGGAAACACGTTTCCTACCCTTGGGGAGGTGTACCCGTGTAACACTGGATATATTAGCTGAAATATGTGCAGTGCATCACAATTCACACTTCAAAACAAATTTAAAGATTTAAAATGTCCCAACCTTTCCACTTCACCTGTAGTGCGATTGTGAAGGGATACAAGGTTATGCATAAAAGAAGGAAAATAACTTAAGTTAAGACCCAGATGGAAATTGAGTTGGCTTGACTGAAAAACTTTAACCACCACACTCTAGATCACACATGTAACAAAAGAAATAAGAACTTCTTCCATGCTTTGAATCACTGTCACAAAAGGGATGAGTAACACTTCTTCAACTACACAAGAAACTGACCAATGATATGCAGAAATTGCAACAACCGGCAGATCTTCATAAGTCAATTTCATTCCACATCTCAAAGAATTATTTTTGGCAAAATTTGTCTTGCCTTGCATTGTATGCAATGGGCACAACTCTGTGCTTGCATAAAGTAATCATGATTTAAACCAATACTCATGTCCACTCTTTCTATAAACGTTACTAAACAGGGGAAAGCTATAGTTTAAGGTTTTATATTTCTCATTTGTACTATGTACATCTTTAGAAAGTCTCTGAAGAGAAACATGTTTGAACAATTGTCTAGAAATATTAGTAAAGCAGCATAAATCTTGCCCACAAATTCAATGCAAATTTTCAACTGCAGCTTAGCAGAAAGATCTATCATTCAACACTGAGGTGTTCATTAAACAAGATAACTGGCCCATTGGCTTGTCATTATTTGATGAAAGGCAATATTTTGAGAGCAATTTGTCCAACTTCAACTTTGTCAAAGATGTCTAGGGCACATATTATTATGCAATCCTCAACTGGCATCAAATAGGAAGACAACGCAGCTGAGATTGATTGAATTCTAGCAAAATAAACTAACTGTTGTGATATGTAGGAGAAGAAAGCCTTCAACTAAAGAAGGATTTATGCCGGTTTTGCTCAAGTCGGATCTCCCTCTGTTACAAAGAAATGACATAAATTAGATTGCTCAAATCAATTAAATAGACATTCAGATGCCATGTATAAATGAATATTTCTTCATGAAACTAATGTACAGATGCCATTAATATGATATGGCCACTGATGTCAGGGTTGGATTGCAATGATACAATTACAAACAATAACAAAGATTTCCACAAACTAAACAAATATTTTTCATATGAAAGACTTTCTGTACAAAAATGTTACATTGTTTGTAGGCAGGCCACCCCCCACTACATCCACATACTCCAGCAAGTTATTTACATAGTTGCCTCTCAAACAAGCAAATTTCTGTGCCAGATCCTGATAGTCTATTATTTCTTTTGTAAGGAGAGTAAGGTATATTAGATCTATTGCCGGCACATCCCAGAAATTTCAAAGTTGCTGCTCTATATTGCTCAAGTTAAGCTTGTGGTTATAGTCCCATGAAAAAAATGTTTTTTAGTGTGTTAATCAGAGATTGTCTGTGAGGTTGGGCGAAAGTGGTATTTCCCATGCTAAAAAGCACCAAAATGTAAAATGCAATTTCAAAATTGCCATCATGTTTTACACACTGAAGCACCATTAGGCAGAGAGTCCTAGGTTTAGTTCACCTTTCTTCTACACTTGGGAAAATGGTAGCATAACTCTGCTCTAAAATGATAATGGTGGGATATGATAATGGATCATAATAATGGATAATGAAAAAATATATAAAGATGCTGTTGAGAATGGTGTAATCTTCACATGTCGCTATGGCAGACCCATTTAATACCATTAATGTATGTAGCTAAAGCCAACTAATTTTCATTTATTCTGAAACTAAATTATGGTTAAGGCCAACCTAATAAACTTATATGTGGGCCCATAAGTTCATAACCCCTCTTTGGGAGGGCACCATATCTCTTGAGTTGTGCATAAATACACACTCAAGAGTCATATGTAAATCATCATCTTGTGATCCATCTTGATCGTACTTTAGCATGCGCACATCATTCTGTGATAAAGTCATTTATGTCTAAAGGTGCCTATACCTTTGGCATTTTCTATTGTTCATAGATTAAATTCTCTCGTGTTTGATGATTCTCGCTCTAGTGCACTTAGGATCAGCTCTAGCACTGCTCTTTTGGAGCTATCATGGCTGTTATTGCACGTTTCTCTTTCTAGAGGACTTGTGCTAGGGCATCTTTTTTTCTAACAAGTGTGCTGCCCTAGTGCTGTTATTTCTCCTTTATTGGAGGGTTTTGGGTTGGCTGTTTGGTTCCATCTGATACTCTCTAGTGCACTTAGGATCAGCTCTAGCACTGCTCTTTTGGAGCTATCATGGCTGTTATTGCACGTTTCTCTTTCTAGAGGACTTGTACTAGGGCATCTTTTATCTCTAACAAGTGTGCTGCCCTAGTGCTGTTATTTCTCCTTTACTGGAGGGTTTTGCGTTTGCTGTTTGGTTCCATCTGATACTCTCTTGTGTGAATCTCAACATGGTTTCAGTGAGGGTGTTGGCCTTTCTCTTCTCATGCCACTTCTGATTAGGGTTTTCTTCTTGACATTTTTTGCAGTAATCCGAATTTGAAGCAGAAGAGTATATCTAACATAAGGAGTTCCAGGGATGTTTCATGGTGTTATTATTTGCTGGAGAAGGGCAACTCACTTTGGGTTGTTTTTAGCTTGTTCTATGAGCTTTCTTAGATAACTTATCCACAGATTTGACTGCCCCACATTAAGGCTTGCCTTCTGTTATTTTTCACCCGTTATTTCTTGTGCTGATGCCGTGATGGCAGAACTAGGGTTTTGAATCTGCTTTTTACTAAGTTGATGCAACAAATTTGAGGCTTTATGCTAGTGGCACTGCCCTAAGGGCTGCGAAACTAGGATTTCCAGATATGTTTTATTATTTTCAGCAACTGATCTGGAAAATTTTTTACTAGTGGCATTTCCCTAAAGGCTGCAGAACTAGGGTTTCCAGATCTAATTTTTTCAGTAGCTGATCCAGAGATTTTTCGGCTATAGGCATTGCCCCAAGGGTTGCAGACCTAGGATTTCCAAAACTAGATTTTATTGACAGCTGATCCAGAAATCTTTGTCAAGCAGCAGTGCCCTAAGGGCTGTGGAACTAGGGCTTATAGATCATCTCTCTACAGCAAATTTTCTCTCCAGGGTTGTCGGACTAGGATTTATGTTGAATAAATTGTCATTGATGCCAACAGGTTTGTCGGTGTGTCTTGGTACCCCTTGAGGAGCTACTGAGGGTTAAGTAGTTGTCCAAGCCCAAGTCTGAAGCCCTTGGAGCCCTTGGGATAATGGAAAAAGCCCTATTCACCTTTTAGAGTGTTTAAGTACCCCTAAGATGTTTCTATGGTTCCCCAGTTGTTTCTTTGGATTCCCCAATACCACAACCTATGCCCTAGTACCCTAGAAAGTGTCCTTGGTGGGTTGAAGAAGTGTAGAACGTCAAAGAGTCCAAATGACCCATTCTGTGGTCATTTGTGTTTGTAATGAGGTCATGGTACCCTTGGAGACAGTCTTTTGTTAATTAGGGTCCCACACACATATTGTTGATTGTCATATATGTCATGGTTGAAGCCCTTGTGATGTCGAGCATATCCTTGCTTGTGGTGTCTTTGATGATCTAATAACAACCCTAAAATTCTTACCTTTGGTCCCTAGGCCCACAAACTAGAACTTGACCCTATAATGCATGCCTTGCCCTTAAAACAATAATAATACCCTAATGTTGCATGATGATGCCTATTGCACCTTTACAGTAGCCCTTGAAGCCCTCATTTGGTGACCCTTAAACCCGCAATCCATTAAACCCTTACCATTAAATTAAAGTGTTAAAACAATTGTTAAAATCAATAAAAAGATCATTAACAAATAAATAAAATATTAAAACTTAACAAATAACCCACCTTTGGAAGCATGCAGCTACACTAGGACAGCCCCATTAAGAGCTCAAGTATTAAAACAAATTTAAAATTAATAAAATATTTATTTTAAAATAAAATATGATAAAACAGTTTTTAATTTAATTAAACATTTTAATCTACCTAGAAGTCGGCCCTAACTTCTTCCTCCTCAACGCTTACTTTAGTGTATTAATACACCAACCATTTTCCATAACAACATCACAACGATTGCAAGAGTTGACTGAGATTTTTCGTGGGTATACCTAGCAGCAGCAGAGGGAGCCTTATCCGAGTTTCCACAGTAATTTTTTTCATGGGTTTTAAAGCTAGAACAGTCAGCATCCGAATTCTTCCACAGAATTTTTTTGGGGTTTAAACAGTGAACAGTTCGAATATTTCCACTTGATGAATCTCGTGTTCATTGCTGGCAGCTTGCGAGTTTTTGGAAAGTAACTACAACCACAGACCCGAGTTTTTACAGCAGACTGCTTTAGGTTTTTTTATTGAAGTCCTACAGTGAACATACAGTCCAAATTTATCAATATGAACAGTCCAAGTTCTCATGCTTGTACAGTCTGAGATTTGGGTGGATTAGATGTTGATTACTGCTCCCATTTTACATACTTGAGGTCTGAATTTGAGGTTCTCACACACAAGCCTGGGGTTGGTTTTTGGGTCTTCTATAGCAGACCTACACAGACATACATTGTTGATTTAAGGTAAGATCACTTCCATACTCTATGATGATGTACACTTGATGTTATACTATATACTCTATGATGAACAATGGTGTGTACAAAACAGTGATATACAGTGAATACAATGAATGTACATGATGTACATACAGTGATATATGTATAGTGAGTGGACAAGTGATATATGTTTAGTGTATGTACAGTGAATGTACAGTGATATATGTATAGTGAGTGTACAGTGAGTGGACAAGTGATATTGTATAGTGTATGTACACTGTATTTACAAACAGTGATGTACAAGTGTATGTACAGTAATGTACAAGTGTATGAGTGTATGTATTAGTGTACGGTGAAGTGTGAAGTTATGACATGATGATGCGAGCTATGATGTTGTTGCACTCCTATGATCTATGACACATACACTATGATGAACATGCCTGCTATGGTGTGATGATGCATTCCTATGCACTATGATGTACTCTTGGTAACGACGATGATGATGATGATGAGGATGTACTATGAAGATGCATGCCTTGTGATCAGAAAAAGCAGAATTACTTGTTCAGTGATTGTGTATGACAAGGTGTACAAGGATGTACATGAGCAGTGTATAGCAGTGAAACGACATATCAGTATACAGTGATGATTTGGAAGTGATAAGAGAGCAGAGGTTATCAGCAGCAGGAAGTTCAGGGATTGGTGTTAACAGGTCCACAGGTTCAGTAGTCCTTTTCTTCAGGGTGGTAGGGTGGTGCTAGGGCTCACAATCTTGTGAGTTAAGCTGTTGTAGCAGCTTGTCAATTGTAGCTGACGAAGCCTAAGGGGTTGTAGCTGGTAAAGTTGTATTAAATTTGTTTACCCCAGTTGTTGCTGGGTCAAATTTATTTTTGAAAAGGCTTCCGTGGTTTTACCCCCAGGACTTGGGTTTCCACGTCAAAAATATTGTGTACTGTGCATCTTGTTATTTCTATGTACATTGATGATATGCTATGATTGGTGATTAGCAACTTGCTCTTGATTAAAAAATTTATAACAGTGCAAATACTGATTCACCCCCCTCTCAGTTGTTCAACAGTTCCTAGATCATCTCTCTACAGCATATTTTCTCTCCAGGGATGTGTTCTTCAGCCAAAGCTTGCACTATCCTAGGGCTCAAGCCCTAGTTCACTACAGATTTTTTGGGTCTAATCCAAGAGACTTTTTGCAGAATTATTTGCACCATTCTTAAACATAATGGAGTCAAAGTTTATATTCTAAGTAAATAAGGCTACTACTTATATTTGGGTTGATCAAATAAGGAAAAAACCTCTACGCAATTTATGTCATAAGGAAGGACATTTCCTCTAGTTTTGCATGATTTTGTCTTCAAAAATTGAAGAACCTACAAGAATATTAGTTTGTGACAAGGATCGTTTAGACAACACTGCTTTTCTTCGGAGCAAGGGTTTCTGGATTCCTATGGAGAAACACCTTCCTCCTGACATTCAAGATATGACTTTATCAGTTTTCATGTCAAATTATTCTAGTATATTGTCTATATGATCCTTCCAGTATAAATGCTATCTTCAATGGAGTTTCTATTAATGATTTGCTAGGATCGTTTCCACCACTTACTAAGAATTCTTCTACGAATGATTCTCAACCTACCATAGTGGATCTTTCTCTATACCAATTAGATGTGCCTCCTCTTATTGATGTACTTTCTACAGAAACTTCCTCTATTTCCGTTGAACCTGAAGGATTCTTGTTATGGTGCACATTTGGCAATGTACTTTGCCTACAAGGCCTTACCTATTCCAGGGTTTGATGACATCTTAATCAACCCACTGCAATTGGAGATGTTATTTATGTTCCAGGAGTTGGCAGTTTTACATTGATGCTTTGGTTGGTGATGCAAGGCATACTTCTCAACAATTGGAGTTGGCTCATAGTGACACTTTCAGGCCTATGACCACATGTTCTTGTGGAGGAGCTAAGTGAAAAGTGCTAACTCACAGTCTTTGATGCAGTTTATATTCACAAGTCCATGAGTTCTATCCCATTAATTTTTTATATAGATTCTTCCACACATGACTCTTAGCATGTTGGAATGAATATCTTCTTTCCACTTTATAATGTTGGTCCATTTTGGATGTAATACGTTCGCCCACTTCAGTCCCAAGAACATGTAATGCCAAATTTTGTACATCTAGCTGAACAACATGTTTCAAAGGGAGATTATATATTCACGATATGGATAGTGTTCAAGTTAAGGGGGAATATTATAAATAGCCCCAACCCTACTTTGAGTTGTGTATCTATAAACTCACTCACTTTTGTATCTTGGTCAAGGAAAACTTATATTTAATCTATGTATTCATTTACTCACGACTTTGGGCAAGTTATATTGGGATTGAGTATCCACAAATCCACTCTCAGTTGTATTCACATTGGGTATTCATAAACCCTCCCTTTTGTATATCATCCAAGGTAGACACTATGGAGTTGGGTATCCATAAATTGGAAGTCTATTCTTGTTTTGTAGACTTTCAAAAAGCATTCAACTTTGTTCCCAAAGAGGCATTGTTCTAAAGGCTCAAAGACATTGGCATTTCCGAGACCCTACTAACCCCCATCATGTGCCAATATGAGACAATTCTTGGTCATTTCCACACAACCCACGGGGTATCAAACTTTTTCAAGAGTACCATTGGGATCAAATAGGGGTACCCCCTGTCCCCACTTTACCAGGGATCTACATGGATAAGTCGGAATCCTTCCTACATGAACACATCTAGGACAATGATGGGTGACTTCTCCACTAGGACTTAGTTTATATCCTTATTTTCACTAATGATGTGATCCTCTTGGGCTCATCTCTAGAGGGGTTGCAAAGACAACTAGATGCCTTCGCCCTTTTCTGTGATCTTTGTCAATTGATGGTCATCTTGGGTAAAACCAAGGTCATGATCTTCAACAGGTTGAAGTAAACCCTCTTGGATCACCATTTCCTTTTCAGGGGGGAGGAGATCGAGATCACCAACACTTATACTTACCTGGGGTACAATTCACAAGATCTCATTTCAATCTGCAACATGCCCTTCGACCTCGAATCAACAAGGGATACGGATCCTTAGCCCTCCTCGAGAGACTATTTTCGAAACCATTTCTATGACATATCGTCCAAGATGTCGCTCATGGACACCTTTGTCTAGCCCACAATTCTCTATGGTTCTGAGATTTGGGGGATCTATTTGCTAAATTCCAATTGGGCCTCAGCAAAGAGAGTGCAGATCCTCCTCCTTTCTCGCATCATCATATGCAAGCAAATAGTCCCTCGACCCATTCTACTTGCAAAGTTTGGTGCCTAACACTTACAACTTGCGACTATATTTAGCTTGGTCTCACTCCTACACATTCAAAGCTTTGGTGACTTGACAAAGGGACAGGACCAATAATCGTACTTGGCCTACTGTTCACTGGAATCCGTTGCCTCGACCAACCCTTTAGGATGCACTTGTTGTTGGTATGCAGGGCCTCTGATATTTTGGAGTCTGTTAATATTGCAATGGATCAACTTCCCTCATTTAGATACTCTGTGGATGGACCTAGCCACCTCTTACCTACTAGACAAGAGATGAATAGAATCATCTGAGATGATATCTATAGGCAGTTTATGTAGGTCACCTAAATCAGCCCTCTGGGAAAGTTACATACAAAGATGGCCTTCTATGCCAAGCACACTTCATGGAATTGAGATATGGGCTCAATGTTAAACCACAATACACACTTTGTTATTGGGTGCACGCTCTCCGTATTCTCTTGGGCCAGTTCAAGGTAGGCACTCATAGACTTAGGGTGGAGACAAATTACCAAATTGACCATTTTGACAGGATCTACTAGGTGTGCCATCTTCAATAGGTTGAGACTGAGGAGTACTTCATTTTTCGTTGCCTCATTTACTACGAGATCCATGAAGCTTCCACTATCTTTTTAGGGAGCTTCAGACTCTGGCCAATTTCTTCAAGTACCTAGACCAAAGATGTTTGGCCTTACACTTACAAGAGGTCCTTCGATTCCACTCCCTTATCCTCTAGCCACATCCAAATCTTGGACTAGCTTCCACTTAGTGGATCACTTCCTTTCACGGTGCTTCCATATACTAGGGGCACTACGAGGAAAACAGATAGAAATCTTGTTTCCAAACCTAGATTTGTGCAGACCCGAAGGACAACCTCCACTTCCACAAGACCACAACAACATTGCCAACCCTGGCCCCATATCCATAGTCAATCAATATCATCCAAATCACAGAGACAAGCCCCCCTTCAAGCAATAGGACATTACATGGCAATCCAACTCCTCTTCCAGGTCTTCCTCCAAATAGACTTTTATGTTGAAATTCCTCCATTTGACTTTGTATGTTAGGAGAGATGTTTCCAACGAACCATGACAAGCTTGTACCAATTGTATCACAACTTCTAGATCCATTCTTTTTGTACATCTCTCTCTAGGATTGACTCTCCATCTTTGGAGTTGGTTTCACGAGATTTAGATTATATTCATACTTTGTTCTCTGCATCTTAGCTTTCATAGGAGTCCTTTTAGTGCACCTACTTTCTATTGACATCATTTTGTCCAAGCAGTCCATTTGACCTACATTAGTGGTCATTCGTTGTACATTAATGAAATTATCGTATCGTATCTCATCTTATTTGTGCCCCCTATTCATCTCAAGGGGCATGTTGGGAATGGTGTAAATTTTCACATGTGGCTATGGCAAACCCATTTTATCATCAAGGTATGTGTCTAAGGCCAACATATGCTCATTTATTGTAATATTTGGTTGGGGCGGGCCTAGTCAATTTATATGTGAGCCCATTACCCCTCTTGGGAAGGGAACCCTACCTCTTGAGTTGTGTATAAATACACACTCAAGAGTCATTTGTAAATCATCATCTTGTGATCAATCTTGACCATGCTTTAGCCTCTTGGCAGCATTATCTAATAAAGTCATTTATGACTAAGGGCACCTATATCTTTCGCATTATCTAGTGTTCATGCATTAGTTTCTCTCTTATGTTTGATGATTCTCTCTCTAGGGAACTTATGATCAGCTCTAGCACTAATAATTTGGGGTTATCTTGGTTGTTATTGCAGGTTTCTCTCTCTAGTGCACTTGTATTGGGACATATTTTCTCTCTAGAGTCTGTTTCCCTAGTGCTGTTATTTCTTCTTTATTGCGGGATTTTGGGTTCACTGTTTGGTTCCATTCAACCCTCACTCTTTTGTGTCCATCTCAACAAATGCTCCTTGTAACAATAAAGAAATGGAAACATGTGTGATAATGTTTGTTTTGTTTTGTACATGTGATTTGGATGATAGATCTACTTTGGAAGTTTGGATTAGAGTGATAGTTACAATGGAAATAGTCATTTCTCATTGAAACTCGAGCATCCCAAATACAAAATGTTTTTGAGAAAACAAGGCGCCTCTGAGAAGTTAGGCCTGGACATTTTAGCCCATCCCAAACTTACATGACATTTGAGCAATGACATACACAATGCAAATAGTTCACTGCCACTTGGGTCCCATACAATATGCTAGCTAGCCAAGGTTAATTGGCAAAGAAACTGGTATCTTAAGCATCTAGCTCAGGGATGTTGGTCTTGGTAATATATAGAGTCATGAACCATATACAATTCACTGTATGGATACAAAAACATCAAAAGTATTTGAATTTATGTCAGTTCTATTGATATTAGTGCTATCCTGAACCCAAAACAATTTCACTACATGTAACATACATAAAAACGCCATAAATAAGATAATTATAAATAAATAAAATACTAATATATAAACTATAAATAAAAAGAATGACTATTCAATCAAGAGGTACAGTTACAGTATAAATAAGCCTTGGGTTATTGTAATCATCATCATCTATTGGAGTGGCCAAAATGCACACACCCCATATATGGTTTGCGACGGGGCGCTTGATCCGAAATGGATCTGAACAAGACAAGTGGTTCGTAAAGCTCAATATACAAAAGCAATTCAACAATTAATGAAGGTTAAATAAAAAGAAGAATACAATGCAAGTTATAAAAATTAAAGAAAAGAAAGGAGAAAATAATAAATAAATAAATGAGAAAAATGAAAATAGCAGAGAAGAGAACTGGGAATGGGAAATGAAAAGTAAAGTCTTTTGGCCTTCCCATCACCCTCACGTCTGCCTATATATTCTTGTAAGTGCGCTCGCAAAGGGATTTTGCTAGCCAAGAAGTGAGAATGCACAAGAGCCTGGCTGCGTAAATTGTTGAATGGCCATAGAGCCATGAGCTGCATTGTAACCTGAGATTGTCAAAATGAAGACTGAGTAACCATTCTAAACTGGTTTTCACATTTGGGTTTCCAGGGTAAACATTGTGTTGGTTGTTGATTTCATTCACTATGTTATGGATTTCTTTGTAATTGTTGTGTAATTGTTATATGAAGAGAATTGTTGCTCTTATGTGTCTAATATGCTTCTCTTAGTTGTATTAATGGTGGTTGTTACCCTTTTTTCTGCAGGGGTGATTTTGATCAAAGATTCCTGAGATGAGATATGTGGCTTCACCATAGATCATTGGTATAAGGCCCTTCAAGTTTGGTCAAACAGTCCATGTGCCTTGATGTGCCCAGTCTAAGACAGTGCCTGATCGTCTAGTGATGTGATATTTTCTAAACTTCATTCACTCTTAGCGTGTTTTCAGATATGACGGTATGTTAACATGAGATGTTACATGTATGCTTCTACAATGATTCATATACTTAAATTGTTGCTTGTCTCTCATCTAACCTTAGTGTTATTCTTTCAACTTAATAAGTGTGTTAGTAGTAAGTACAAAGGTTGATTTGTACCTTAGTGAATTAAGTCAAGTGATTTTCATCCATTCCATGACTCTTTACCTAGCCAATTTTCATCTTGCTAACCAATCCACCCATCCCCTTCATTATTTCTAACAACTTCCCCCGTTGTGTCTAGCAGTTTCAGGTTATGGGAGGTGCTGTACTTGAAGCCAACTCAGTTCTCATCAGGGGCTTGCTCTCATCAAGTTTTGGGTTCACTTCAGTGAACACCTACAGGTTGTCTAGCTCATTTGATACAGAATGAGATATCTATGTTAGTTTTTGTAGCTCAGACAAGTACTTCTACATTGGCAATGTGTCTAGCATGTATAAGTCATCCGAAAGATACTCTCTAGACATTAACTTTATTTAATAGTCTTTTTATTGAGCCCATGGTATTTGTTTATTGTAAAGTTATAAAATGAAATCTACGGAGAGGCATTTAACACATTCTTCAGATCTAGAGTGCTCTTGCTCTTTAGAAAGGGGTTATTCTCAAGTGAAGCCAGAGAGAGATCTTGGGGACAAAGAAGTCTTGAGGCTGTGAGAATCTCAAGCTGGAAGTCTTCGGTCAGTGATTAACCCAAGCTGGAAAAGTGTGAGAATTTGACTGAAAGAGAGAGATAGAGTTTGCAGCAAGGAGAAGATTAGTTCAACTTTTCAAGCAAAGAATCAACCAGTAGATAGATAAGGCCAAGGGTGTCTGTACAAAGATCGAGAGTAAGCTGTACAGCACGGATAGAAGCCAAACAGTGCAGGCAAAGAAAAATTGTACAGCCTGTAGGTTGTACGGATCATACACAGGATGTACAGTACATAAATCCATGCAACCCAATTTTCTGTGCAGAGTAGGCTGTACTCTGCAGACCGTACAGGTCGTACGGTAGAGCTCAGACAGTTTGCTTGGAGGGAGTTAGTGAACTGAATTTTTCAGTGAGGAAAGTGATTTTCCTGTGAAGGCTGTTTTGCCATTGTCTTGCTGAACATAATTGTAAGTTCGGCTGTTGTAAATTTATGAGTTTATGCTCTCTGTCAAATATTTAAAGGATCACAATTTTGTTGGTTTCCCCAGGTTGGGGCTTCCAGAGTAATTAGTTGTGCCAAATCTAATCATTTTCTGTGTATATTTCCATTGCATATGATTTAGAATTCCAGTGTGTTTACGGTTATTATTTCAGTAGTTTATGATTGTTGGGGATAAAGATAATTGAATGTGTAAATTTGATATGGAATTAGAGAAAAAACTAACATTCTAGACTTGGTTTCAGCATCCAGTTTTGGCGGTTTTCAAGCGGATCTTCATCATACTAATGAGATTTCAAACCATGAGTTACAGGCTGAACACTTGTCAGATTTTGCACTAGTCCTTATTGCTGAGTTGATACATTTGTATGGACTTAAAATTAAGGAGGGGGGGATTGTTAGAAATAATCATGTCTTAAATAGACCTTAACAACTGTTTAGTTATGATACAGTTGTGAGGTCGTTATATTGAGATATATTATATATGTGCCATTGATGTACATATGAGTCAATTGAGTTTATGCCTTTTTCACCATGTTTCGTTCTTCTTGATTTTCTTGGTTTTTCATTCGAACAATATCTTGAGCAAGGCCCTCTAAATAACTCTATAGTGACTCCATTTGCTCTAGGTGCTCGAGATTAGTCTCTTATTGCAACCATCCATTAAAATATAAAAAGAAATAATGTATTTTTTTTCTTTAGTGAAATCCACTAACCCTAAAGTTAAATCATTTTTTAGATCTCAGATAGATCTAATCGTTTTACTTGAATATCCTAAGCTTAAATCCAGTTTAAATCAGAAATATTTGTCTTAGATGCATCTTAAATTTCATGTTTAATGGTTACTAATTTATTTTATACCATAGAATATATTTGTTTTGGATAACTAGTCCAATTTACAGATCTGGAAATTATTTTTAAGGTTTTTTCTTCCATTTTCAGATTTGTTCTCCCAAGTCTTCATAAGAAGACTTGTAGATCTTATTTACTTTCATTGCATATCTTTGGTATTCAGATTTTTGTCGTTACTTCTCATGTTTTACAAGTTCCTTCTCATTTCATTGGGTAACTATCAAATTCTACAATCTAGAATTTTTGCGTAATTGTGCATAAAACCAAATCTACTAACTCATAAGAATCTAATCATTATCCCTGGACATTTGGCATGCTTGGAAGCTGGAACGGAGATTTCAGCAATCCACCATGTGGATCACCCTCTGCCCGCTCCTCACGCACATTAATTCTCTTCAACAAGCGATTTTATGGCTTCTTGTGAAGTTGATCAAAAGCATTTCACTGGGGCTAGTTTCCGGATTTCAATGCTTAGAATTTGGAGTTCTTGCAGCGTCTTCTCTCAGCATTTCAATGAGAGCCTTCCTCCTGGATGGTCCAGGCTCTTTGGTTTTGCTTTTCTTTCTTTACCTGATCCTCGCTCACTTTGGGTCAGTGTTTCTCCTCTTTGGCTCCTCACAGGGCAGAGATTTTGGGCTTCAATTTTCAGTGGTAAACATGTCTAGACGGCTTCGTGCTGCCCCACATCGTGGAAGTGGAGGTTGAGGCCGTTCTGGCAGTCGTGGTCGCAGAGGTTCAACCGACAGTGGTTACCATAGTTCTATCCCCAGGCATTTGAGAAATATGTTGGATGACTGGGAGGAGGAAATGGTGTGCAGCAATTGGTTGGTTAGAGGGCTCGGATTCGATGCAGAAATTACTGGTCAGTCAAGAACATGCTTTCCCAGGTCTTTATGCATTCTCAGGAGAATAATCCTCCTCCATCCCCCTCCCTTGCTCCGGCTCCTCACACCTCCTCCTCATCGGACCCTTGGTCTCCAAACCACCTGAAAATCATGGAACGCAAATGAGCAAGGATCTCCTGCTGGTTCGTGACAAAGAAGAAATAGCTTCCACAAGTGGCCATAAAAGGAAGCACATGGAGCGCAAAAGTCCTGTGGATCCATCCTCCTTCCGGAAAATGGAGGGCCTACCTGTCAAGGAAGCTACTGATAGCTCTTCCAGCTCTGAAGATTATCGGAGCCCAAATCTGGAGGAGAAGCCTAAAGACACAGATACTATCTGCAACCCCAAGTAATTTCATGGTTTTTAATTCCTTTAGAAATCTGGCTACTGTTAGCTTGAATAAAACTCTGTTGATAGGAGTAGCTAGCCATTTTTGTTCATGGTCTCAATATGTACTCTGTAGCTGCTATTTTGGGTCGTGTACGTCTGACATTTATTCGGGGATAAACCATATAAGTAGGTTTTTTTATTTTCCATGCATGGGCAGACCATATTGGCAGGATTGTTTTAATATCCCATGCATGGGCAGATCATCAGTGGTTACTAGTTTGATGTTTTGGTTCTGTATGAAGCCACTTTGGACTCCCAAACATTATGACTCTTTTGTGCTTGTACTATTTTTTTGTATTTTAATATAATTTTTCTTTGGAACTTACAAAAAAAGGAATCTAATCATTATAGCTTTTATTTTCTGAGTTACATAAATAAAATTCTGCATTTTATTCCAGCAAGTTGTATCTCTTGTATTGCAGAACTTAGTTAAGTAAAAAGCTTATTTTTCAAGTATATCTATAAGGCTTAAGCATTTACTTATCTCTTTAATTTTGGAAATGGCACTTAAATTTTTGTGTTTATTTCATTTCCGGAATCACAAAAATAATGAATCATGTACAAGAAAAATAATAGTGATTTTAACCATAGTTACATATATCGGCGATATATCGCCGACATCGCGATATATTGCGAGTCAATGGAGTCGGCAATATATCGCCGCTAAAACATCGCGATACTTTGCCGATAAATAAAAATATCGCGACATATTAAAATATCGCGATATATTCCGAAAATATCGTGATTCGATGGAAAATGTCGGCCTGCTCATTAAAAATTGAAAAAAATCGCCATAAAGAGGCCGCGGACGCGTTTTTTCGGTTCATTTGGACATTGTGGCTTGGAGGAAGTGGAGCTCTGACGTCTTGGGCGATTTTCTACAAGAGAGGAAGGGGGCAATCAAGTTTCCATTGCATTTAATCAGGTATGTATTCTTAACTTTGAACTTTCATTCTTTTTTTTTTGCTTGAGATTTGTTGGTTAATGTAGATTTAATGTAGGGTTTAGGTTTAGATTTAGTGTAGGTTGTAGATTTGCCATTACAATCATAGCCTATAGGGTTTTAAAAGGTTTTAAGTAGGCCACCCTCCCATTTCTTTGAATGTTTTAAATTTTTAATAATTTCATTGTTTTCAAGAATCAAAATTTTAAAGAAGAACATTTTAAAATTGATTCATTTTTGTTTGTTTGTTGTGGCATAGGTGACAATGGACACAATGCCAAAGCCATTGGATCCAATGTGGGAGTATGGGAAGCCAATTGACCCTAATAATCGGCAAAGGTTGAATTGCAAACTATGTGGGAAGGATATTTCTGGTGGAATTAGCCGCTTGAAATACCACCTTGCCAAAATTGTTGGGCATGAAGTGGAAGTTTGTCCTACTGTTACCCCAGAAGTGATGCGTATTGCAAACCAATCCATTCTTGACATGGCTAAGAAGAGGGACGAGAAAG
>LPNX010778310.1:261331-323677 GCA_001517045.1 Pseudotsuga menziesii | reverse complement strand
AAAAAATTGAAAAAAATGTTTATTTTTGTATTTTTTAATGCAAAACGACATTTGCCGATATTTTCCGATATTTTCGCCGTTGCTGCTGATAAGTTTCATACCGGACCCCCGACGATATATTCGCCGACACGATATATGTAACTTTGATTTTAACCACTAGCCCTTTTAGTTTAATCACTAAACAACATAATATAATTGCTTGTGTTACATAAATAATAATACTAATAATAAATACAAATACATAAGCACTATATAAATTAATAATAAACTAATAATTACTATTACCGTAAGAGGACACGACTCTTCCCAATAGGTGCCTAAGCCATATTTAAAGGCAGGCTTTCAATTATAAAATACCATCAATCATTTTATTCAATATGTATTATTTACTATGAAGATGGATCTCTTCTTTATCCGGATACGGATTCTTCCATAGCACACAGACTTGGTGTTAGAGTGGTATCAGAACCCTTTCTTGGGCTTGATTTCGAACCTTTGGCCATCAATTTTATTTCATAAGAAAATATTATAGATATATTAAAAGAAAAGAGTAACTAAAAAGAAAAAAAAGAAAAAAAAAGAAGAAGATAAGAAGATCCCATAAAAAGGGGAAAGAAGAAAGAATGAAAAAAAACAACATACGGTTTATAAAACCAAACCTTGGTTTTATAAACCACACAAGGTTTTATTAAGCCCTAATTCGCACGTTCACCCAAAAAAATAAACTACATATATGTATCATATAAAATAATAATAATAATTATCAATATTTTTTACTAGTTAATTGGATTTATTATTAATTAACTATTAAACTCTTACATTAACCAGGAAGTCATTAAAGAAGAATTGGATGAGATATTCGATCGATTTATGGGGAAAATGGAAGTAGTACTTTACCGTAAGGAACAATCGAATGAAAAAGTTGTTGACAAGACCTTCAATGAAATAAACCTACAAAGCGAACTAAAGGCCTCCCAACACGAAGACTTGGAAATTAAATCCCAATTCAATTTTCAAAGCTTGCAAGAAAAACATGAGAAAGACCATGAAAGTGATGGACTTGATGTCTTGGACATTAAATAGAATAACACAGCGAGTTCCATATCACCATCCAGTTTTCATGTCAATAAAGATGAAAATGTACCCACAGGTGTAACATTAAAAGCACTTGCACAATGTTCTCAACCACTTTTTCCAGAGAAATCTAATGATCTGATTTATGGAGTTGAAAGTCATAGGAAGTAGTCAATGCCTACTTAAATAGGATGAAAGAATTTATGATGGTTCTACAAACACAAGCGTAGATAGTTATGCAGGCGTCATGCTCTTTTCAACTGTTGGTTACATTCCAAATAATGTTGAATATAGTCGTCCCATTGTTGTCGAACCAGATGACACAATAGTTATTGCATCCACATGTTTAGGAATTGCAAAAAGTGGAAGTGAAAATCAACAATTCTTCATAAATGGAATCCAAAAGACGCCATGGAAAACCAATAAGTACAAGTTGTATTGTTTCAAAAACTCACCACTTAAGCAAAAGGGATTACAACACAAGCTCCGGAATCATGTCCATAGAATGAAATCAATCCAAGATTGCAGTGTTCGAGTCATCACTTCAAACGCAACCCATAATAAGAGAGCATCAACACTCTTAGCTTTGAGGACAAAGCTTCCCTTAAGGGGAGGGCAATGTTACATAAATAATAATGCTAAAAATAAATACATAATACATAAACAATATATAAATTAATAATAAACTAATAATTACTATTACCATAAGAGGACTCTTCCCAATAGGTGCCTAAGCCATATTTAAAGGCAAGCTTTCAATTGTTAAATATCATCAATCATTTTAATCAATATATATTATTTACTATGAAGATGGATCTCTTCTTTATCCGGATACAGATTCTTCCATAACACACGGACTCGGTGTTACAGGCTTACAGCGTGTTTGTTTCATAGTTATTAATCATCTATCATGTAATTAGATTCATTATAAGTAGTGGTTATCTCTAGCATTATAATTTATAGCGAATTAAGCATTGGTTCAAGTTATTTTATTTTATCTTGTTGGTTATATACCATTGGATGATTAAGCTATATATTTCACCTAACTTAATTAATTATCCTTGACCCCATTACAAGCTCTAGTGTTTTACCTTAGACCTTGTCTTCTTCCTTAGACTAATTATGAACTCATACTCCTAATTGTTATATCTTTGTGAATTGGTAACAAGTCTTGTTTATGCTTATTGGTTAACATTTAGACCTACTGGAAGCATTTCCCTTTGAATCTAGTCTATTGTATTGTTTATTCATTCAGTAGAATCATTGGCTAAGTATTGAGCACATATATTGTTATTGTTATATCTCCCATGTGTTAAACTCATTTCACTAAGTGCATGTTGCTTCAATAATTACATAAATACATTGTACTTGGTTACTTGGTTACTCTAGACCACTCCTATTTATAAATATTTCATCTAGACTTTAAATAATCAATTCATTAGGGATACCTCTTTAGGTTTTGTGGATTAGAGTGTTAGGCCTAAAGTGAGAGGTTGAGTGTTGAGGTGCCAATGACACCCAACCTTTGTTGCTATCTAGGTTGTGCTAGTGAGTTGAGACTTTTCCCATTCGCGTACAAGTTGGGTGGTAATATTTTTGGTGTCGTTGCGAGGGATTAAGTATTTGCTTCCCAAATAATCCTTAATCCAAAAAGTTGTTCCCTTTTGAGAATATTGAGGAACTTACACATTAATTTGGACCTGTCATAGTTCATCTAGCTGTTGAGTTATGGTGTAACTCAAGATGTCCTTCATGCAGACTGCCTGGCATGGAGGCACTTATCAGCTCAAGCAAGAGGGTAGAGTGTGAGATGCACTCTGCCAAGGTTCGTGGAGACATGCAGTTTTCCTAGTCACTTTTGTCAGTTACATGCAAAAGTGAAATTAGGGTTTTGGTGACCTAATTTGATATTGACTTATAAAAAGACACAAGGGGTGCTTAAGTCATCATCTTTTGTGTGCATCAGGAGATCAGAGCAGCTGTGAGTAGCAGTTGACCAGAGGAGGACGTACCATCTAACATAGCTGGGGATGTGTTCCAGAGAGATTGAGGGATCAGATTCTTAGAGAGTGAGGAGATCCATCATCAAGGCAGTGAGAGAGAGAGTATCCACTGGGCTTCTTCAGAGTTTGAAGAACACCGCCACCACCAACAGAGTGACCAGATCGTGGAGGACATGAGCAGCAACATGTCACATGTGTGGGAGGTGAGGGAGCTGCTGCACAGCTGCCGAGGGGGAAGACATGGCCCAGAGTTTTGTGGGTTTTCCTCGGTGACTAATGTAAGACATTCTGCAATCCATCAAAGTCAGACTGATAGCAGATCTGTTGAGTTGTCCCTTTGAGGAGTGAGGACGCAGTCGTACTGCCAGGGCATGTTTTTAGTGTTGGGGAACTTTTTCCCACTTTCAGATCCGAGCAAAGCAGAGCAGATAGTTGAGAGTGCATTCTTCATGGAGATAGAGAGACAGAACAGTGTTCAATGATTGAGCAGAGCAGAGTTGAAAAATCCAGCGTGAGGGTGTGCTGCCGGGGGTTCATTTTCCAAAGGGGAAGTAGCTGCAATTGCTGCAGATCTAGGGCTTTGGTCCTTCAAGTTCATCCATTTGGATCTAAACTCATTATGTATCTCTTTTATCCTTATTTATTTGCTCTGAGCTTGAGAAGTAGAAATCCCCTCAGTTTGTCGATTTTTCCCAATAGGGGTTTCCAGGGTAAATTCCAGTATCTCATGTGATTTCCTAGTTGAGTAAGGATCTTCATGTGTTACAAGTTCTAAAGTATATTTCATATTGGTTTAGTGAATATTGTAATCAGTTTGATCATCCTAACTTCTCAGAGCGAGTAGAGACCTCTAAGAAAAATTTACATGGTATCAAAGCCTCGTTAGAGGTCAGAGGAGGGCAATCACTTTCATATCTGCAGAGAAAGTGACCAGATCTGAAGAGCAGGGTTCAGATCTGTGATTGTAGAGGTCAGATCTATCAAATTTGGAGTATTGGAGTGTAGATCTAAGACAGATCTAGCCAGCATCAGCAATTAGAGATCAGATCTACCCAGATCTACAGTGCAGGTGTCAGATTGGAGTTGGTGGAAGTCAGATGTATCAAATTTGATTATTGAGGTTTAGATCTGAGATAGATCTAGTGTGTTTCAGCAGGATAAAGATCAGATCTACTGTGCAAGTATTAGATCTGAGACGGTGGAGGTCAGATCTATCAACTGGGAATTAGATCTGAGATAGATCTTCCAGATCTTGGCGTGTAAGGGCCAAATCTGAGTATTTGGTTTTTTACAGTTTGTTTTCTACTCCAGGTTGACCAAAGTGATGGCCAGCAGTTTGTGTGTGGAGGATCGGTTGGATGGGGCCTCAAACTTCAGTGCATGGAAGGCCAGAGTTGTGTTATTCCTAAAAGAAAGTGAGTTATGGGACATTGTAGAGAGCACGGTTGCAAATCCCGTAACTGTTCCTTCAGGTGCTATAGCAAAAGTTGTTTATGAAAAGAAGAACATTAAGGCTCAGAGGATTCTTCTAGATGTTATCAAAGACCACATTATCCCACACATCTCAAGAAAAAGCAATGCTTATGAGATGTGGGATGCTCTGACGAAGCTATACCAAAGCTCTAATGAAAATAGAAAGATGGTGCTTTGCGAGAAACTGAAAAGCATCAAGATGGTCAAGAATGAGGAGATGGTCACCTATCTGACTCGTATGACTCAGGTTAGAGACAAGTTGGCAGCTGTGGGGGAGAAAGTGGAGGATGGAGAGTTAGTTCGACAAGCTCTAAATGGTGTGACTAAATCATGGGCAGTATTTGTCGAGTCTATTGTTGCCAGAGAAAATCTCCCCAAGTGGGATCGCCTGTGGGATGATTTCACACAAGAAACCCAAAGAGCGTACATTCAGGGGTCTTCTTCTATAGCACCAGAAGAGGAAGATGTGACACTTGCTACAAAGGGAAAGCAAAAGTTTAAGAGAGGTGAGCAGGAGAAAGACCTGAGTAAGGTAAGAAGTTTTGTGTGCAATGATTACGGGCATTGTGCGAGTCAATGCCCTCTTAAAAAGAAGAATAAGGAGAAGAGGGATGAGTAGGTAGCAGCAGCTGAAGAGAGGGATGAGTTCACCATTAGATTTGAGAGGGAGTTCTCTCTTGCTTCTTTTGTTCAGGGACATGAGAGTGATCAGCCTGAGGTACAGAGTGATGAGAGATGGCTTGTGAACTGCAAGCACTGCAGTCATATGACTGGAATGCGAGAAGCATTCATAGTCCTTCAAGATACTCCTGAGTAGACCTTCAGAGATCATGATGACACAGAGTATGTGATTCGAGGAGTAGGAAGAGTCAGGTTCCTACTGGATTGTGGGGAACTCTTAGAGGTAGCTGGAATTCTTTACATTCCAAGACTGAGAGTGAGCATACTCTCAGTGTCATCTTTGGATGATGCGGGTTTCTTTGAAGTGTTTCAAAGACAATTGATATTCACTTACCCCATGAGAGCTGACCCAGTGCTAATGGGCCACAAGGTTGATGGTGAGTATGAGGTGCGGGGAAGACCTACTTCAGGTACAGTTGGGTGGTTGTCAGAGTCCTCGTCAAACTCTGAGATGGAGTTGGAGCAAGAAGCTCCTAGTCTGGATGATCCTTTGGACAATCAGTCGACTGAGCAAAGATATGAGCGAGATACTCATTCTAGTACCATCCAGAGACTGAGTTGGTATGAGATGACTAAGATGGACTTAGCTCAGGAGTGAGCTGAATCATCTCAAGACAGGGAGGTCAGGTACTGGTCAATTGATCAACTTGATGAGAGATTCAAAGGTTGGCTATAGCAGAGACTCAGAGGGAGTCTGCGCCCAGGATCAGTGATGTGGTCTGAGAGAGAGCAAGAGGCTCCTCCTGAAACCACTAGGATGGAGGAGGATCAGAGTACTACAGGTCAAAGGGCAGTAGAGATAGTCAGGACTTATATTGTAGCAAAAGACTTGTTGGATCCGGGCAGCAGAGATAGTCAGGACTTATATTGTAGCAGAGGACTTGTTGGACATCAGTTGTCGTCGGACATCCCTTGTTAAGAGGGAGTGTTGAGTTATGGTATAACTCAGGATGTCCTTCATGCAGACTGCCTGGCATGGAGGCACTTATCAGCTTCGGCAGGAGGGTATAGTGTGAAATGCACTCTGCCAAGGTTTATGGATCCAACAGTGGAGACATGCAGTGTTCCTAGTCACTTTTGTCGGTTACATGCAAAAGTGAAATTAGGGTTTTGGTGACCTAATTTTATATTGACTTATAAAAAGGCACAAGAGGTGATTAAGTCATTATCTTTTATGTGCATCAAGAGATCAGAGCAGCTATGAGTAGCAGTTGACTAGAGGAGGACGTACCATCTAAGATAGTCGGGGACAACTAAAACTTTCCGACGTATTGGCTATTCGGACAACTAAAACTTTCTGACGTATTGGCTGTTCGGACAACTAAAACTTTCTAACATTTCCTGTACTTAGACAAATTTTCAGAAATTTCTTTTCTTCGTCCGCCGGCGCATCGACCGCTCCATCCGCTAACTTTCGCCGACGTATCGGCGTCCTTTAGGATATCTCGGCCGACACTGCGGCTCATCATCACTGATCGACTTCCGACGGCCACACATTTCCAACTTTTAGAACATTTTCCTTCTTCCTGCCGCCGTATCGGTGGCTCAACCAACTAGCTTCCCTTCTTTTCCATCGACATATCGACGACCCAAACAGCTACTTTTCGCTGATTAAATCGACTGATCTTTGCCGATCGTCGATGGCCAACACTTAGAAAAACTTCAAAAAGTTTTTCCCCTTTGTTGTTTTCCCACAACGCTCCGTCGGATATTTCATCTACTATTTTCCGCCGACACTGCGGCGACTCCATCAACTACATTGCGCCGCCGTTTCGGCGGTCTTCTGCTGATGACTTCCAATGGAAGTTTCCCCTCCGCAGCTTCATCGGCTCTCCTTTCCATTAATTCTTGCCGACGTTCATCGGCGACCAATACAACTAACATTTTCTGATGGCCGACAAATATTTAGAAAAATTTCCGCAACTTTTCTTCTCTGTCTTCCGCCGCGTCGGCTGTCGGAGCAACTATCCGTCGGGTGGATAGTCCATTAAATAGCCGCAATGGCGGACGCATCATCAGCTAAGCATCGGCAACTCAATCAACTAATCATCGCCGATCGCCGATGATTTCATGACTTAGAAAAAAAAAAATTTAAAATTTCCTCTCCGCTGTCGCTGTCGGCGGTTCAACCCACTATCCTCTTGGCTCTTCCGCCGACGTTTCAGTGCTCATGTCCTCTAAGTTTCGCCAATGGCCGACGAACACTTAGAGGAATTTCGCAATCTTCCTTCCATCGTCGGGTGAGCTTCAGACTACGCGTTCCACTGCGTTGGAGGACCTTCCAACTAAGTGATCCGCTGCATCAAAAGAACTTCTCACTAAGTCTTCCGATGAGCCGACAATTCTGACACTTAAAATCTTTTTCAAAAATTCTTTTCCGCCTGCCCTCATCGGATGGCCTTCTAACTACAATTTTCGACGTATCAGAGAGGCTTCTCACTGAATCTTCCGAGGGTCCGACGGTTCCAATGCTTAGAGAAATTTTCCAAATTTCTCAAAATTCTCTTGTCATGCATAGATTCCTTCTGATTTCTGCTGGGCAAAAGACAACTTACCTCTATTCGCTGACCTTTCATGGCCCATTCAGGCCCATGTTGTAACCTTTGCTCTAATACCATACTATAACGTCCTCGACCCTTCGACCGACGAAGAGGACGTTACCAAACCATCAAACAGACCGAGAAAATAGCCCCATGAACATGAACAAGCATATAATGCTGAAATAAAAGCTTAAACATCCAAAGTACTAAGATGCATACTCATGCATATATTCAGCGGAAGCAAAACAACATTCATTCATATACATGTTCATCATAATTCATTAACAGTAAACATAAATGCAGAAGTAAGATAGGCAAGGATACTCATCTCATAAAGAACTTGTCCCGCAACCAGCTACGTCGCTGCAACGTTCCACCCAACCATAGGCCAGCGTGCTCATCAATCTCTCAGCACACTGCCACCCCCGAGCTGGGCATGATTCCCCAAGGAATAAGGGACTAAGCAGGCTTACACATAGCCAAGGTACACAAATCAGCCAAGCCCACACAGTAGGGCTTATCAGGCTATCAAGGAGCTGGGAGAAGCTAAATGCTAAGCTGGTGAGCTCATGGAAGAGCTAAGGATGCCTACACCAGAGTTAGCCTGACCTCTAATACACACACACACCCGACACCAGGAATCAGTCCCTTCTCTGCTTCCCAATCCCTCAGGCCCTGACTTCCCTTGTCAGTGCTCTTCCGGGGTTGTGGAGAAGAAAGCCAGCCATCTAACTCTATCTGTGTGGCTCCCCAAACCCAGGTTTCTCAAGCATACCCAGCCTTCAATCCCACTCCACACAGTTCGAAGACCAACCACTACATGCATGCAGCAAAACAAGCACTTCACAGCTTGGACAGGGGAAGACAAATCCCTGAATCGTTCTTGGCTGTATCGTGGCCAAAACGATTCCACAGCAACAGCAACCACCGATCAGGGGAAGAACACAACTGATCTCACAATGAAAACCACCGGAACATTTCCCAGTCTGATACTGGAAAAAGGGAAATCGATTCTCTGTACAGGCCGAAGGAAGATCATACTCAGAGCCCAATCAGTGCGTGAGGCAAAGGAACAGCCGGTGAGAGAAAGGAGAACCGAACCCCCACACACACAATCATGGATCCTTTTATCTCCGCGCTGCGTGAGGAATGAACAGCCACGATGGAGAGAGTGGACAAAACCAATCGGGCATCCCAAATGGCGCGTGAGGAATCCACTCCCCGCCCCGTGCGTGTGACTGAACCAGCTGTTGAAGAGTGCGTGGGGGCAAGCCTGCCACCCACCACTACCCAGCAAATAACTGCCCTCAACTAACATCAGGGTTCTTGAATGAGTGGCTGACACATGGCTTTTCCCCAATGGCTCCCACGAGTTAGACAATCCCCCCCCCCTAACCTTAGGAAATAATGCCATTTTCATTTAACGTTGCACCGTTGTAGCTGGCTGTAGGTTTATTTTAATGAATGTGCATATTTACATGATGCAAAACTATTATGTGCTGAATAGCACGATATACCATCGGCAACGATCCCAATTACCAAAACATAACACGACCAAATCGATGGTGGGGCTTTTGCCTTTAGCTCCACACCACGATTAATTACAACATATACATCATGTATCTTTTAATGCAACCGGGGTCAAAACCGAGGGTATTACAATCCTCTCCCCCTTGGAATAACACCGTCCTCGATGTTCTAATACATAGGAATGCATATACAATTTGCACATCAAAATTTCAAAATTTTGCAGATCTGTCCCACGTTCAATTATTTACTTGAATTTTCAGGACCAAGCCCCTTGGCTTCCATGAGCTTCTCTTGCTGGTTCTCAACTTTCGACTCATCCCCAAGTCTAGGAACTTCTTTGTATCCTGAGCATCTCTCCAAGATTTTCTTGGGTCTTGGCAATTGTTTGAAGAAGACTTCCAGCCAAGTCTGACAACCTTTGGTCTGCTGCCATGATCAATGTGCACTACTGGATTTCACTTTTCTCACTTGTGAAATGCACCATTGAAATTCTGTTAGACCAAGCATAATATAGACATTAAATCAGTCAATTAATTGCCCAATTGGCATGACAGTCCAAGTCTTTTCAAGGAGACTTTCATATTTTTCATGCCTTCCCAACAGGCACATGAGCTCATTCATGTCCATTCTTGGGCAGGGAATTAACTATTCCAGCATTCATAATTATTTTAAGCAAATAGACACATTCTATTTTCAGCCATACATGCATTCAACAATCTTTTGTTTTCACAATGCATAAGTATAATCAAAAAGGAAAGAGAGAGCAGCAAGGGTTTTTCCCCTCTTTGTCTTCTTCCATCCTGGAACCCACACCACCGCTGTGGCTTTTCATGCTCTCAGCCTCTTTCACTTCACCGTGAATGCTGGACCAATCCCTCTTGGTCATGACACTTAGTGTCTCCGGTCTATTTCAGACCTCTCAACCATGGAGCCTCCCCACATGGTTTGTCTCGGCTGCTAGGAACTTCACAGTCTCACTAGCACCTTTTTCATTACTACTCATTTTGAGCTCTGCAGGACAGTCACATGTCCACATGCACCCCTAGGATGCTTTCATAGTCCTCGCTTCCAGCGATGCCTATATTCAAACATTGAATAAATTCACATGTTTAGTTTATTCTCATTAGTTTTAATCTCTTAAATAAGAGCTTAAAACATCATAACCAAATCATATACACCTATATATTCATAAGCAAGAAATTGCAAAATAATTCAATACTTATCTGTATTGTGCGTTTCCTCGCTGGTCCACAGGATCCTGCTTCGCTTTGCAAGCCTTGGGATCGCCTATGGACTTGGATGTTAGGCCAGCACGCACGCTACTTCACAACATCCTTTTATATATATATATCAGGCACAGCCAAGCCAACCTACAGTTGGGTTTATCAGACCGTCCAGCCAAGCCAATATACAATTGGGTTTATCAGGCTGCAGTCAATCAAGCCAATACACTGCTGGGTTTATCAGGCTACTCAGCCAAGCCAGCTAACAGTTGAGTTTATCAGACTACAGGTAGTCAAGCCAACACTGTATGTTTCCACAATTTCCACAACATCAAATAATTACACAGTCAAGCCAACCTTCAGTTGGGTTTATCAAACCATCCACAATTCACCTGCACTTATATCAACAATACACTTATATCAACAACCAATCAGCCAAGCCAACGCAGTTGGGTTTATCAGGCCATCAACAATAACACATGCACTTATATCAACAATAAACGACCATTTCCAGGTCCAAGATCTACTATGGATCCCCAGGCATATAATAGCCCAACATCTCCTTCCAGTACATCTTCATGCCGACTGGGAAGGAAACTTTGTCATTACCATTTCCAGGTTTCATTTCCAGCAGTGAACTCTAATTCCACTACCCCATACAACACAAGAAACCACCCCCTTCTCTGCTCTCCAGTCCCTCGAGAATGTCTCCTTTGTGCTCTTCAATAGGAGGTAGGATGAGCCCACGCCATTATCCATTTAATGTGCAACACCAGACTGCATTTGTTCAGCCTAACAACACACGCAATATAAGCGACTCATCAGCGTTATTGTTCTAAAACTGGAATCACATTTCATATCATTCACTATCAAGTATTGAGACACCAAGAGTGCGTCCACCCCCTAGGGTGTAATCAATATTGAAAACCCTTTCATGATCCGACAACGAGAAAGTGTGCACCCCTTTCCGATGTGAACCATGTAGGCCCTATTCATACTCAAGCAATCTGCCATAATGGAAATAAAATCGAAACATGCTCTGCATATCGAATTTAACAATTTGACATGCATATTCTTAGCTAGGGTCAAAGAACACTTATCCATTTGCCGATGCAGTATTCCTTCGTTAAGGAGGAATGGGGGCTCCCTTCTCTGAGTTGACAGTCCCTCAATTTGCCATCCCAATTCCTTTTTAAATTTTGTATCCACACATGTCTTACCGACATAACCTATACCATCTCACTCATGTTGCTTACCGAACATGTAGTGCAGGTGAGACATTCCCAAAATGTCCAATGGAGTTTCACCCGAAACCCATTTCCAAGATAAGGGAAAACCTTTCCATGAAGTTTGGCTCCTGCAGGCCATCACACATGATCGTCCTGCAGTGTGTACCTCAGGAACATTCATCAAATAGCCAAACAATCAATCATTATCTGATAATACAATCCAAATTTGATTGTTCCATAACCAAGCAATGACATTAGTAATTAAATTCAATGAGAATTTGCAACTCTGTTTACTACAAAAATTGATTTGCTTGGTAATGAGGTGATCCTCATTTGTGGGTCTCTTGTAAGTAGCACCATCATGGCCATTATGATTTTATGCTTACTAGCATAACATGAACACCCACTTACAATGCATCCTCCTGACACAATTCTATGCAAGCCAATAGTGATTAGTAGTTGTCAGCAATTTCTTTAATCTGAAATTTACAATTTTAAATTGACAATTCATTAAGCATACAAACTATGTTCACAACCATGAGACTCCTCTTCCACACAACAGCTGGTTTGACTTCATGGTCTTGCTACCTCTAAACATGCAATTCCCGAATTTGTCCATATTGACAGCAGCACTTTTCTTTTCCAAGCAATCACTAGCACTTTGCTGCTCTGCATTCAAATTCTGGTGACTCTCCCTTGTTCCCTGCTGGATAAGCTTTCCAACGCCTATCCACATGCTTCATTCTGACCTCGAGTGTGAAAACCACATCATTTCAAAAATGATGGCAAAACACACCACTGAATTTTGGTCTGAAATGCGAACTTCAGTCACCTAGGGTTTTCTTCCTTGTCAGTTCTGAAACTGCTGAGAACCCCAATGAGAAAATTCACTGCAAAACCCACTGGAACATTAGCTGGAATTTGCTGAAAATTCCACTGAAAGCAGTTGAAATTTGCTGAGAAAAATTCCACTGAAAAACCCTAAATTTCTTTCTCCCTATTGGGTCTCTTTCCAACTAAGTTTCCAACGTTTCGGTGGCCAAAAGCTCTAGTTTTTCTCCATGCTCACCTGCTCATCTATCTTTTTCCGGTATTTCGGGTCTGTAGTTGTCTAGGCTTCCGATCCCCATCGACGATGTCAAGGACTGTTCATCGGGTCCTTTCTTCACTAACCTTCTGGCGTTTCAGCGGCTAGAACGTCTAATTTCCTTCCGCTGTGTCAGCCTGTAGTGGTCTACTATTCCGAACTTCATCGACGAGAAATTTGACTAACCGCTGCATCCGCGGTCGGATGCTCTGTGCATCGGGTGGCTAGTTGTCTATGCTTCCGCAACAGCGGCCAATGAACCTTCTATGGTTTCCGCGGGTCACGAACCTATCAGCGGTCGGAACCTCTACTAACCGCGGTATCGGTGATCCAAATCACTAACATTCCCGTCGTTGCGGCGACCAGACAGCAACTTGCCTCTGATGTGTCGACGATCGGCTACGCTATTTCATCGGACGGTTAGTCTCTTAGGCGGCCACAACGGCAGTTCTCCATCCACTAACTTTTTCCGATTGGCGATCTGATCAGCTAATAATTTTCGATCGGCGGTCGGAAGCACAAACGACTATGGCATCGATAGTTGAAAGTTCTAGCCATCGGAATGCTAATCCACATGGCAGCCGCAACAGCGGACCCACGATCATCTAATTTCTTCCGACGTCAGTCGCCGCATCGGCAGTTCCATCCTCTAAACTTCGCCGATCAAATCAACTAAATTCCGCCGACGATTTCCATACTTTAGAATTTTCGGCGAAAAACTTCCTTTATTCCTCCGCCGCGTCGGCACTTTCATCATCTATTTTCCGCCGACGTATCGGCGCTGCCATTGTCTATCTTTTGCCGACGTTTGCCACTACATCGGCGATCCAGATTCCAAACAACTAAGTTTTGCCGACGTATCGGCTGTTTGGACAACTAAAAATTTCCGACGTTTCCGGTACTTAGACAAATTTTCGGAAATTTCTTTTCTTTGTCCGCCGGTGCATCGGCCGCTCCATCCCCTAACTTTCGTCGACGTATCGGCGTCCTTCAGGATATCCCGGCCGACACTGCGGCTCATCATCACTGATCGACTTCCGACAGCCTGGCATTTCCAACTTCCGGAACATTTTCCTTCTTCCTGCAGCCGTATCAACGGCTCAACCAACTAGCTTCCCTTCTTTTCCACCGACGTATCGGCGACCCAAACAGCTACTTTTCGTCGATTAAATCAACTAATCTCCCCCGATCGCCGATGGCCAACACTTAGAAAAACTTCGGAAAAGTTTTTCCCCTTTGTCGTTTTCCTGCGACACTCGGTCGGATATTTCATCTACTATTTTCCGCCGACACTACGACGACTCCATCGACTACATTGCGCTGTCGTTTCAGCGGTCTTCCGCTGATGACTTCCGATGGAAGTTTCCCCCTCGCCGCTTCGTCGGCTCTCCTTTCCACTAATTCTTGCCAACGTTCATCAGCGACCAATACAACTAACATTTTCCGATGGCCGACGAATATTTAGAAAAATTTCCGCAACTTTTCTTCTCTGTCTATCACCACGTCGGCTGTCGCAGCAACTATCCGTCGGGTGGATAGTCCATTAAATAGCCGCAACGGCGGACGCATCATCAGCTAAGCATCGGCGACTCAATCAACTAATCATCGCTGATCGCCGATGATTTCATGACTTAGAAAGAAAAAATAATTTAAATTTTTTTTTAAAATTTCCTCTCTGCCATCACTGTCGGTGGTTCAACCCACTATCCTCTTGGTTCTTCCGCTGACGTTTCGGCGCTCACGTCCTCTAAGTTTCGTCGACGGCCGACGAACACTTAGAGGAATTTCACAATCTTCCTTCCGTCGTCAGGTGAGCTTCAGACTACGCGTTCCGTTGCGTCGGAGGACCTTCCAACTAAGTGATCCGTTGCATCGGAAGAACTTCTCACTAAGTCTTTCGATGAGCCAACAATTCTGACACTTAAAATCTTTTTCAAAAATTATTTTCCGCCTGCCCTCATCGGATGGCCTTCTGACTACAATTTCCGACGTATCGGAGAGGCTTCTCACCGAGTCCTCCGAGAGTCCGACGGTTCCAATGCTTAGAGAAAATTTTCAAAATTCTCAAAATTCTCTTGTCATGCATAGATTCCTTCTGATTTCTGCTGGGCAGAAGGAAACTTGCCTCTGTTAGTTGACGTTTCATGGCCCATTCAGGCCCATGCTGTAACCTTTGCTATGATACCATACTGTAACGTCCCCGACCCTCCGACCGGCGAAGAGGACGTTACCAAACAATCAAACAGACCAGGAAAATAGCCCCATGAACATGAACAGGCATATAATGTTGAAATAAAAGCTTAAACATCCAAAGTACTAAGATGCATACTCATACATATATTCAACGGAAGCAAAACAACATTCATTCATATACATGTTCATCATAATTCATTAACAGTAAACATAAATGCAGAAGTAAGATAGGCAAGGATACTCATCTCATAAAGAACTTGTCCCGCAACCAGCTACGTCACTGCAACATTCCACCCAACCATAGGCCAGCGTGCTCATCAATCTCTCAGCACACTGCCACCCCCGAGCTGGGCATGATTCCCCAAGGAATAAGGGACTAAGCAGGCTTACACATAGCCAAGGTACACAAATCAGCCAAGCCCACACAGTAGGGCTTATCAAGCTATCAAGGAGCTCGGAGAAGCTAAATGCTAAGCTGGTGAGCTCATGGAAGAGCTAACGACGCCTACACCAGAGCTAGCCTGACCTCTAATACACACACACACACCCGACACCAGGAATCAGTCCCTTCTCTGCTTCACAGTCCCTCAGGCCCTGACTTCCCTTGCCAGTACTCTTCCGGGGTTGTGGAGAAGAAAGCCAGCCATCTAACTCTATCTGTGTGGCTCCCCAAACCCAGGTTTCTCAAGCATACCCAGCCTTCAATCCCACTCCACACAGTCCAAAGACCAACCACTGCATGCATGCAGCAAAACAAGCACTTCACAGCTTGGACAGGGGAAGACAAATCCCTGAATCGTTCTTGGCCGTATCGTGGCCAAAACGATTCCACGGTAATAGCAACCACCGATCAGGGGAAGAACACAACCGATCTCACAATGAAAACCACCGAAACATTTCCCAATCTGATACTGGAAAAAGGGAAATCGATTCTCTATACAGGCCGGAGAAAGATCATACTCAGAGCCCAATCAGTGCGTGAGGTAAAGGAACAGCCGATGAGAGAAAGGAGAACCGAAGCCCCACACACAGAATCGTGGATCCTTTTATCTCCGCGCTGCGCGAGGAATGAACAGCCACGATGGAGAGAGTGGACAGCACCAATTGGGCATCCCAAACGGCGCGTGAGGAAGCCACTCCTCGCCCCGTGCATGTGACTGAACCAGCTAGTGAAGAGTGGGGCAAGCCTGCCACCCACCACTACCCAACAAATAACTGCCCTCAACTAACATCAGGGTTCTTGAATGAGTGGCTGACACATGGCTTTTCCCCAATGGCTCCCACGGGTTAGACAATCCCCCCCCCCCTTAACCTTAGGAAATCATGCCCTTTTCATTTAACATTGCACCGTCGTAGCTGGCTGTAGGTTTATTTTAATGAATGTGCATATTTACATGATGCAAAACTATTATGTGTCGGATAGCACGATATACCATCGGCAACGATCCCAATTGTCGAAACATAACATGACCAGATCGATGGTGGGGCTTTTGCCTTTAGCTCCACACCACGATTAATTACAACATATACATCATGTATCTTTTAATGCAACCGGGGTCAAAACCGGGGGTATTACAGGAAGTCGCTGCAGATCTAGGGCTTTGGCCCTTCAGGTTCATCCATTTGGATCTAAACTCATTCTGTATCTCTTCTATATTTATTTATTTGCTCTGGGCTCGAGTAGTAGAAAGCCCCTCAGTTTCCCTCAGTTTGCTGGTTTTTCCCCATAGGGGTTTCCAGGGCAAATTTCAGTAATCTCATGTGATTGCCTAGTTGAGTAAGGATCTTCATGTGTCACAATTCTAAAGTATATTTCATATTGGTTTAGTGAATATTGTAATCAGTTTGATCATCCTAACTTCTCAGAGCGAGTGGAGACCTCTGAGAAAATCTACACTAGCGACTCCACCTAATAATAATAAAAGATATTACAAGAAGGAATAATCAAGGAATAATTCAATCTGTTCCTGAGCCTAAGCAATTATATCGAAGAAGATTAGGCAGGGCAAATTCAATGAGAGCTCTTCATAATTTGGGGCTTGAATCGATTGTTGATATAAGATACCTTTTTTCGAAAATCATTCAAGTAGACATGGCTGATGATTTGTATAAAGCCATAGATTTTTCACATAGTGGAAAAAATCGCCGATTTTTCGGCGATGTCCCGAAAAATCGCGATTTTTTCTGGCTGCCGATTTTTCGGCCCGAAAAAATCACGATTTTTTCAAAAAATCGGACATCGCAAAAAATCGGCAAAAATCGGGAAACATCGGCAAACATCGGCAAAAATCGGCAAACATCGGGAAAAAATCGGGAAAAATCGGGGAAAAATCGGAAAAGATCGGGAAAAATCGGTAAAAATCGGCAAATAAGGGAAAAAATCGGTAAGCAAATTTTAACCCTATTAAAGTACAAAATTTGCATTTTTTAATGCTTCCCGCGGTTTGCCGATTTTTGCCGATTTTTTCGCCGATGTTGCCGAGAAGATGTTTTCTAGACCCTCGCCGATTTTTTGCCGATGCCGATTTTTTCCACTATGATTTTTCAGCCATCATTGGATATCCTCATGTCATTTCAAAAAAGGCTATTGACAATTCCATCTTTCCAAAGAAATAATGAAATAAGCGCAAAATCCCATATCAATGCCTTTAAATTATTAGTGCATAAATGGGGTGGAGAGCATGAAGATATGCACATTAAGTTATTTGTGTTATCATTAGAATCAGATGCCTTAGATTGGTTTACAAAGTTGCCTAATTGGGGTATTAAGACCAAGATTGAACTATTTTATGCTTTAATGAAAAAATGGGGTGATAGAAAAGATGATAGACATATATTGGCTTCTCTCAACACAACGAAAAAGAATGAGAATGAGACTATGGAAGAATTTAACAAGAGGTTCAATGGTTTGATACAAAGTTTGTCCTCTAAAATTAAGCCTGCCAAGTTAGCTATTCTCATCCATTACATAGAGTCCTTAAATGGAGAAATGAGTTATTAACTTAGGGATAGGAAACCCCAAGACCTCAAAGCAGCCCAAAGTACAGCAATCAGATCAATAAGAATATGCAAGCTTCAGGAAAATCCAATCTCCCTAATTTTACAAGAGCAATTACGTCCAAGGCAGAGCACTGGGCCTAAAGCAAGTACAACTAATAATTCAAATTCTTCTCAAAAACCTAATAAGGCTTTAATTGATGCAATCAAGAATTTTTAAGTTATTTTTTCCCAACAAACTCATGCTATTCAAAATAGGTTGATTCAAATGGAGAAAAGTCAACAAAATAAGTCTCAACCTAAGGGGAATGGTGGATGTGATAGAAGTAAAGTTCCCCTTCAATATCAAAAGCCTATGAATCAAAGATCTCAAAATGAAGCAAAAAAAAACAAATATGGTTGATCATGGGATCCCCATTTTGTAGAGCATGTCAAGAGTTTCATGATGAAGCAAGTTGTGCTAAGCATAGAGAGATCAATGGTGAGGATCCCATTGAGTTTGAAAGTAATAATTTTGTTGGATTTATTTATAGAATCAACAATATGGGTACAGCATACTCTCTTAGCAAAGATCAAATGTCTCAAGTGAACAATTGGAGTGGGTGTGGACAATGTTACAAGAATGTTTGGTGAAAAGCCCACACCTTGTTGATGTCTCTCCAAGTGCAATATCGGGTAGACATTCACTCACGGATAGCCACGTTGATTTGACTAGTGAGGCCATGCAGATTTGGCTAGAAATGAATGATACATTCACATTCTAGAGGTGAATGGCCCAGGAAAGGGTAGTGCTTCTCCCAGTCATATGGTATGGAGATGGACCCCAAGGATGCTCTCACATTGCCCGCTCCTATTTTGGAGTCATATGTTCTATATTAGAGTGTTTGACTTGTTTATTTTATTAGGTGTTTCATCCCCTTGCGAAATCCACAAGTCTAACCTAATGTTGAATTTGACATGAGCACTAAGAAGTGACCGAGACTTCTTAGTGTGGATCAAAACAACATTAGGGCTCTATGCAATGAATAGACGTGCATGTGACGAAGAAATATAACATCATCACAAGGGACAACCTTTCCTAAGAAGACGGAAGATTCCAATAATAAATGGTCAACAAATGAATAACAATTGATGTGGACAAAAAAGCAAGTCGGCCCTGGTAGAAAGAGAAGTCAGCCCCACTAATGGAAATCAAGTGAATCGGTGAATATAAATAAAGTGTTCTAACTCTTCATTTGTGTTAGACACACCAGGCACACAGAGAGGGGGGCGTGAATTTGTGTGTGCAGTCTTTATTACTTTTTCAATTTTAACAATCAACAACTAATTCATCAATGCATTATTCTACCATTTACGTAATCATTTCATAAACATCTACCACTTCATCATTTATAAATCATAAGCATCTAAATCATGGAGTCATAACAAGAACCATAGCACAAGAGAACACAACACCATATGATTTTGTAATCTTCTTGTATTTATTTTGGAACGGCTACAACCGTGAGGTAAAATCAGCACCAACTGATACAAAGAAAACCTACTCTTCATCCAAGACCCTACCTGGTTTTCTTAGACCCTGCTAAGAAGGGTCTGATGAGTCCAATCCTCAAGTGCACGATTATTCTTGCAATCAATCATATGACTCTGCTGCACAACCAACCACTGCTCTGCACATTAATCTCTGCTCATCATCTCTGCTCATCAACGCTACTCGTCATCTATTCATCAACACTAGTCATCATGTCTGCTGACCATCTGCTCATACTGCTGCTCAACATCTCTGCTGATCACCTCTGCTGGTCATCAATCATCTTGTTCAGTCTCTGCTGCTCAATCTCTTCATTGTTGATCGTTCTTCACTGCTGCAGCTCTGTATGATCTACTCAGGAACACTGCTTATCAAGTCATCCATTATCAAGGTGTGATCATCATCAAGTAGTATTGCATGGTATCGCTGTATGTTCAATGTCAACATGCAACTTATTGCATATACCAAAACATTTGTGCACATCACTGTTCATGTACATCGTCATGATGTCTGAACAAGTCACCTAGTCATGTATATACTGTATTAGTCCTGTAGAAGACTTTGCACAGACTTCCTCACTGTACAATTATCATACATACCTTATAAGAACTGTTCACACCACCTTATTGTATAAGTTGTTCATGCCCTTGTACACTTATATATGAATACATACCTTGTTGTAGAAGACCTCCAAAACATTTGTGCACATCACTGTTCATGTACATCATCATGATGTCTGAACAAGTCACCTAGTCATGTATATACTGTATTAGTCCTGTAGAAGACTTTGCACAGACTTCATCATTGTACAATTATCATACATACCTTATAAGAACTGTTCACACCACCTTATTGTATAAATTGTTCATGCACTTGTACACTTATATATGAATACATACCTTGTTGTAGAAGACTTCATACCTTGGGCTGTATATGAGCTACATACAGTAATACTGTAGTGTACACATCATCTTGTCCATATAAAACCAATGTACTGTATATAACTTATATATGTCAAAGACTTATGCAATGCATACCTTACTGCTCATATTTTGACCTTGAACTATTTGTACACTATCATATTGTACCCATTCAGACTGTAAAGATCTTAGGCCCCAACTGTGGAAGAACCAGGGCATACTCTTTACTGATGCCACCGTGTTCTCCTTAGCTCACAATATTCTTTATTGCTCTTGCAATATTACTCAACACAGAGTAAAATTAGGCCAATGCACAGAAAACATCAATTTAACCTTGAATGATGTATGAACCCCTCAGCTGGAAATTAACACAGTCAAAACAAAGAAGCTAGTTCTGGTATCCATGCCCTTCCTCAACTTCGTGACTGTGATAAGCTTGTCAAACTAGGCCTGAAAAAGAAGATCCAACTCCGGACTATATCTACTGTGGAAATTTCAAATTCGGCTCTGTTCTAGTGCTGGTAAATTATGCAATTCGGGACTGTGTAGGGCTGTTTGAATTCTTGTGAAAAAGGACCCCAAGACAAGTCTAAAAACAGACTGTCATCTCTAGCAAAGAAAAGACAAAAAGATTACACCCCAAAGATGAACCCTCATCAACTGTAACCCTCGGCTGCTTCAGTCAACAGTCCAAAAATTCCTCATTTGTCTGATTTTATCTCTCTCATCTTCGTTGGATAATTGCTTCAAAACTGGAAAAAAAAATTACAACCCTAAATCTCTGTGGAAGAGCTGCTGTAATACTTTAAGGTCTGCTGCAAAAAAAATATATAAGTCACTGCTGCTACTCCTTCAATTTCTCATCATAGGATATCCATAGATTAGGATCAAATATTTGTTTTGCTGCTCCTTCAATTTCTCATCATAGGATATCCATAGATCAAGACCAAAAAAAAACAAACGAATCAAATCCAAGAAAACTTCCCTTGCTGCATTTTGGGTCTGCAAAAAAAATTTCAGTCACTGAAATTCGGACTGCTCCTCCGAAATTTCCAGTCATCTCAGTCACAAGTTTCTTCTCATCTGCGAGCTCTCTCATCTTACTGCTGCTACCTCAATCATCCGAAATTTTCCTCTGTCACGAAAATTCAGAGCTCATTCCAAATTTCACACAAAAAATGAAATAGTTTGTAGGGTATTTATACTGGTTTTTTCGTAAAAATTTTGAGCCGATTTTCCAAAACAAAATTAATTTTTTAAATTTGAATTTGAATTTATTTTGGGGCCGACTTGTTGGTAAGTTTTTTTAATTTTTAATTTGAATTTTGAAATTTGTTTTTATTTATTTATTTACTTGTACATCTTATTATTATTCACTTCCTTGCCATGTAAGCATTGTATGAAAGTTTCTTCTTATGGCTTTAAGCCACATACAAGGACTTCATCATGGGAGCTACTTCAAGATTGCTTAGAGAACCAAGCCAAGGGTCTCCAAGTGTTACACCAAGCCACACGGGCTTCATCAAGAACCCCAATCAACATAGTACCTTCAACATTCCTTCAAGACCATTTGACCACCAAGTGTGTGGGTCCAAAGGCTTCTTCATGGGTTTCCACACACATGTCAAAGACCATACAAGGTCATCATCATCATAAAAGAGTTCCATGACCCCAACAAGGGTTGCAAGGTCATCACTAACACCCAAAGGGGCCTCATCATGCATTCCTTCATCAAACCATCAAGTGTGGGTCCAAGGGATTCTTCAAGGCTTCTCCATGCAGTAAGAGGCTTCTTTGATTTCTTCAACTACCTTAACCATGCAAGGTGACCTCCAAGGGTCAAGATCCATCATGACATCACCTGTGGGGTTTCTAGGCCTTCTCCTGGGGTACAATGACATCATCAGAGCATGAATGACCACAAAATGGGTCATTAATGCTTCTCCAACCCATCTAGGGCTTCTCCATCATCCACAGGGGCTTCAACACCATCTCCAGGATCTTCAGCACCATCAACAGGGTCTTTAGCATCTTCAACAAGGTGGTGGCTCCAAGATCCAGCCTAGTGGGTACTAGGACCTTGTCAACTAGGTACAAGGTGCTTCAAGGCACAAACCCACTTTGTAAGGGATCCAAGGCACTACAAGTGGGACTTGGTGGCATCAATGACAACCTGTGGGGCCACTATAAGTCCATGTTGGCATCAATGACAATTTCATCAACAATTTGAATACACACACTCAAGACATCTCTCTCTCTCTGGTGCACAAGTCCAGTAGGAAAAAGTGAAGATTGAAGAAGCACCTTGAAGACCTTTTATCACTCTCCTCTCTCTCATTCAGGTTCACTATCTTTCTCTCTCTCTCCCCAACAATGCACACCCTCCATGCAACTGGGTTCACCCTATGTAACTGATGATGTATAAAGTGATGTTTGTCAAACCCTTGTAAACTAAGGTTCTTTTATTGTTGTTGTTGTACTCTTATTATTTGAAAATATTCTTCTTAAGAAAGGTGGGTTTTCTCCCGAGTTCAAGTTTCCCAAGGTAAAACTTTGTTTCTACTGTGCATGGTTCTCTTTCAATGATCCTTTTGTTTCTCCGCTGGAAAAGTTAAAGTTAAAATTATACTGCTAAGTTAAAAATTCAACACGCCTAAGCAAATTCTTCAAATGATGAGATATAAAGGGTTGACTTATGAAAGAAAGGGGAATGATAATGTTAAGCAAACCTCTCAAAATGGATCAAACCATATATTTCCTCAAAAAGTAAAGGATCTTTCAAATTCATCACAGATTTGAACATTGACTTAGGTGGATGGATACCTAATGCAAAGATACTTGTTCCCGTATCAAAAGTGATCAAGATACTGACTTACTTCTTCATAATTGCATGTTAGATTCAGGGGCTTCACCAAGCATTATGTCTCATCAATCAATTAGGATTAAAGACCACCAAACCATATAGAAATGTTTGTGCAATGGATTCAAGAGAAATTGAAGTATATGGTCTAATTAAAGATCTTAGGGTAAGCCTAGCTGCTCATCCCAATATCTTGCTATTAATGGATATCACAATCATTGATGTTCCCAATGCATAGGGAATGCTTTTATCAAAAAAGTGGGCAGCAAACCTAGGAGGGAGTATTCTAATGGACTTGTCTTAAGCTATAATCCCTACTTGTGAGAACACTTTTGTTACCTTACATTAAGATTAAGAGAAAATATATCATTTGGAAGACCCCCAAGAGCCATATAATGAACCTTGTCATACAAAAGAAGAAAATGGTAATTGTGTTATCCTTTTGATTTCCTTAGCACATGTAAAAGATGAATCCCATAAGAAAGAAGCTAATGAAGATTAGAAAATGAATTCTAATGGCGCCCATTCCAAGTCAAGCATTGGTGCTGGAACTGTTTTTACTTCTTCAAAGGGGGAGGTCTTCAACTATGCTTTATGGTTAGAATTCAATGCAACAAATAATGTAGCTGAATAGGAGACATTGTTGTTAGGCTTGGAAATTGCTAAGGATAAGGGGATTAAAACATTGAAGATTATAGACGAATCTGAGTTAGCAATTTTACAAGTCAAGAAAAAATATGCATGCAAAATGATAGACTGAAGCGGTATAGAAATGCCAATTGGGATATGATGGAATGGTTTGATGCTTTATGAAACTTCCTTTCTTACAAAAATAACCAGCGTAAATAAGCTAGATTACAATAATCCATGAATAATAAAATATATGATTGATAAGATAGGAGATGATATTGCAATGAGAATGATGTTTGTATAAATACACATACTAGGTGCCCTTTCGTAAAGAGGTATAACCTTTTATCAATGTGACTCTTCATTAAGTATTAGTTTATTTAATTTATTAATGTTCATTCATGTTTAATTATTATATATTTTGTTCATTACATTGCCTTCCCCCTAAGGGAAGCTTTGTCCCCAAAGTTTTATTGACGACAAGGATTACGTCTAATTTCTTGCTTGTAATGTCATCTCTCGATCCTTTATTTTAGTACTTGTGACACTTACGAAATGAGACAATACGAGTTACGAACTCCAAAGAAAAAATGTCGCATCATCTGTGATGTGGTCCATCCGAGATCTATTTTCATCGAAGGTGATTATTGATCGTCTTGTTGGATAAACCTTCTCGTTTTCTGCTTAGGTTGTAGATTTTGTGTTCTTTCGCTTCTGAATTTATTAGTGTTACCAACATCGGCCGAGAAATCGCCAATGTCCGAAAAAACAAAAAAAAATCGGTCGGCTGATTTTTCTCCAAAAAATCGCAGAAAAAATCGAGCTGATGTTTACCGAATAATCGTCGATTTTTGCCCAAGAAATCGCGAGTTGATGCAAAATATCGCCCACGCGGGGCAAGGCCGAAAAAAGACGGGTTTAAGTTGGTTTTTTTCATTTTTTTTGCTCATTTGCACACTAACATCAACTGAGAGGTGAGCTAAAAGACTGAGAGGGAAAGTGAAGAGACCAACAACAAATTTAGGAAACATTTTCTTCGCCATCAAGCATAAAATTGAAGATTGGATCTTGTCATTTGGGGTTTTTTTCCACAATTATCACAGCTGAAGGTAAGTAAAAAATTTGCCCATCATTTCTCATTTTTCCAAGAGGGATTCTTGTTGATTTACATTGCCAATTAATTCTCCATCTTCAAAAACAATTTTTATAGGGTTTTAAGCAATTTTTTTGCAATTGTTATGTATTTTGCATGCCAAAAAACGTTTTGGCATTTTTTTTCCTACCCTAGATCCTTATAAATCCTCATAAAAATTCTATTTATTTTCCCTCATCAAATTAGTGTTTGAATGCTCGATATTTTTTTTCTTACATTAGGTTTTCAAAGTATCAAGATTCAAGCTTCATTTTGTCCATAATAACTCCATATACAAGATGCCAAAGGTTTTGGATCCATTTTGGGAGTGGGGCACACCTGTTGACCCACCCAATTGACAAATTCTCACTTGCAATCTATGTGGGATAAGAATGACAGGTGGGATAGGTAGGGTGAAATACCACCTTGCACAAATCGCAGGGCATGATGTGGGTCCTTGCAACCAAACAACCCCAGAACTCATTGCTAAGGCCACACAAACGATTGAGGGCATTGGGCTAAGGAAACAATACAAGGAGGCTGTGAGGAATCAAATTGCTTCAAGATCCGGGTCCACGGCAGGAATAGGGGCTAGTGGGATGAGCCCAGATACTGATACCCAATCCACACAGCAGTCCACATTGCCTTTCATTGTATCTTCAAGATGCAACCCTGGTGGACAACCTTCTATAAGGTCCATGGTGAAAGTAAAGGAAAAAGCTAATGCAAACAAACTTATTGGTCGATGCTTGCTATGGAGTGCTATTCCATTTAACTTTGCAAAGAACCCATTTTATGTGTCCATGTTTGAGGTGGCTGCTATAGTTGGACAAGGGTTTAAGCCCCCTAGTTCTGAGGCGTTGAGAAGGCCCATCCTTCAGGATGAAAAGGTCGATCGCACTCACAGATTGTATGAGCTTCGGAAATCATGGGACTTAACAAGATGTAGTGTCATGTCAAATGGTTGGACCGATATGAGGGGCAGGACACTTCTCAACTTCTTGGTTCAATGCCCCAAGGGAACTATGTTCATGAGATCTGTGGATGCATCTGCACATATCAAAGATGCGGCTTTACTATGTGGCTTGTTGGATGAGTTCATCCAAGAGATTGGGCCGCAGCATGTTGTAAAAGTGATAACGAACAACGCTGCGAACTATGTGGCTGCTAGTAGGATGCTCATGTCCAGGTATCCTACACTATTTTGGACTCCTTGTGCTACCCATTGCCTTGATTTGATGTTAGTGGATTTAGGCAAGATTGATTGGATCAAGGATACTATTGATTCAGCACGGAGCATCACAAAATTCATATACAACCATGCAGCGGTGCTTAGCTTAATGAGAAGGTTCACAGGTGACAAAGAGTTGGTGCGTCCTACCATCACACGCTTTGCCACTAGTTTTATTTCTCTTAAGTCTCTCTTGAGTTCGATGTGGGACTTGCAGGCGATGTTCTTTTCGCCTGAGTGGCATGCTTTATCATTTAGCACTAAACCAGAGGGGCAAGCCACATTCAAGCTAGTTGCATATGATGAGAGGTTTTGGGGTGCGGTGAAGGAGGTGTGCACCATCACCGAACCTTTGGTAAGGGTTTTACGCTTGGTTGATGGAGAGAAGCCCGCAATGGGCTACCTATATGAGGCCATGGATAGGGCCAAAGAATCCATCCGTGCTTATTATGAGGACAAGGGAGATCAGGGACAGGAGAGACAACAAATGATATGGGCGATGATTGATGCACGATGGAACCACACACTCCATCACCCCATTCATGCTACAGGGTTATACCTCAACCCTGTGTTTGCTTGCTCCTATGGCTTTAGATTTGATAGAGAGGTTATGTGTAGATTCTTTGAGTGTGTCCAGAGGATGGTACCTGGTGCAGCTGAGCATACACAACTTTCCCAAGAGTTGGAAATGTATAAGAGAGCCACAGGATTATTTGGGTTTGATATAGCAATAAATGGCAGGACCAACCTAATGCCAAGTAAGCTTCACCTAGTTTCAACTTTCAAGTTTAAAATTTCAATCTTTATATTTAATTCTCTTTCTAATTCTTTGTTTTAAATTTTATTGTCATTTCTCATATTTATTAACATAATTTTATTCATAATTTCATTGTAGATACCTGGTGGGAGAACTATGGTGGTTGCGTACTTATTCTACAGAGGCTTTCCATTCGAGTGCTCAGCCAGACATGTAGCTCTTCCGGTTACGAGCACAACTGGAGTGTATTTGAAAAAGTACACTCCAAAAAGCGCAACAGGTTAGAGAATTTCAAATTCATTATATAATATAAATTATTAAATTCTAATTTATAGATTTCTGCCACTTTACCTTCTAATTTATGAATTAGAACTTATAAATTATGAATTTAATATTTAATATTTATGATCTCCTACAAGTTGGATACTTAACGCCTTAATGATTTGGTCTACGTCCACTACAATCTCAGGTTGTGGGTGAAGCAGTATGAGAGAAAAGTTGATGCAAAGGCCATTTCATTGGATGAGATTGACACCACTGCTGCAAGGAGGAAAAAGTGTGAGGAGCCTGTTATGGAGGTAGCCCCTAATTGGCTAGAGGATGATCATGATACTGATAGTGATCATGATGATGCTACTCATATAGAGGCTTTGGATGAGCATGTTCCAGTTCCAGAGGAGTTGAACTGAGTCTGGGAGTGTGCCACAGTCAGAGTTAGAGGGAGATAGACCCGATGGTAACACTAGTACTGGTAAAGGAGCAGGACTACCTCCTCGACCTTCTCATTCTTCAGGACATCAGTTTTAACCACCTTCTCCAGTTTCTAGAGGACATCATTTTGCAGGGTCTTCTTCTAGAGGACGTCAGAGTCCAGTACGAGGCCCACAGCCCTCAAGGGAACCTACTTCTAGTTCTAGAGGAAAGGCCATTTCCACAGCGATTACCTTTGCCCGTAAAAGGGGTGGAGGGAATCGATAGTTTATTTACTTTATTTCATTGTAGATGACTCGTGAGTCATGATGATGATCATGAGATACATTTGTTATATTTTTTATGACTCAGGATTCAGGGTCATGATCCATTTTTTATGTGTGATGTATCTCTAGACATCTTATATATCTTATATATCGGTTTTCGTTCCATATTCATGTGGCAATGTGTTTATTTGATGTTATTGTTGCTTTAGATGTTTAAAAAAATGAAAAAAACAAAGAAAAGTTTTGTATTTTTTAAGTTTGCATATTTTTTCCCAATTTTTGCCGATGTTTTGCTGAAATATCTCGAAACGATGTTTCATGGACCTTGCCGATTTTTTCGCCGCACCGATGTTTGCAACACTTGAATTTATAACTCCTTTGTTTATGTTCATTTTTACCATGTCATCGGTCAAAATGCTTTTTGTAATTTGGGTGTCGGTAAGGTGTTCTTGTTGCTTGTTTTTCTGTTGGATTGACTTCCTTTTAAACTGTGACAGGACCCAAATTTGTATTTGTTTCTTCTTCCTCGATTGGAATTTATTTTCTGGATAGTCTAGATGCTTCCTTCTAGATTTGAACTAATTTGTTCTCTAATAAATTATTATTATTCTGAATCTTCTCAAACCTTTCGTCTTGCAACTGTTGGTCCTCTTTTAACTTCTCGATTTGTTCCTCTAGTTCCTGATTAACCTTCTTCAGGGTGAAATTTTCTTCGTCTTTGCTGTAGCGCTTGAATCTTCTCTTCTAACTTTTGACTACATTGAACTTTATCTTTTGCCTTCTTGATTTGCAGAAGTAATTTTTGATTGTGATCTCTTAGACAAGAGATCTCTTCTTCTTTACATGCAATAACCTCGTCAAAATCCTTCTGTATCGTCTGTATTGATTTCTCATTCCCTTACAACATCACCTTTGATATTTATCTGAAGTCTTCAGATGACGCGACTTCTGATTCTGACTTCATGTTAATGTCATGTAATGTGATTTTCTTCTTTTTGTTGGGAAATATTAGAAACTTATTTTCAGCATTTAAGATAAAAGTCCCCAATGTTTCTAGCCACAGAAATCTCAAAATTAGGTCACAGTCACTACTCTACAAGGATCTAACTATAAATTGTGAGATGACAGTATAATCTCCAATGTTCAATTGTAAATTTCTTATTGATTATTCTTTGTTATTCCAAAAGTCTAACCTTTCACCTAAATAAACTAATACTTAATGAAGAGGCACCTTGATAAAAGGTTGTGCCTCTTTATTAAGTATTAGTTTATTTAATTTATTAATGTTGGTTAATGTTTAATTATTATATATTTTGTTCATTACACTTTATCTTTATAAGAGGTGATGAGGGAGAATAATCACTAAGAAGATGCTCTAGTTGTCTCAACCTCGACCTTCATGCCATGTGATGAATTGAAAAAAAGGGGATAAATTGGAAATTATTTATAGACCTTCAAATAACTATGAGCATTGGCATGTCTTTGATAATGATAATCAAATCATAAGGTTTATGAACAATGTTCAAGAATTTGCCGGTTGTGAAGTAGATTGGCAAGATAAAGACACAAGTATCCTAAAGGGCTAGATCCCAAGGAAAATCTTGTTCCCAAGGGTCTCATTACCTTAGAAAGAAATTTTGATAGGCATGATATGTATAAACGAAGAAAAAAAACATTAAACTTGGGGATTACATTGAAGTAAATATTGATTCCAGGGAAACCCTAGGATAATCAAGATTGGCAAAGGCACGTCTCCCCAAGAAAGAAGGGATATTGAAAATCTAATAAAAAGAATATAGAGATGTCTTCGCTTTTTACATATGATGAGCTTCAGGCTTACAAAAGGGATGTCATTCAACATACCATTCCTTTGAAAGAAGAAGCAACTCCTTTCAAGCAAAAATTAAGAAGAATCAACCCTAATTTAGCCTCGATTATTCAACAAGAGCTTCAAAAAATGTTGGTTGTTGGAATCATTGCTCCAACAAAGCATTCAACAGGATTGTCCAACTTGGTGGTTGTGAGAAAGAAAAATGCTGAGATAAAACTATGTGTTGATTTCAGAAACCTAAATGTATCATTCAAGAAGGATAACCATCATCTTCCCAAAATTTTAAATTTGTTACAAGGAATTACAAGATCATGAATAATGTCCATGTTAGATGGTTTTTCAAGGTACAATCAAGTCTTATTCCATAAGGAGGATCAATGTAAGACAACTTTCACAACACCTTGGGGTACATTCTAATATCAAAGGATGCCATTTGGTCTTCTAAACGCAAGTGCAACATTTCAAAGGGCCATGTATTTTGCCTTCAAAGAATTAACTGTAAAGATTATTAAAATCTACCAAGATGACTTGATTGTATACTCTTAAAGATAGAAGATATCATGTAAAACATCTTAGACAAGTTTTTGAAAGATATTGCAATAATGGAATATCCTTAAATCCTAAGAAGTCAACCTTTGATGTATATGTAGGAAAACTCCTAGGAGATATAACTTCAAAGGATGGAGTTAAAGTTGACTCAAAAAGAATTGAAGCAATATAAAAGTATCCCTCTTGCAATCAATAGAAAAGCAGTCCAATCATTTTTTGAAAATATTAATTTTATTTGAAGGTTCATCCCTAATTTCACTGAGATAACTAAGTCAATCCAAAATCATTTCAAGGAAGATATAGACTTTAGTGGTGTGATGAAGGAAGAAAAGCCTTCGCAACAATTAAAAAGGCCATTGGAAGATCTCATGCATTGGATAGTCCAGATTACTCAAAAGAATTTCAAATATTCTTTTTCGCTTCCAAGGTCACTATCGTTGGAGTGTTGTTGCAAAAAAATGATGAAGGAAAGGAAAAACCTATGGCTTTCATGAGTAAGACATTGTAGAATGCAGAGTTAAAATACACAAGCATGGAAAAGCAAGCCTATGCCTTAGTTAAATCTTTGAAACATTCCAAGGTTATGTGGGGTATTCGAAGATAGTTGCTCACGCTTCCCACCCAACAGTTAAGGTTATTAGCTCAACAAGATTGTTGAGGAGAGGCAAATGGGTAACAAAGTTACAAGAGTATGCCTTAGAAATAAAACCGACAGAGTTGGTACAGGGTAAAGATCTAGCAAAGATGTTGGTTGTAGGTAATGAGAAGGCATTGTGCATAAATTTTCAAAGTAATTCCCCAATGGTCTCCACAGTTATAGAGAAGTTAAAGAAGCATGATGGTGTGCAGACATCATATATTTCCTTAAGAACCTTATATGTCCAAGCCACTTGGTTGATCATAAGAAAAGAGCATTAAGGTTAAAAGCTTCTATGTATTGTTTGATACAAGATGGATTGGGTTGGAAAAACCCTGAAGGATTGATAGTTAGATGTGTTGATGATCAAGAAGCCAAGAAACTCATTTCAGAATTACATGAAGGATAGTGTGGAGGACATTATTCATCTAAGACAAAAGCTCATAAAATCTCAAGTGCAGGTTATTATTGGCCAACCTTATTTTCAGATGTCCACAGGTTTGTTAGAACATGTGGGCCTTGTCATGTGAGCCAGTTATTGTAAAATCACCCTTCCAACAATGAGGACTTGATTTCATCAGAAAGTTCCATGAAAATTCAAGTAATGGTTATACATGGATTCTCACTGCAACAGCCAACTTCACCAGATGGGTTGAAGCCATTCCAACAAAGAAGGCAACAGATAAAGTGGTTATGGATTTCTTAGAAGATAAGATTATCACTCGATTTGGTGTGTAGCGAAGATCACCAGGGATAATGCTATGGCCTTTAGTTCAGGAGAGCTTTCACCATTTTGTTTTAACTATGGAATCATCCTATCCCATTTATCCAACAAGGAAATGTTGAGATGAATCAAGTTGCAAAAACTTAATGACCATCATTAAAAAGATAGTTGGAGATAACAAGAAGTGCTGGGATAGCAGGCTCAAATATGCTCTGTGGGCAAAAAGAATAACTAAGAAACAAGCCATAGGAAAGAGCCATTTTGAATTAGTATATGTGATTGAAGTTGCTTTGCCTACCCATTTAACCAGTATAGATCCATCCTAAACGCGCATCTATCAAGCACCGAAAGGCATCCAATTTCTTGATCTGTTACTTTTTTAATGACATTTTATTTGGTTTTCAATTTTTATTTTATCAGCGGATACGGATTTTTTTAATTATTTTTTATTCGGTTTTCTTTTTTGATCTTATGAGCTGACATAAAAAATTAAAAAATTAAAAATTAAAAAAAAAAAATCTTTTTATTTTTGGTACATAACGTTAGTTCGTTACATGTAACGTTACACACCTCCCCCATACTGGCCAAGCAATCACCTCACTACTCTCGTTGCAAAAATTACTATATGCCAAATTTTGCAAAATTTTTCCACTAACCAGGATGCAGTTCAAGGTAGGATTAATCAATGGATAGAACTCGATGAGAAAAGGAGGGAAGCATTTGATCAGTTTGTGGGGAACCAAGCTAAGCTCAAAGGTACATTCGACAAAGGAGCCTAATCAAGGACATTCCAAAAAGATGACCTAGTCCTTATTTGGGACAAAAGCTAAGTTACCAAGATACGGATATGGGTTCGGCCAGATTTTTTTAAACCTAGGATCTGGACACGACGAGGAAACGGAAAGCACAAAAAGATTTGAAATATTTTTATAATAAATAAATAAAATAGAGTGAAGAAACAAAACTATTCAGGGAACACAATAGTATAACTATAAATTATTGTCAAAAAAAAGAGTTCATATACCATAACTAATAATTTGATGAGTTGTAACCATGATTGATATTGATAATTTTAAAAACCATTTCGGCATGAACTTGAAGTAGGGAAAAACAGTGTTTTAGAGAGCCACAATCCACATGTCCCTAAAGTGGTTTTGTTGAAACTTGAAGGCTATGAAAAACTACATAACAGTGTTGAAGTGGGCAATAACAGAGCACATAAAGATAGATCAGCCCTTGACAGCAACCCTTAACAGCAAACCTTAACCATAAAGATAAATCAAATAAAAACGTTGAGAGCAGACCTTGATATTGATATATTACAATTCAAGAGCAGATCTTGACATAAAGATAGATCAGACCTTGAGCAGGAATGGGGTTTATGCTTTTATCCATTAGGTGTTTAGGGTTTTTTAATTTTTCATTAAAAAACAAATTTGGGGGGGGGCGGGGGATCAATGGGTCATAGAAGCACTGGAAGTTTCAGGATTCGTTTGAAAATTTCAGGAATTGTTTGATTTTTCACAGGATCTATTTCATGGGACCAGGATATGTTTCCTTCTACAGGGGATACATTTCCATGACGGACCCTAGGAGGATCCGATCCGGATACATGTTGGATCCGCAGATCCTACACACTGGGGTGGTGGATCCGGTAACATAGGACAAAAGAAAGGAAAATCCAAGTAAACATGGTAAATTTGACAGCTTATGGCTAGGTCCCTATATTATTGATAGCACAAACAGTCCAAATTCCTTCTACCTCATCCAACTAGATGAACAGAAACTACAACTGCCTATGAACAGGCAAATCATGAAGTTATTCTTCAAAGGTGACATCTGATGCCCTGGGGGTATCCAGGTAAATTAAAATAGGTTTTCGTTTTAGCATTTAGATTAGTTTCAATTTTGGTTTTCCAATTTATGCATTTAGCTTTTATAGTGTAACCAACATTGTATACTGGTTTCCATTTTAGAAATCATGGTGCTACTAATACTTCTTGGTAAGAATGTGCGTAGATTACAAGTCGGAGATTCTGGAGTTCTCATGTTCCTTCGAAGGAAGGGCACACATCCTGTAGTTGGAGCTAGTTGTTACCCCTCAGAATGCACAAGGTTTATTCAAAGGGTTTGATCCCTTCTGAATTTAAAACGTCTTTTTGCATTTATTACAAGTAGTCATCTCCTACATTTATTGCAAGCATGGTTCTCCATTTATTACAGGTTGTCTTTCTTCAGTTATTGAAGGTTGCTTAACTCAACAGGTTGTCCATTCAATTCATCATTGTACATAAATAATTGAAATATTTTATTATGGCGGAGGAAATAAAGATTCCTCTGATAGTTTATTTGTGTAGGGAATTCCAAAATAGTAGTCTCTCCCCAAGTATTTCAGAAACTCTTTCTCGGCCAAATGACATCTCCCTCACCTAGTACTTTCATATTTTACCTGCAGTTGTGGAACCAAACAAGATAGAGGGGAACTCACAGCTGAGAAAACCCAAGAAGTAATCAGAAAACCCTTCTAAAGGTATCATGTGGTCTAGAATTTTGAGTTTTGAGGGGTCATGGAGATTATGTGGGACTTAACTCAGTTAAGAAACATGTTTGAAAATGTTGGGGTTGGCTCAATGTATCAATTATCCACAAACTACATTGAGAACAGGTATTGCTTAAGAAAACATGGGGTTGTCATCTTCAGACAAAACAATTGCAACTGCAAAGGAAGATGGTGACATTCAATCCTGAGGATTTTCTAAATATTCTGAGTCCCATGTTACAGTACACCAATAAATGAAACCAAAAGAGGGAATTTGGGAGGATACAAGGTAAAATTAATGTGCCAAGGTTGGTCCAATCAATGTTGAAAAAGTTGGCATCGACAGAAAGTCGGCAAGGGTCCCAAATACAACTTCTTGGCAACATCGGCGAAAAAATCAAGAAAAATCAGGAAAAATCGGCAGAAGTCGGCAAACATTAAAAAATACAAAATACATTTGTTACAGCTGATTTTACCACACATGGTTGATCACACATTTATGGCCTTCCCTGTCCCTCTGCAGACTCTTTGGACCCCATGGACCAATATTGTACCTTTGATGTTTCCAATATCATCCCTAAACACACCTGTTATTTGTTGTACGCGACTTTTAATCCCTTTCTCGCGGATATTGACCTTAAACCCACGTACATCGGGATGTGTGCATAAGTCCAAATATTTTTGGAGTTCTCCTTGATGTGGATCCGAATCACTTGTCTCTTGGCCTTCCATATACCTCAACATCGCTCGGATTTGACCCTCCATTACCCCATTGGAGTATTATATAAGGAACCCCTTGGATACATTGAAGGGGCGGAATTGAAGAGCAAGAGAACTATAGTCCATTGTTGTCGTAGCTTGCTTGTACTTGAGTCTGCATCCCTTTGTCCCTTGGAGTACTTTGTGTTCTTCCCAAGCTTGCCTTTGCTTATGAGCTTGCTATCGAGAGATGGAGGATTGAGGTGGTGGAGACTCAGGTGGAGGACTCGGTTTCTTCGGTTCGCAGACATGCCGACAGAGGTTGTCACTTGTGTATCTCTGATTTTATTAATAGAAATATATTTTCCTGTCCAACGACATGCATTTAAATGAATATTGTATCCATGGATGTGTTTAATTGCTTATACATTATTGATTATATATGCTAGAGTAGATCTAACACCATATTATATAGCATGCTTGTCTTGTTTGCTGTTGTTGAGAGCAAATTGCTAACATAAGCGAGATTGGAAAAATCTCAACGGTGATCTACTTCAACCGTCCGAAATAAGGTATGATTCGAGATCCTTTAATGTTGATGCTTTATTTCTCTTGCATATTGGGAAGGGATTGATTTCTGCGGTTTCTCTGTCTGTTGTGGTACACCCCAAGCCATAGGAAGTTTCTCTCCGTAACAGAATTGGCGACCATACTGGGGAAGTTCCTAGTTTTTTTTGTGCTTGAATTGCTCAGATTTCTATGTTTCTGTGTCGGGTCTGGGGGCATGTTTGCCCAGTAGTGTCCTGTAGGAGTAAATTTTGTCTCAGCTTGTCTATTTGCTTTATTTTTCTCTCTTTTTCTTCCTGTACGCGGGTTTTTCTTTCACAGTTGCGTGTACACACAGGTTTTCCTGGAATAGTCGCGTATGTACGCAGGTTTACTAAGAACAGTCACGTATGCCCTTATTTTTTGTTTTTTTTGGAAGATTAAGTGTTGCTGGGTGAGTTTGGATGATTGCTGAGTCTTCTTGGATGCTTCTGGAGTCTGTATACACCCCTGTTTCTAACTAGAGACTTCTTTTAGTTTGATTTTTTTAAATGTTTTTGTCATTTCATTTTCTACTTTTTGTTTTGAGATTAGTGCATTAGGTTTCTTTTACCTTGGTGCTTTGCTTGGCTATTGTTTGTGAGAGGTTGCAGAGTCTGAGGGTTCTAGAGTCATATTTTTTCTTTTTATCTCATTTAATTCAAAAATACAAAAACATTTTGCTTTTTGCATAGTTATGCATTATTTGCATTTTGCATTAGCATGGTACTTGCAATAGGTTTGCTTAGTGAATCTTAGTCAGATTTTCATATAGGAATGATTACATATACATTTGAAGGAAAATTGTTGCACTTCACGTAGTAGCATTCCCTATTTTTCATTCGACACAGTGCATTTGCATTGATTGTTAAGTGTGCATTTTACTTCTTGTTGTGTCAAAACATCATTAGTTGCATGTCCATTTACCCTTTGAGTAATAAAGCCAATTAAAATCAACGCATAATAAAATGAATTACACTCTTTTCTTTTCTAGGGTGCATCAACAAGAATAGGTTTTAGGGTCTTGAAATAGTTCATTGTGAGTTAATTCTCCAAGACCACTATACAAAACAATTAGGTGTCTGTCCAGGTGAGAGTGTGAAATCCTTTATATAATTAGTGTTTCTCAGGATCCTCCTCTTACAAGGGAGTTAAGCACGAGGCAGTGTGAGCAATTATGATTGGGATGACCCCTGATTGTGATTGATTAGCACCAGAGATATTTCCAGGATTGTATTCGTATCTGGGGGCCTTTGAGGTATTGGCTAGTGCACCCCTGGGGTACTAGTTGTGCTTTCAGGCTTCGGGCTTTGTTACCCTGCCCATACGGTCAATCCTACCTGCAACTGTCTGCCTGAGCATTGATTATATCGAGGTGACCTTAGTTGCCTTGCCTAGGTTATCGAGGGGGTATTTGCGGAGGTTATTCTGCAGGTGTCCTGGCCAGGTAGGGGTTGGACAGCACAGTCGCTATATGCGTTGAAGCTGAGGGCCACTATAATTGGTTACGAACCTCCGCTTGTTGTGTATGGGAGTCTCAAGCCTCTCCTAGGCGAGACATACCTGCTTCATTCGGGAGCTCACATATCCTACCCTTGGTTTGCTTGTGATTTGGCTTTACATTTTTAGGTGTATGTTTTGTGCCTGCTGGTTTGCCTAGGGTTTGCGTAATTAGATCGAGTCTTTTATTTTTTGAGTCATTGGGGATTCGGGCGCGGCACCTCGCCGATCTCGTCGTTTAGCAGGACTTCCGCTTTCCACATCTCCTCCTCCTTTGGGAGAGGAAACCAGACAATCCAGGCGGACTACTTCTCACTTTGATTCACACACCATGGGAGATCATGAGGATGAGATTCCAGAGATGTCCTCTCCACCTCACGAGGTTGGGGAGGAAGATCCTACTAGTACATATGATGCACCACACGAGCACCCTTCACGATCTGGTTATGATCCATCATTCACAGGTCGTCGGTATTGGCTGCTGGACAACGAGACTCACTATGAACCCACAAGCACTAGTCATGTTAGATATGGCATGCCTGATATCCCTGCACCCGATCCAGCATATCATGCCGAGTCGGAAGTTGACCCTAGCACTACGCCTGGGGGCACTCCCATTCCTTTCCATGCGAAGAGATTTGGGGGCACTAGTCACGTTGCACCTTCCATCCCTGTGGTGGAGGCATCTTCACATGCTCATCCTAGGCATCTTCACATGCTCATCCTAGGCCTAATGTTAGTAATCCTATGCGGATACCAGAACTGAGACGAGTGAATATTGGGAACACCACTTATATTCCTTCACATGTCCCTTCGTCTTCAAACCCTGTTCCTTCGAATGCATTCTTAACGACCCATCCTCCCCCTAGTTCACGTGGGCCTTCAGGTCGGAATGTTGCTACTAGCCATGTTCGTTCTGCGACTGTTAACACAGTAGTATCTCAGAGCCGAGTACCTCCTGTTGTGTCAGCAAGTCATGTACCTATTTCTAGATTGTCTCATGTTCCAGCTCATGGAGCTCCCCATATCCCTAACTATGGACCTTCTCATGGTACATCCCATGGAACACCTTATGGAGCTTTCCATGGACATTCTTATGGACCGCAGTATGGACAAAACTATTAATCGTATGGGTACGGGTATCAACAACCCGCTTACTCTTCCAATTATGGCTTTGTAGCGCCTCATAATCAAGGTACCCCACATCACAATGCTTCCATGCAGCCCTTCATGGGTAAAAGGGGAGGAGGTTATTATGGCCAAAGCCATGGTATTTATAGCAATCAACCTTACATGAACCAAAACTACCAAGGAGCGTGGCATCAACCGTCTCAACCTAGGCTCCCTTTCCTTGCAACATTGAACTTAACTGACTTGTCGAGATTGATGAACGATCTTGTGTCTCATAACTCCGCATGGCCGACAGTGCCTAACAAGCTTCCTTCGGACATTCCCAAGTTCAAAGGTAAGGCGGGTGAAAATCCTGGTGAGCATGTCACCACTTTCCACCTTTGGTGCTCTTCCAATTCCTTACACGATGATTCCATCCGTTTGAGGCTATTTCAACGCACCCTCACGAGTCCTGCGGCGAAATGGTACATAGAGTTACTGGGGGGCTTATGCTACGTTTGATAACCTTGCCATGACTTTCCTTAATCATTTCCAGCTACCCGTACGTTACGACATCGGTACTAAACTCTTGTCGACCTTCCGGCAAAACAAAGCCACACACATTTCGGATCATATTCAGGAGTGGCGTAGACGGAAACGGTTAATCAAAGCCTTTATACCACCAGAATTTCTTCTTGAATGGTTCCTCAAATCATTGTTACCTTACATCGCGAAGGATGTTTCCACATCCAGAGTTCAAAACGAGGAACAAGCTATCTTTAGGGCTCAATAGTTGGATTTGATCTACGCTCAATCCGGACTTTTGTATGAGATTATACCTAATACTCCAAGATCCAATTTCGACCCCAAGGTCAAGCTTGGGCCACATGCCGATGGTATTGTTGGCTCTACAAGTACCAAATTTGCGGACTCGGTTACGAAACAAGTGAGCCAATTATCGATTAACCAGTCTACGTCAGGACAAGCTATGGCTTCGTCTCAACCTACCCAATCGGCGAGTGTACTCTTCGTGCAATCGTCGAACCCGAAAGGCAACCAGCAGCTTGGAAGGAATAAGAGAAAAGGAAAAAATAATCGTAAGGGTGGTAATAAGAACGAAAATGCTAATAATAATGACAAGAACACTAATAATGCTAGGGGGGACAAGCAGTCTAAACATAAGGTGAAGTTTTCTTAAGTTGTGTAAGGACGACCACCTCACTCACTTGTGCCCTCGTATGGAGGATGCCTCGAAGTTCATAGCACAGGGCCCAGCTGTGGTTACTAATCTTTTACCCAACAATCAAAATATGAACTTGAGGACCGTTGATCCTGGTTGTGCATCTAATGGAACTCAAAACCCGCTAGAGGCCGCTAGTGGTCATGGTTGCATCAACATGGTGAGAGCTGCTAAAGTTGTGACTCGTGCGAAAGATTATGGTTTGTCACAGCCAGACCTTGGGAAAGAACCTTCCCCATCCGAGAGCCCTTTGCGAATCGAAAAGCCTACGAATAAACCTGAAGCTCCACCCTGCATTCCTAAGGGAGTCTTAAAGCATTTGCGGCACAATCCTAATGCCCGAGCTGCCCATAACTATTCAGTTGTCGAGGATTTGGGCCGAACTCCGTGTGCGATGTTCGCGTTATAAGTGCTTCAGACTTGTCCTCCGTAGAGGAAAGCCTTGTTGTCTGCTCTTGAGGTTAGTGACGATAGCTCTTCTTCCATTATCAAATTTGAAACCATGGGAGTACAACCTCGCTTGTCTTACTACGTGTCTCTTTTGATTCATGTAGAGTGTCTTAACAACACCATCATGCGTACTGTCACTGATGAAAGCGCTGCTGCTTCTGTGATGTCTTTGTCTTGTTGGAAGGGCTTAGGTTCTCCCACGTTGTCTCAATCTGCCAACATGTTGACGACTTTCGATGGTAGATCGTTTCGGTCACACGGGATACTTCCTTCTCTAGAGGTCCAATTGGGAGGGAAGACCGTTGCGATCGAGGTCAAGGTGGTTGATGCGCCCCTTGACTACAATCTTTTGTTGGGTAGGAATTGGATGTATAGTATGCAAGCTATAGCTTCTTCCTTATTTCGAGTGGTATGCTTTTCATTTAATGGGAAGATTGTTACAATTAATCAAAAGTCATTCCATAATCCGAGTGTCAATGCATCATCGAGAGCCTCTATCCCGATTATCGATCATTCTTAACCAACAATTGAGAATGTGGGGGTGGGCATGTATCCTTCGCTTATGGGAACCTTTAGTTGTCCTGTGTCCGTTCTTATGATTGGGTCTAGTCTTGGTAGGGCTTCATCCTCGTCGAATTCGGTGTCTTTTTGCACTACCCATATGGAAGATCCTTGGATTCTTCCTTCACCGAGTACTTCGAGTATGCTTGTCGAAACAAACATGTTGTTGCCTGCAACAATGGTGGCGTATCAAGCTAATCTTGATCAGGTTGCAGAGCCTAGTCCTTCCTCTTCGCGGACGGAGGAGGAGGGACCCATATGTGCTTCCTGCATAAGCAGTAGAGTCATCTCACTCACATGATTGCCTCGATGATGTTTTTCCATCGGATGAAGCTATTCTTGAGGTCATGTCTGGGGTTGAGCAACCTTGGGAAGAATTGCATCATCGATCATATTTCTTTCCTAAGCTCGATCGTATGGAATGTGATGACTTTAGGGAGATTCTTAGCGAGAAGATTGGTAGCCCCATGGTTCCATTAAGCTCTCTTGGTCAGATGGCTGATGGGAACATGGCTAATTTGTCACCAACCATTCCTATCAATATTTCTCATGATCCTGGCAAGGTTGAGAATGTCTACATTGGGGCGAGTTGTTCCTCCGATGAGATCAAGGAGTATACCGAGCTGTTTAAAGAGTTTCGTGACATTTTCGCTTAGTCATACGAAAAAATGTCGGGTATAGACCCTCGTATTGTCGAACATGAGATCAAGACATCCGGATGCAAAACCGATTCGACAACGTTTGCGTGCTGTGAATCCTAGAAAAGCACCCGCCATTAAAGCTAAGATAGAGAAACTACTTAAAGCTGGTTTTATCTATCCCGTTCCCTTGATGGAGTAGGTTTCAAATCCCGTTCCGGTGGATTAGAAGCAGGGAGCGATCCGAATATGCACTGATTTCCGTGACTTAAATCGAGCATGTCCTAAGGATAATTTCCCCACACCATTTATTGACCAAATTTTGGATGAGTGTGCGGGAAGTGAGGTATTTTCCTTTATGGATGTTTTTTCTGGATATAATCAGATTCAAATTAAGCCCGAGGATCAACACAAGACTGCATTTATTTGTCCTTGGGGTATTTCTGCATATCGAAAAATGCCCTTCGACCTTAAAAACGTCAGAGCTACATTTTAGCGGGCCATGACATTAGTCTTTCACGATCTTAAAACGATTATCGAAGTATATTTGGATGATCTCACTGCTCACTCTCATTTGAGAGTGCGTCATCCACATCATTTGAGATTAGTGTTCGAAAGATGCTGTCATTATCAAATTCGTTTAAATCCTCATAAGTGCATCTTTTGCGTGACTGTTGGTCGTTTACTAGGATTCATCGTATCCAAGGAGGGTATTAGAGTCGATCCCTTAAAGGTTGAGGCAATACTTCAATTGTCTCCCCCGCGTAATATTAGACACCTTCAGTGTTTACAAGGCATGGCGAACTTCTTGCGGAGATTCGTGGTTAATTTTGCCAACTTGACTAAAGGCTTTATGCGTCTTTTGAAGAAAGACACTTCTTTTTACTAGGATGAGCGAGCCCAGGAGTCTTTCGATGCTCTTAAGCGAGCCTTAGCAAAGGCCCCCGTGCTTAGTCCACCAAACTATAGTCGTGATTTCTTGATTTATGTGGTCGTGTCTCAGGAGACGGTTGGTATGGTTTTGGTTCAGGAGGATGAGGCGCTCCATGAGCATGTCATATATTATTTGAGACAAAACCTTATAGATGCGGAACTTCGCTATTCCCATGTGGAGAAGCTAGCCTTGGCCACTGTTCATGCGGTTCAGCGTTTGAGACAATACATTCTCCTTCGCCAAACTTTGGTCGTAGCTCATATCAATCCATTTCAGTTCGTCCTCGCTAGAAGGATGATTGGAGGAAAATATAATAAATGGATTGTGATTTTGCAAGAGTTTGATCTCGAATTCGTTTCAGGGAAATCAAAGAAATCGTTAATCTTTGCGGAGCTTATATCCAATTTTCCAAATGTGGAGGAGGAGGTTTATGAGGATTCTTTTGTCGATGAGCATATATTCCTCATCTCAACTGTGGACCCTTGGTACGGGGATATCATCGTGTATTTGCAAACATTGAAGGCCCCTACTCACCTCTCACGAGATGAGCGACGACGATTACGTCATGTAGCTAAGAACTACCTTATAGTGGATAACACTTTGTACCGTCGTGGGGTAGATTCCATTTTACGTCGTTGTTTAACCCATGATGAGGCTGAGGTTGTGCTTAATGATTGCCACGGAGGGGTGTGTGGTGGTCATTTATTTGGACTTTCTACAACCCAAAAAATCTTGAGAGCGGGCTATTTTTGGCCGTCCATCTTCAAAGATTGCGTTAATGCAGTCAAGAAGTGCCACCCTTGCCAGGTGTTTGCACGTACTATGCGCTCGCCTCTAGCCCCGTTGCATCCTATTGTCACCATCAGTCCCTTCACCAAGTGGGGGCTTGATTTTATGGATTGCAACCCAGCTTCGGCTGGGGGGCATCATCATATTATTGTGGCTGTCGATTACTTCACGAAATGGGTAGAGGCTATGCCCACAGTTAAATCCGATGGTGAGACAACCGCGCATTTCATTTTCAACCAGATTAGCACCCGGTCCGGCATTCCGAAAGAGCTTGTCACTGACCATGGTAGGCACTTTCAGAACAAAATGATGGAAGAGTTGGCTTCCAAGTTAGGATATAAGCAAGAGCACTCCTCTTCTTATTACCCTCAAGTGAATGGACAAGTTGAAGCAATGAACAAATCACTTAATTCTATTCTCCAACGAACCATCACACAAAGCAAGACTAATTGGCATATCATGTTGTATCCTGCTTTGTGGGCCTATAGAACCGCGGTTAAGACTGCCATCGATTTTTCTCCCTATCAGCTTGTGCATGGGGTGGCGTCAGTTTTTCCAGTTGAATGCGAAATCCCTTCTCTGAAGCTAGTTGTGGAGCTTTTACTAGACACTTCTGCCTTGGAAGAGCGTTTGGTCCACTTAGAGCAGCTTGATGAGCAGCGTCGAAATGTCTTAGTGGCTCTCGAGGTTAACAAGCGTCGCGTTAAGGTCCAATATGATAAGTCTGTCCGTTCGAGGAAGTTTAGTGAAGGTGACTTGGTCCTTTTATGGGATCAAGCTAAAGAACCCTTGGGGGCAGGGAAATTTAATCCCATGTGGCATGGTCCTTACGTGGTTAAACGAGTCTTAAAGAAAGGCGCCTATGAGCTGGTTGATTATGAAGGGACAGCCTTGGCAGAGCCTAGAAATGGGCTCTATCTCAAAAAATACTATGCATGATCTTTAGCCAAGGCTGATTTTTGTATATTATTGTACAGTTTTGCATTGCATAGTTAGGTTTTCTTATGGTGATCGCGTTTGTTGATTAGCTTTCGTTTTTTATGGCAGATGTCGATGGAGTCTTCCGTTTACATAGGATTCACTGATGGTGCTAGCCGCCACACTCAAAACTCAGCTTCGGCTGCTTGGGTGATCTATACTCCTACAGGTCAAGTATTGTCTTTAGGAGGTGTATGTTTACGGCCTTCTTCAAACAATGTTGCTGAATATAGTGCCGTCATTGAGTTATTGCATGATGCCATTTCACATGGTGTTCATTCTCTTGAGATATGTCTTGATTCGCAGTTATTGGTTTCATAGCTTAATGGCTTGTATCGCATTAGGGATCCGACATTATTACGAAGATTCTTACGTGTTAGATTGCTAGAACGGAAATTTGAGAGTATAACATACATTTATGTTCCAAGAATTTTTAATCAAGTTGCTGACTCATATGCTAACTATGTGTTAGATTTACATTTGTTTCATAGACCATAAGCATATCACAAACACATTTTACACACATGTAAATAAAATAAAATCGATCATCATAAAAGTTTTTTCATTAACTTCAAAAAGTGATGTCATAATACATAAGTGTCCTATACAAAAGTGGGGCTTCCGAGCCACCAAAACACACTACACGACTAAGTCACCTGACACGGGGACACGGGACACGAAGGACACATGGATTCGAGTGTCCGACACGGACACAGTGACCCCCAGAATCAGGACACGTAGAACACGTTATATATATATATATTTAAAAATTATATATATTAAAAATATAGACATAGATCCAAATTTTTACAAATATTCAATAGAAATCAAAATCAATGCACATTTAACATTAGTAATTACACGTTTAAATCCTTCAAATCTTCTTCACCTGCACACCAAACACACTTTAGAACCCTCTCCACACTTGCAAATGATAAAAAAGAAAGTGAAATTTTTTATTTAAAGCAATTCTGGGCGTTTTTTTAGTGAAAAACGTGTCCTGTTTACCGGACACGCACTGACAGTCCTCGGACACGCTGCAGAGACATGTCAAACACGCTCAGTCAACGTGTTCGTGTCTGACACGTGGACACGGGACACGCAGGCCCTTTTGGACGTGTCCGGTTTCATGGCTACACGGTCATACAAAATGTATACACCTAGGCCTCTAAGCCTGAGGTGGAGGAGGGTTCTGATCATGATAGCACACTACGGCTCTAGCTAGCCAGCGAAATAGTCAAACCAATGCTTGTGGTACTCCAACCACCTGGCACTGCATGGCCTCAGGCAAGTCCTCGACTTGCGCCATGGGTACTCTATGTGTCAAACAAACAAAATTCGTGTGGATGCTTTGGAGCGTCCGCTCCGCATCTGCACCCATAATATCATCACCCCTTCCCCTCTGTCGATGACGAGGAAAGCCATCTGGCCGTCGTGGTCCTACATCTGCATATACATGACAGATTGTCACTATGTGTCGTCACACCAAAAACATGTCTTTTGAGTTCATATATCAAAAAACACAAAAAAATAATTCAAAAATTAAAAAGTAGGTTTGGGATGCTTTACCTATGTCTCCATAAGCCGCTCATGGTGGTAGGGGCATATCTGGGTCTCCACAGAATTCTATTCCTGCATAGAGGTAGTCGTCTATGGCGATGATCTGTCTCTGCCACCATGGAAAGAAATCTGCTGGGTAGGGGTTAACCACCCTGCCACCGCCTAGTCTGCGCAAGACATTCGCCCAGCGTCGCTGGGCTGGATCCCAAACTCCATGTGGAGCAAAGGGCTTAGCCTTGGTACCCGCTCAAAGAAAAATATGCTCAGTATATTGCCGAACCCAAAGTTCCGCACTCTGCCCATCTTGCAGTCACTGAGCTGTTGTTTCATGTTGCTTAGTAGTGTAGTACTCCAGTCATATACTGTAGCTCACATACACTCAACTGCATAGAACATCATTGGCCGTGAGGCCTAATGGAGTGAAGCCAAACCTACAATCCTGCCTAGTGCCAAAAGTATGACTTTCAACCCCATAATATGAATAGCATTTGTCGGGATTTGACTCCCAACCTTCTTCGTATCCGGAAAGCAGTATATAGCTATGTACTCATCTATGGTCAGCCCGCCTCCTGGCCCACGAGATCGGAGGTTCACCACCTCCCCTCGTCGGAACAAACCTGTGATGAAATATATGTCCTCAACCTCAATGCTGAGCGACGTCCCATCTATCTGAAATGTTTCAGACTCTGGATCCCAATAGTCTACCAGTAGCTGGAGTAGTCTTGGTTTGGCCGTCAGACTACCAAGACACCAAAACTTATACAAAACACATGCCCGTAATGCTTGTTGAGCCATGAGATCATGTTGCACAGCTTCCTCAACATCACCATGCTCTCTTTCTCTCCACTCTAGCACCATCGTGCACAAAAAACAAATTTTTTAATCATGATTTACCCTTTAAAACCTTGTTTGCGGCCCTGTACGCGTCTATTTTCAAAACAGCCGTGTATGTACACGGCTTTCAGTGCATTTTCCGCGTATGGTGAGCCCTATACGCAGAAAAAGGCCTGATTTCCGCGTGGGCCGACACGCATAAGTTGGGAAGGCTCAAAGAAATAAATTGACCATGAAAATTTAAAAGTTTTGAGCAAAATGAAAGAGAGGGGCATGAGTTTCTACCTGGATCAAACGTGGAGGGATTCCGCTGGACGATGCTCCCGGAATTCGCTTCGGAAGTTCTAAGCTCAAATGCACTATGTTGGGTAAAAATTCAAATGGTATGAAAATTTTTAAATTTTTCACTATTTATAGAAAAAATTTGAAATTTTCACCCACTTTCTATAATTTTTTTATCGTTTCTGACCGTTTTGGACCGTTTGAACTAATTTGATGTTGTAGGAATCCATTTTGAGTGTGGTTTGACCGTGGCTTTGACTCGTTCATGCCTATGTCAGGTATTATGTCTAAACTGGCATTTAGGTTAGGTTTCACATCTGTTTGCACTTTGCATAACCTTATAACTGTTTCATCTTAACCTTAGGTACGAACCCATTCCATCGTGTCACGGAACCTTCTTGTTGCTTTTAGAAGTGACATGTTGTGAATGGTAGAGCTTTCCCATACATGGGTACCCTAGTTAGATCATGTTTTGCATTTAGTGCCCATGCCGACATTTCTCCTTTAGGGTGGGGGAATTCTTTGTATAGTACCGCCATGACTTTAAGCAAGAGCTTCATACTCCTCTTGAACTTTATGTTGCCCATTTCCCCGGGACTCCCTTGTATGTGTCAAGTTGTAATTGCATTATCATGAGTTTTGCTTGCCTTATTGAGCCTTACGCCGACTTCCCTGACTTTGATTATCAACCATATATCCGGAGCTTGTCTCATGTCTAGCCAAGCAGAGCCTTTTTATATATCCTTTGCAGCTTGATTCCCCATTTTTTACTGGGAGGGGACTTTCCCCCGAGTGTCATTATCCTGCACATGTTTCCTTGCATTGAGCATAGGTATGTTCCGCTACTTGGAACTAGTTTGTTTGCCCCTTGACACTTGTCTCCTCCTAGATTTGTAACTATAAAGCACTTTTATTCTTTTTCAAGCTTTTCAAAATATCTGAAAAAGTCCAAAAAAAATTTAAAAACCAAAAAGCCGAACAGGAAAAGATGTTATCTTTGGCAGCAGTTGAGTCACGTCGCCTTCGAACAGAGCACTGTATATCACATCCGTTGGTTGGGTTAATAGTTTGACTTTAGGAGTTGTACTCGTTTCTCTGAGTTTATCTCCACCGACTGGTTAAGCTTCCAATCCCTATGGAGCCTCTGTTCTTGTGTCGCAGAGATGTCCCAATTTTGTATATCGAGTATATGTTGCCTACATTTAGTCACCATTCGCCTTTATGCTCTTGTTCGAAGGAATTTGAAGCCTGAGTCGGCCATTCCTCAGTTGTCTTGACTTTGCATGTCGGCCATTCCCGGTATTATTACTGGTTCGTGCACATCTTGTCCTTCCACATTATACAGCGTTGCTGAGTACCTCGTGTTGGTTGATGGGGGATGCCTTAATGTCCTCCTTCCAGCGGATTCCATCCCATCGACTCCGGATCATTTATTCTGGGATAGGAATCTAGAGTCATTTGAGTGCCTTGAGACTCACAGTCATCAGTGGTAGGTTCTCTCGCCATCGATAGTTTTTTGGGAATACATCAATGTCCCCTGATCGATGGATTCTTTCAAGTGTTCGACCTCAACACATTTATTCGCACTTGTTAGATTGCACTATAGTACCTTGATTCCCATTTTCATTATCGGTGGGTGATCTCGCGTCTGTTAACGGTATACATCAATGACTGGTAATCAGACGATGGACTACTATGTTCAACCTCGACACCTCTATTCACATAGTAAGACATGTACTCATAGCGGTGTGTGTAGAAGACTTTCCAGATTGGTGGCATTCCACATATGCTACCTCCTTGATCGTGCCAGTGTTCATGAGATTTCAGCTCTCGTGACTTGATTCCAATGTATATCAGATATCTTCATCCATTATGGAGATCTTGATCCATTGTATATCTTCAGTTTTTATGGAGATCTTGATCCTTTGTATATCTTCATCATGGAGATTCTGATCTATTGTATATTGTACGTGGCAATGACCACACATGTCATATTTTGTATCATGCCTATTCATGGCCATTGTACTATTATGTATCCGGGACTGCTATATGTATTTGCGGTCATATGCAGAGATTGATTATTGTACTATACTGATGGATGGCTGGTTCTTCCACCTGGTTCTTCATCACTCCACTTATGGGATGGATTTATAATGTATTTCGGCCATCATGTTATCCCTTTGACCTCACACATTAGGAGGCATCTGTTAGAGCTGATTTTACCACACATGGTTGATCACACATTTATGGCCTTCCTTGTCCCTCTACAGACTCTTTGGACCCCATGGACCAATATTGTACCTTTGATGTTTCCAAGATCATTCCTAAAAACACCTATTATTTGTTGTACGTGACTTTTAATCCCTTTCTTGCGTATATACGTGGATATTGACCTTAAACCCGCGTACATCGAGATGTGTGCATAAGTCCAAATATTTTTGGAGTTTTCCTTGATGTGGATCCGAATCACTTGTCTCTTGGCCTTCCATATGCCTCGAGATCACTCAGATTTGACCCTCCATTACCCCATTGGAGTATTATATAAGGAACCCCTTGGATACATTGAAGGGGAGGAATTTAAGAGCAAAAGAACTATAGTCCATTGTTGTCGTAGCTTGCTTGTACTTGAGTCTGCATCACTTTCTCCCTTGGAGCACTTTGTGTTCTTCCCAAGCTTGCCTTTGCTTGTGAGCTTGATATCGAGAGATGGAGGATTGAGGTGGTGGAGGCCCACGTGGAGGACTCAGTTTCTTCGGTTCGCAGACGTGCTGACAAAGGTTGTCACTCGTGTAATCTCTGATTTTATTAATAGAAATATCTTTTCATGTCCAATGATGTGCATTGAAATGAATATTGTATCCATGGATGTGTTTAATTGCTTATACATTATTGATTATATATGCTAGAGTAAATCTAACACCATATTATATAGCATGCTTGTCTTGTTTGCTGTTGTTGAGAGCAAATTGCTAACACAAGCGGGATTGGAAAAAGTTCAACGGGGATCTACTTCAACCTTCCGGAATAAGGTATGATTCGAGATCCTTTAATGTTAGATGCTTTATTTCTCTTGCATATTGGGAAGGGATTGATTTCTGTGGTTTCTCTGTCTGTTGTGGTTCACCCCAAGCCATAGGAAGTTTCTCTCTGTAACCCATTCATTTTTTTTAAATTTTAAACATATAAAGCAGAAATAACATCAGAAAAACACATTGGAACATAAATATGGAGAAAGCACTAATATATATCATGATCATGTAGTCGTGCCAAATATAAAATGATACATCAAAGTCGATACTGAATCCTGAAACATCATAGTTGTCCAATCAAGGACTCTAAAGTGTATAACCAATACAAAATGACATCACATATATAAATGTATCTGAGGAAAACTAGCATCTAGCTATCTAATATCAATGCCCTCTTCCCCTTTTATGAGAAAATATCATGGGTTGTTTGTTAGGCCTACCCCTAGCACTAGCAGTAGCAGCAGAAGGCCCTGGCCCTGATTCTAATACCGGACACTAAGTGATGGATGGAGGACTAGATGTATCAATCAGTGGAGAAGGCGATGGTGATGCCAGCACATCACCCTCCATGATGTTTTCGACCTCCTCCTCCTCTTGGCCCTCTTGTTGCCCCTCCTCTATCTCTAGCCATGTAGGTGACTCCTCCGTGATAGGAGTCTCAATCTCCACCCTTCACTTAGACAATATATCAATATTGTCTAAGGAGATGGCATTCGCATCTAGTTCTTTCTCTATCCGTCTCATCCACAAGCGGAGATTGTAATGGACGTACACCAAGTCATTAAGATATGTGAACTCCAACTTGTAAAGGGTAATAAAAAAATTTATAAGCCTAGAGGGTAATAAATTAATAAATTATAATATCTTAGAGGATTGTAGATTCATAAATCGCATTAAAATTTTAAATGCAATTGCTTTGTTGAAATTTTAAGTTCTGACATTCTGCGTCTCTATGCATGTATTTTTTCAAATACACTTCAATTCCGCTCACATCACTAAGTGGTACAGGTTTGGCTAAAGATTCTGATGGCAAATTTCCGTAAATTTGGTGTCCTCACACCATAGGTTCACCTCCAAGTAACTACACCAAACAAGAAAGAAAGATAACTAAATTATATTTCATTACATTTAACATTGGAAAACTAAAATAGGAAATAAATATAAATAAACAATAATTCATCTTTCAAATAAAGGTTAAAACACTAATAACTTACCTGCCACGAAATCGATCCTGCCACGAAATCGGTCCTGTCACGAATAGCATCACCGAAGCTAAATACTGCAAGACCATCTCGATACACCTCCATCTCGCAATTGATTGCATTGCGAGTCTCATAATCAGGTATCATCCTCTGAATACAAGGAGCCCTTCCAAAACCTCACTATCAAAATCAAAATTGCATTTGTAGGCAAATGCAGGGTTGAGTAAGAGTCATGTTGCATGAATGGGTCGATGAAGCATCTCAGTCCATCGACTATCAATCAAATCCCATAACAGCATGTGCCTATTGTGCCCCGGGGTACCCTTGCCCACATAATAATTCCGAATGGCCTCTTTGGTCCTATTCATGGCCTCTTTGGTCCTATTCATGGCCTCATACAAATAGCCCATTGCAGGCTTATCACCATCAACAAGTCGCAAACCCCTTACCAAAGGTTCACTCACCGAGAACACTTCCTCCACTCCTTCCCAAAAGGAGTCGATGTACACCAACTTGGCAATGGTTTTCCCATCCTCTCTCCTGCTGTAAGCACAGTCACACCACTCATCATAAACAAACATTTGCTTCAACTCAAACTGACATTGAAGCAAAGACTGAAGAGTAATGAATGTGGTGGCAAAACGCGTGATTGCAGGGTGCTTCAACTCCTTGTTTTTGGTGTGCCTCCTCATGAAACTAAGAACAAAAGCATGGTTGTAAATGAACTTGGAGATGCCCCTAGCTTGATAAATCATCACCTTGATAAACGGAATTTTACCCATATCCTCCAACATCAAATCAATGCAATGAGTTGCGCATGGAGTCCAAAAACAAACTGGGGTACCTCTCCATAAGCATCCTGCCAGCAACCACATAATTAGCTACATTATTTGTAATAACTTGCACAACATTGTGCACCCTAATATCTTGGACGAACCCATCCATCAACTCGCACAAAAGTGTTGCATCTTTTACATGTGTCGATGCATCAACTTATTTTATAAACACGGTACCTCTAGGACAATGTACCAAGAAGTTGATGCGGGTTCTACCCTTACCATCTGTCCAACCATCTGACATGATTGTGCATCTAATGCTCTCCCATGACTACCTAAACTCTGTCAACCTAGCACCTATGTCCTTCTTTTCTGCTTAAAGGATTGGGCTCCGTAACTCCTCAAAGGTGGCACTTTTATACCCTAGGACAACTACTGCAATAGCATCACACATCGGCTTCCAAAATGGATTGTTTTTTACAATGCTGAGAGGTATGTGACTCTAGTAAAGACACCTCCCCATTACCCTATCCGCTTCTACCTTTTCTGATTTCCTTACAACTGACTTGATAGAAGGTTGTGATCCACCTCTTGTTCGTGAAACAAAATAGGATGAGAGCCCCGCCCTCCCGATAGGTGAAGCTGTGGAGCCCCTCCCACTACCCTCACCGATAATGGTAGATAGAGATGCACCTACACTTCTTGCATGGCCAAAAGCTGCAAGTTCAACTTTGTTTGCAGCGATCTCATCTTTCTTTTTGTTTTTTCATGGATGGCGTCATGGGCAGATCTCATGATTTCCGGGGTCACTAGAGTACAAAGGCCAACATCATGGCCAGGTAGTTTGGCTAGATGGTATTTCAACCTATTAACCCCTCTCGACATGTGATGCCCACATAATTTGCAACACAAAATTTTCCTATTTGTTCCATGCTCGGGCTCACCATACTGCGAAAATGGTTCCAATACCTTTGGAATTTTTGCAATTGGAATGACAACCTCAAAACGCAAGCCTAGGGCACAAAAAACACAAAAAAAATTACATTAAACTCTATTGGAAAAAAATAGCAACATTTTAGCTTAAAAAATCAGACCTCTAAATTTAGATTTTAAGCCATGAAAGAGAAGAAGAAGAGGGTAGCTAAACAATTAAAAAAAAAAACATGCTATTCCATTCTAATTTTTAAATCCCACTTACATTGTGACTATTTTTCATATTTTTGGGCATGGAAATCAATGGCAAAATGGCAAACGAAATAGGAAAGAAATATGCAAAGTAATAGTCAAAGAAATATGCAAGAAAAAATCCAAGAAAACTTTCAAACAATCCATGGAAAAGTTAAAAAAACAATGGGATAAAATGTACATACATGTGAGGAATCTTGAACCCTTGGTCCACAAAAATCCTTGATGGAGATGGTAAATGGTGTTTTGAAAGCCTCCAAAGTAGTTGATGGTCTCCTCTTGCCCTTCCCACTCCTCCAACAAGCCTCTAACTCAAATGACCCCAAAAAAAACAATTTTTCCTTTATAAGCCGCGGATCCAAGTTGTTGGGCGACTTTTTGGGTCGAACCACAACTTTTCACGATTTTTTTAAAATTCGCGACTTTTACTCGCCGAAAAATCAGCTCAGAGTTGAAGTCGTGATTTTTCGCCGACCTTTTCAACACTAGGTCCAATAAATTAAAAACATCATTTTGATAAGGCTAACAAAGTTCCAATTCATTGAGTATCACATGCACAAGACGAAAACAGTGAAAGTAAAATTCTAGCACCGCATGAACACAAGCTTGCTATAGGAGAAAAGACAGAAAAAAAGCATTAAGAATTCTCAGTATAACTGTACATGAGATGAGACGCATACATTTATGGATAGCATCTATGTAACTAAAGTGCAGGCCTTACAGGATTTACAACAAAATACTAATATATTGACTAACATGTAATGGTTGACTGACATTAAATGAAAACATGCTTAATTATTAATGTCAATTTGACTAACATACAATATTTAAACAAATTGTCTGCTAATGGGATCCTGATTCAGCAGTCAAGAAGACGTGTCAGGCCACCCACCATAGTTTGATCCCCTGAAGAAACAAATAAGCAGCTGGGGCCAGCCTGCCAGGTGCAAGTCCTAGGTGATTTTGACAGAAGAGTACCCTGATGTCGCAGTAGGATTAGCCAAAGGAAAGTGCTTGTGATTACCAGTTTTCCCTTTGAGGGTTGTCTCACCTGTGACCACAGGCCTCTTATGGTGCCTGGCATGTTCAGGTAAATTGTTATGCTTGTGGAGTTTAAAAGAAGCACTTCCAAGTTTTGAAAAAGAAAAGAACAATAAGAAATTATCATCGTCTCATCAAAAGCTAATGTTGTTGCATGCATAGAACCTATTTCAAATACCCAACATCACTAACATGCAAAGATTGATATCTTTCACAAGAGATGGGTAAGTACTAATTCATAATAATATATTAGGATGTGTGATGATGATCACAACCAAGAAAACTTTCCACAATTTATGGGCATGCTTCAAAAAACATGCCCAGTTGCACCACAAAGAGCAAACTTCTTTCACCTTAGGTGCCAAGATTGACAGATAGCTATTATGTCAAAATCTCCCAGAACTTGTACCCAACCTCATCCTTTTGAAATGCATACCATAATAATGTGCAAAACCACAATGAAAATGGAACCCTGGTGGAACAACTTAATTCTCTGTCAACCTCATTATGAACCAAAGCTCCATGGGCAGCTTTCCAAATTTAAAATGGATTTCCAAACTTGAAACAAAAATATCCATCAAAAATATTCAACATAAGTGATGTTCAAATAAAAGAGTAATGTGCCCACATACATGAAGGCCCTTATATGAACTGCATTGACCACTGATCATAGTTGATTAAATTCTAAAAATGAAATGAGAAAACTTAAAACCTAAGAAGAAACTAATGCGATAACTAACAAAATACATGGTTAATCATTACAGGCCTCGTTATAATATATATTATATACCACTAACAACATACTTCTTGTAGAACCCTAAAGAGATCACCAAAGTTTGGACCAAAGTGCAGGATCTAACCAAATGTACATTTAAGAAACAGCACATACCTCCTTTTTCCTGCACTCCTTGTATGAGTCAAACTGGTCTTGACACTTGCTCCTGTCATAATTAGAGTCGTCCAAACCTGATTTACACAAAGGCATTACAGAGCGATTAAAAAAACCACGAAATCAAAAGATGTGCACCAAAATAGAGAGACTGAATGCAGCATAAACATGCTTCACTATTTGCTTTTAACAAGCTAATGAAAACTCCCCGCAAAGATGTAGAAAACAAAGAGTTAGCATTAAAATACATCACCTGTTTAAAAACAAAAATAGAATATAGATTAGATGCCACTTAACTATATCATGAAAGATGTAACATATCAATACTCCCAAATAACTTCATACTTTGCTATTGTTGAATGCATTTATGCTTTCATATTCTTTGTCCCTTGTTTGTTCAAATGTGTGCATTTTTAAGGTAACAAATATTGAAAAATATAAAATGAGATTAAATAGTGCATGTGTGAATATGTATGTCTTGTTAGCACTATGTTAATCATAAAGTTCAATTTTGTGATATAGTCAATGGCTTAAATAAATAGATGTGCTCAATAGAATCCTGGAAGTATTCTTATTATTGTAGTCAAGTCAGGGTGTTTTCCAAACTTCAAACTTGAGGTTTGAAGTTTGGTGAACCTAAAAAACATTATGGGCTTTGATCAAGTTCATCGAAATAGATAGCTGAACCTTGACAGTGAACCTGAATACGAATTCAAACCAAAGGTGAACCTAAGGTGAATTTCAAATTTTGTGTGTTTTTTTTTCTGAAGTGGTAAAAAAAATTTAGGGGAATTAGGCTAAAAATTAACCTATTGAATTTGACCTATCTTTCTGACAACCACATCATTGTGTGCACTGTGTTCAAACTTGACTCCTCACTCGCTAGTCTCAACTCTCAACCAACCCACCTCCATTTCTCACGCCGTATAGACCAAAGTTGTCATCAGTCAAACCTTCAACACTACACAGGTGATCACTACACTCCATAAAACCCTTGACCAAGTTGACTATTATCACAAAAACCAGCATCTTGAGATTAACACCATTACATCAATGATGGCTTATGGATAAACAAAAGGGACGCCAATGTCACCACACCTAACCCTCTTTTAGGCTAACTCTTCTCTACCTCAAGGGAGGAGTCCCTAAATAGGATTTCTAGGGTTTAGCAATGAAGCACAAGGTACCCTAACAAAACATGTGTTTTTATGAATAATAAATTATATAGGTGATGAAGGGATTGGAGACCAATGTCTTATCAAATGGCAAATGGGGTAAATCAAGGATTGCATAAGGGCTTCTTGGAATGATTAGAAAGGGCTGGGATTATAGCATACATTCTTAGTTCCTCTCTGATGACTGCTGATTTCAGATCAATCAAAGGAAAAGTTTTAGAGCAGAAATTTCAAATCGACTTTTGAGGAAAACCATCATGGAAGGCACTGGAAAACACATGATCTAGAGCAAAAAATGGGCACCTAAACTACACTTATAGTGATAGCAACCACATAAATGATAGAGAACCTATTCTTTCTTAACTCAAAGCCATTGACAATTAAAGATCCATCCATCAAACCAAGTTTGAAAAACAAGAAAATTCTTCATTGGAGCGCTAGCATCAACCATCCATCAGAACCAAAAAATATTTCATTGAGTCTTAGCGGGATTCCTCCCCCAATCCAAACATAAGAAATAAATGAGGAAGAGACTCTCTTATATAGGAGAAGAACTCAAGTTTCTTTACAATAAAATAATGATAAAATCCTAGATCTAGCCTAGGGTGGAGTAAACAAATCAAAATACTCCACAAAACCTAACAAACTCCAACTAGATCCATACAAAATGGTGGTCAAAGCCACAAATACATATCTCAAGAGAGAATGAGATCCGTGAAAGAAGGATTAAATGCCATGTCAAAAATCCCTCATGTCCACAAGATAACATCCAAGTGTAAGAAAGGCACAAGAAAAGAGGGTGCTTCCAAAAAGTGAGGGAATAAAGCCAAGCAAGGTCCAATATCCTCCTAGAAGCTCTCCTTAAGACATGCGCTAGCCCCTGGATCAACGTGCAATCAACTCAATACTTGTGCCAAAAATCCACAAAATGTTAGGCTCCAGGTGCATGAGGAATGCTTAGAAATATTACCAAAATAGCCTCCAAAGGCCCCAAGAAGTTTTGCTCCAACAATATGGTCCACAAAATATGCAATGATGAGGACAAACCCCAAGAATATTGTTTCAACAACCCTAACAACCTCCATCATGTGTAACAAACTCTTAAACCAAATTTTGTCCACATACAATAAACTCAATAACCTCCATGTGTGGGACACTTTTCTCAAAGTAATGAAAGGTGTTGATATTTGTAGCTCAAACAAGAACTTCCGCACGGGTTTAGTGTCAAACGTGCATGAAGTCGTCCAAGTCAAATTTATTTTGTAATTCACTTTATTAATAAAGTGAAAGTCTTAATTTTGCTATTGAGTCTAATAAAATACATTTTTAATGCATAAGTGATTTAGACTAATCTCAATCGTAGATCTCACCAAGAGATTAAGGTTTTGGTCTATTAGGGTTTCAGCTAAAGTTTAAAGGTGGGTCAAAGTAGAGAGTAAAGAAACATTCAATCTTCACAAAGACAGTTTTGTCTGAAGGCGAAGAAAAAGGTCAAGGAAGAGAGAAAACAGTGCAGTAGTGAGAGAGTCAATCTATAGTGATTGCAGGTTGAAGAACAAAGGCGCAGCAATGATTCCATACAGTTGTACTAATAGTTCCATATTGACCCGTACAATCGTATGGACAGGTCGTGCAGTCGTATAGACACGCTAGTTCAACAGTCTTCTCAGATCTATTTTGCAATTTTCCGTCTCATCAGGCAGAAAACCTCATTTTTTAGGTGTCCTTGTAAATTTTGAGTGTTTAATGATACACTGATTTTAAAGGACATATTTCATGTATTGTGTTTAATGCTTTTGTGTTTATTTCCAGCTATATGTGTGAGTATTGCATGTTAATAAATATTGATTTATGTAGTTAAATAAAGTTCAGCTTTAGTTAATTTAATTAAGAGAGTCATAGGGTGACAATCACCTAGTGCCTAAAAATTTACATGGTATTAAAGTGTAAATTTTTCTTTAAAGCTCAACTAGGGCTAAAGAGTGTATTTAATTTGTTTCTGGAAAACCACACATGAACTTCTTTACTAGTATGCAGCAAAATATAAAATACTGAGAAACATTCACAACATCACATCACATATTGACACACAGATATTTTGGGTATGGATGCTAAACTAGCAGCAACAAAGAAGGTCTTCCTACATGAATGTGTTCTTGCATGCAGAAGACTTAAATTAGGAAGCCAATTGTATTTAATTATTTTTCCTAAGTTTACTTTGGAAAATAATTAAAGTGATCTAAATTAACTTTAGTGAAACACTAATTAAAGTGAAAGTGAAATTAGTGTTTTCGCTTTACCTAAAGTTATAAAAGAGAGATCAATTGGTGGAGAGGACACACACACTTGTATTCCGACAAAGACAGAATACAGACAGGGAGAGAAAGTCAAACAGATGATTTAGCTGGGAAGACGGAGGAGCAAGCAACAGGATCACCGAGCTTCGTACAGCTGGGTCGTACACTCACACAGGAGGGTGTTGAGGTTTAGTTGGGATTTGCCCAGCAATTCTGTCGGGTACTGCATTTGCCAGGTTTGGGTGAATTTGTAGTGATTGTAAAAGTTCCATATTTTCTCATAATAAAATCTATATCTGACTGTTGCACCGGTTTTCCCATCTTGGGTTTTTCCGAGTGTTTCCATACCCAAAATAATAGTGTCAATATTGTTATGTGATGTTGTGATTTATTCCTCAGTTTTATATTCTGGTGCATACTACAAAAGATATTCATGTGTGGTTATTTCAGTTAAATTTAAATATATTTGTTTTAGCCCTAGTTGTGCTTTAAAGGAAAATTTACATGGTATCAGAGCTCTGGTGAGCTAAAGCTGAGAGATTTGCAGCAGCAGTGATAGATCAGGGGCAGATCTATAGGAAGACACAAACCTAGACTTCCTTATCTAGGGTTTGACAAGTACACTTCAATATGGTCGTGTAGTTGAGAGCCGAGGTTAGACTCCTAGGTGCTCAAAACTTTCCTACATGGAAAAACAGGATCACAAGGATCTTGGACGTCAATGATGCAGAGGAGCACATTGACTCCACAAAGGTTGCACCCACAGATCCAGCAGAGTTAGTAGTATGGAAGAAGATTGATTCCAGAGCCATGTTGATCATCTTGGATGGGGTGAAGGACCACATAGTCCCTCACATTTCTGGGAAGAAGACCGCATTAGAGATGTGGAAGGCTTTGGAAAGTCTGTACCAGAGCAAGAACGAGAACCGAAAGATAGTACTGCAAGAGAGGATGCGCAGCACCAAGATGGCCAAGGGAGAAGGAGAGGTGCCTTATCTCACGAGGCTCACACAGATCAAGGATGAGCTTGGAGCTGTTGGCTCTAAGACAATGGATGAGGAGCTAGTTCGGATAGCCCTCAATGGCTTCTCTAAGCCATGGGACACCTTTGTCAAAGGTGTTGTGGCTAGGTAGAAGCTCCCTGATTGGCAGAGACTATGGGATGACTTTGTGCAGTAGGAGACCTGCATGGGTCAAGGATCAGGCTCATTCAGCAGTGCCCCACAGATTGTGGATGAGGAGGCTCTAGCCCTTATAGGGTAGAGCAAGGGTAAAGCAAAGAGGAAGAAGGATGGTAAAAAGAACCTTGACGTATCAAAGGTCAAGTGTTTTATCTGCCACAAGCAGGGACACTTTGCCTCCCAGTTCCCAGACAGGAAGAAGAAGAGTAACACTCAGATGGCTAGATCTGCAGAGGTGGATGAGTTCAATAGAAACTTCGATGAGGAGTTCTGCTTGATAGCTTGCATGGCAAGCACCACAGGGAGCAATATATGGTACATCGACAATGGAGCATCTAGTCACATGACTGGACAAAAGATATTCTTCAGAGACTTGCAGGAGGTTGGAACAGGGATCCACATTGAGTTGGGTGATGATGTGCAGTATCAGGCGCAAGGAGTTGGCACTATCTCATTTCAGAGGGAGTCTGGCAAACCCCTCAGTTTTGCTAATGTGTTATATGTTCCAAGACTGACCAAGAACCCTATATCAGTCTCCACTCTGGAGGACAAGGGATATCGAGTGAAGTTTCGTGACCATAGAGTGTATATCAGGCCCAAGGGGTCAGATAGGAGCTTAGAACAGGTGATTGACAGAAGGAGCAGTAAAGTGTACAGACTACACTTTGAGCCTGCAAAGGCTCTAGTCAACAGCAGCAGCAACAGTCAGGGTGAGTTGTGGCATAGGAGGATGGCACACTTACACCATGGAGCACTGAAACATTTGAGATAGGCAGTCATTGGAGTTCCTCAGGTACAGGAGGAAAAGCATAACCACTGCAAGGGTTGTGCTTTGGGGAAGAACATCAGGAAGGCTTTCCCACAGAGTGAGCACAAGTCTAAGGAGCCCTTGGACTTAGTGCATTCTGATGTATGCGGACCTATGAGTGTCCATTCGTTCAGTGGTTACAGTTATTGCGTAACCTTCATTGATGACTATTCTAGGAAAACCTGGATCTATTTCCTGAAGGCCAAGTCATAGGTCTTTGAGAGGTACCGAGAGTCCAAGACTCTCGTGGAGAACCAAACAGGAAAGAAGATTCAGGTGTTGAGAACAGACAACGGGGGCGAGTACACCTCCAATGATTTCATGGAGTATTGTTCGGCAGAGGGGATAAAGAAGAAGCACACTGTGCCCCATACCCCATAGCAGAATGGAGTTGCAAAGCGAAAGAACAGGACTATGGTTGGAGCAGCCAAGGCCATGCTATTTGATCAGGGATTGCCATTATTCCTTTGGGCCAAGGCATACAGGACTGCAATGTACATTCAGAACAGGTGTCCCCACACAACTTTGGGAAGGAAGACACCAGAGGAGGTCTTCATAGGCACTCGGCCAGATGTGAGTCATATTCGCATATTCGACAGTGTTTGTTATTGTTATGTTCATGCTGACAATAGGAATAAGTTGGATCCTTCAGGAGAGAAGGGGTTACTTGTTGGTTATAGCGAGACTTCGAAAGCATATAGAGTTTACATTCCTGCTCGCAAGAGGATCATTATGAGCATGGATGTCCAGTTCGATGAGGACAGGGCCTTGCAGAGATCTATGGACTTACCAGCAGAGCAACAACCAGCACAGGTTATTGGGATCATGTTGGAGGAGCCAGATGTACAGTTACAAGTACAGACACAGGGCACAGGTTCTGGTAGTCAGAGGGAGTTAGGTGGACAAGATCCTCCTATCGTTGATGGGGAGGATGAGTAGCAACAAGAGACAGACATATCCAGCAACCGCAGCAGGTAGACACTAGACCAAGCCCTAAGTGGTTCATGTCCACAGCACAGGATTCCATGGAGGTGGATCTTCCATAGAGATCTTTTAGACGGAGCGTACCACCAGAGAGACTCAGTTATATGCCACTGATGACAGAGTTGATTAACTCTGAACCTTCCAATTTCGAGGAGGCTGCACAACATGACGTGTGGCAAGAGGCCATGGTTGAGGAGTATGACTCAATCATGAAGAACCAGGTATGGGAGGTTGTACCGAGACCTAAAGGCAAAAAGGTGGTGGGATCCAGATGGATCTACAAGGTGAAGCATGCAGCAAACGGAAGCATGAAGAAGTACAAGGTGCGCTTCGTGGCTAACGGATTTTCACAAAAGGAGGGTATTGACTATGAGGAGACCTTCACCCCTGTAGCTAAGTATTCTTCTATTCGGACCATTATCTCTTAGTAGCAGAGATGGGTTAGCGAGTCCATCAGATGGACATCAAGACTGCCTTCCTCAACGAAGTGATAGAGGAGGAGGTATATATTGAGCAATCAGAAGGGTTTGATGTGGAGAACAGGGAGACGCATGTATGCAGGCTACATAGAGCTCTTTATGGACTCAAGCAGGCACCTCGAGCATGGTACTCGAGGATAGACAGCTATCTACGGGAGATGGGATTTCAATGGAGTGAGGCTAACCACAACTTGTACTTCTTGAAAGGTGAGGTGCCTCTCATACTGGTCCTATATGTGGATGATCTCTTTCTTACAGGAGATGAGAGGCTGATCAGAGACTGCAACTCCAACCTTGCAGTGGAGTTTGAGATGAAAGACCTTGGGTTGATGCATTACTTTCTGGGCTTAGAGGTTTGGCAGAGAGATGGATGCTTCTTCATCAGACAGGGAAAGTATGCAATAGAGATCTTGAAGAGTTTCAGGATGGAGTATTGCAAGCCTATGGCCATACCTCTAGTTTCCAACTGGAGGAAGATTGATGCATTAGGATCAGACGGATTTGATCCTACATTGTATCGTCAACTTATCGAATCACTTATGTATCTGGTCAACACACGGCCAGACATCAACTTTGCAGTCAACTCTTTGAGTCAGTTCATGGTGGACCCTCGAAGAGTGCACTGAACGGCTGCGAACCACATACTTCGCTACATCAGAGGTACAGTTGAGTATGGATTGGTTTATGAGCGTAGGGAGAGTGTGCAGTTAGCAGGTTTCACATATGCTGACTGGACAAGATGTGTAGAGGACAAGAAAAGTACTTCAGGTTGTTGTTTCAGTCAATGTTATC